>JAZKJV010002801.1:0-600000 GCA_037367405.1 Ottelia alismoides | reverse complement strand
TAATGAGTCCCAAGAGGTGAGTGGGGTTCCATAATTTCGTAGCCATTGGAGTGCTTTGTCTTTGAGTGAGTGGGTGAAGGCTTTCATGTAGATGTATTCTTTCTCTACCCCAGGGATACTCATAGTGTCACAAGCAGATCGGAAGTCTTGGATGTGGAGGAAGGGATCTTCAGAGTCATTTCCATAGTATTTTGGGATTAAGGAGAGGGATGCGGGTTTAATCTCAAAGTCTCCTACTTCAGGCAGGATTTGGACCCAATGAACTAAGTCCTCTGCGGTCGGGTTGTAATGTGTGCTTATGGGTGGTGGTCGGATGAGAGGTGCTATTGTATGGCGGATCGTCGCATTTTCCTCTCTCAATAGTTGTAGTTGATGCAGGATGAGGTCCATAGGGTTTGGTCTTTCTTCACCCATGTCAGATGAATTCTCAGTTGAAAGAGATGGGTTTGTTTTTCTTCTATAAATCGGGTCGTACTCTAATGGTTGTTGTACTGGATGTTTCAGAGATCTACGACCTAGCATACACAACACAATACACAAGACAATTTGTTAATTCACCAACTCACACAAAAATTATCGCGGAAGCGGTTATCTTTTCGGTTTTAATTTAGTGATTCAACAAAAGTTTTCAGAGAAATTAGAGTCCTTAAGGATGAGGTGGGTGTGGAAGATTGTGAGAAATCGATGTCCTAATCCGGCTGGGGGATCCAGGGTGCGGTACTCAGATCGAGGATCTGCTTCTTCCCACAAGAACCTGTGCCCAACGCGTCGAGGAGTTACGATCTCTCTCTGCAATCCCACGTAGCACCAGGGATTTTTGTCTCTATCCAAGGGTTCTATGTGCTTGTGATTTTTGTGTCATACACGTGCATCAAACAAGCATTCAGAATTTGTCCACTTTCTGCCCGGGCCACTGCGGTGGCCTTTCAAACTTATCTTTTTAAATGATCAACACACGATTTGGTGGTCTTTGAATTAGATTATCAGAGGGAGAAGACCACAGAGATGATGCAAAGAAGAAGTGTTTTTTAAATTTTTTTTTCGGTTTAAGTTCGGAGCGCAAACAAATGCAGGAAATTTTAAAATCCTAAGATGCCTAAGAGAAAGAGGGACTCACAGTGCCTGCACTTCTGGCGCTAAATCCGAAATATTTTGTCCTGTTGATGGCGAGCTTTTCCGAGAAGGGGGAGGGAGAAAATATATTTTTTTTTCAAATTACAAGTTTGCTAAAACAAATGGCATGAAGAGACAAGTAAAAAAAATTTCTTTTTGAAGACTAAGTACCTGGAAAACAAAAAAAATGCACGGATTAGAAATTTGAAATTAAGTTAGAAAGTAGAGAAAAAAATTGCAAATGTTGCCTAGTCCCCGGCAACGGCGCCAAAATGTTGATGCGATTTTATGTGGTTTAAAAAGTTGGTTTTACCACGTCGTTGTTGTTCCACGCAAAACCGCAATCAAACAAATAAGATTACAACTACAAGCATGTTGGAAAAATATGAGTTATATAGTGCAAGTAGAGGTTCGTATCCGCAGGGACTAAGCAAACTCGCTCTTTTTGTTCTTCTTTAAAACTTGATTCAAATTTTAAATCTATTGTAATAAAAGAAAACTTATAACAGAATACAATCTACGATGAGAATACTTCCTAGAACTTAGAATAAGCAAATGATGGTATGAGTTCAACTAAGTAAGGAAGTGGGGGTTGATTCGCAATTTAATATGGGAAGATGGGATTTACTTGGAAGCTTTCAAGAGAGAATGATGAAATATAAAACTTGCATTGCATATATTTTCAAGAAAAATGGAGTTGAAAATAGCTTACCCAATAAAAGTTTTTCTTGCAAATTCAACTTAAACAAATTAACTAAGATAGAAAAAAAATACAAGCGACAAATAAGATGGGAAAGAAATGCTTCTCTATTTCATTCCGAAGTGAAGACGATGATGATGGCGGAGATGGGAGTGTGTGGGGAGATGCGTGGGCTGATCGCACACACAAGGATGGAGCCAGAGAGAGAAGGTCGTCGAGGAGGAGATGCGTCACAGCAGCGTGGAAGGAGATAGCCGTGCAGGCTACTACGAACTGGAGGAGATGGTCGTGCGTGTGGACGCACGGGCTGCTATGGGCTGGAGGAGAACCACAAGGAGGAGGGAGTGCGCGAGGGGAGAGGGTCGTTGGCCGTACGCTACTTCTATACCTGCATGAGAAAACGAGAGAGAGAGAGAGAGAGAGAGAGAGAATAAAGAGAGAAGAAGGGGAGTATAAGGAGACCATCCTTCATGTGTCATGCCTCCTTTTATAGATGAATGTTGCTTGGATTGAAGGGACACATCCCATACACATGAAGACAAAACAATAAATTCATTCATGCATGGGGAAGGGAGAAGAATGTTATTTACCTTCAAGGGAAGCATCCCATGCATATAAAGACAAAAACAATAAATTCATTCATGCATGGGGGAGATACATGGGCAAGATAGAATATGGATGTCTACTTTCATGAGTAATGGGAGAGAGAGAGTAAATAAAGGGGATGTACATGCACGTTCATGAGTGGCTCTGGACATGATATTAAAGAGAGGAGATTTTGCACTATCCTCCCTTGAGATGGGAGTGTGTGGGGAGATGCGTGGGCTGATCGCACACACAAGGATGGAGCCAGAGAGAGAAGGTCGTCGAGGAGGAGATGCGTCACAGCAGCGTGGAAGGAGATAGCCGTGCAGGCTACTACGAACTGGAGGAGATGGTCGTGCGTGTGGACGCACGGGCTGCTATGGGCTGGAGGAGAACCACAAGGAGGAGGGAGTGCGCGAGGGGAGAGGGTCGTTGGCCGTACGCTACTTCTATACCTGCATGAGAAAACGAGAGAGAGAGAGAGAGAGAGAGAGAGAGAATAAAGAGAGAAGAAGGGGAGTATAAGGAGACCATCCTTCATGTGTCATGCCTCCTTTTATAGATGAATGTTGCTTGGATTGAAGGGACACATCCCATACACATGAAGACAAAACAATAAATTCATTCATGCATGGGGAAGGGAGAAGAATGTTATTTACCTTCAAGGGAAGCATCCCATGCATATAAAGACAAAAACAATAAATTCATTCATGCATGGGGGAGATACATGGGCAAGATAGAATATGGATGTCTACTTTCATGAGTAATGGGAGAGAGAGAGTAAATAAAGGGGATGTACATGCACGTTCATGAGTGGCTCTGGACATGATATTAAAGAGAGGAGATTTTGCACTATCCTCCCTTTCCATTTCTTTCCAAAAAAATGTTCAATGAAATGTAAGGCCATTAATATGCTAGTTTGTTGATTAAATTCCATGATATTCATAATTCCTTTGAGATATCCAGGGTGATCATTTGACTTTGGAAAAATAATACTTCCCATCTTATAGCTATATAGTAGAATTCATTGGGAATAATTTATCTGGATGCAGAATCATGAATGTGTTGATTTTATTCTGTGTAATTATGTGGTTTTCTTTTGATGTGTGCATGGAATAAACAAGATGTAAATTTTGTGAATTTGAAGTATATGAATCAATCATTACAGTGTACTTCACATAATTTTAAGCATGTTATAACTGTAGATATTGTAATCATCACTGGGTGTATGCTAGATGTGTACAAAAGCCAGATGTCTACTATGCAGTGGGAGTAGTAAATTGTTACTAATCCTACTATGGTAATAAAACACCTGATTGCAGTAATAATGATATCTTCATAAAAGGAAAAACTTTTGAGATAGTGATCTCAAAGTCTTATCCTCAAAAAATTAAGACTTTATAGATAGTGATCTAAAAGTTCTTAACTACAGATACCTTTGGAGATAGAGATCTCTAGGAATAAGGGTATTCTGATAAGGATTATGGTAATACTGGTTATAATAATTATCGAGCTATAGTGTCAAGGACACTATAATAAAATTGAGTATTGGTTGCATAAGATGCAACATTCGCATTGGATGCGAGCACTGTTACTAGGAGATATGCAAATGCCGTAAAAGGACTTGGCGTAGTCTCTTGAGAATAGAGTGACTGATTAGCTTACCTAGCTATTTTCTAAATAGCATATAATTGTCACATGAGTGTGGGTTTAAATGATTAGCCCATTAATGGCTCTTTGGGCTAGTGGGAGATTGTTGGACATGCGAGCCCACGGCGAGCCATTATGCAATAAATGTTATTGCAAATATCATTCCCTAATCTGAAATGAAGAATACATAATTTGCATAATAGGTCCCTTAGTACAATTAGGGTTATTTATCATGGCCATCTTAATGATCATACAGCTGTTGATTCAATTATTGAATCATAAAGGCTGGTGCTCAGATGAATATCTAATGAGTTAGATTGAGGACTCATCAAGCACCGTCAAATGATTATTAAGAGATGATCTCCAGCCTGAGTAGGAGATGGCAATCCTTTTCTCAGTTAGGCTGATATCTGACCGACCTCTTCATGCAGGTCCTCTACATAGGAATAGAGATTCGGAGGTGTTAGATTAGTAAAGTCAAAGAGTTGATTTAACGAGATCGAGATAACCAAAGTCCTATATCGTATGTTGTCATAATATAGGTACGCATCCTCAGATCGGAGATAGATGTGTTACTATATGTCTGAGTATGTACATTTGGCAAACCAATAGGTTGATGACCTAACCAAGGTCTATACAACGACGCGCTGGTGTGCATATAAAGGCATATGAGTAATACGATCTCTCAAAGGGATCATACAGGTTCACTACTGAACCGGAAGACATGAGCTCACTCATGAGATATTGGGAAGAAACAAATTCCTTGTGCATGGTCGTCTCACTTTGGAAGCTTGACTAAATTTGTGGGTTTGATATATACTTTTGGAAAGTATATGATCAAGACCTAGGTATAATATATACTTTTGGAAAGTATATGATAGATACCAACTCCCAATGATCAAAATGTGAAACTTACTGATAAAACCCTGAAGTAGACATTATAAAGTTGATCAAATACTTCGGGTTTATTCTGATTCTTCCAGTATGCAGGATATATAGGTATTGGGAATACCTGAGGGTGATGTGATCATAAACGATTGTATAACCATGACGCTTCCATTCATAGGGAGTGATGACACAGGTTTGGATTTTAGTGACTCCTCTCAGTAGAGAAGTAATCTGATCTTGATCCTAATGTTGGACATTGACCTGTATGTGATTCAGATACAATGAGACGATTAGATATGCGGTCTTGATTTAATCAAGAATCTATGGGAGGCCCGAGATCTGGGTTTGAGATGTGATCTAAATATCCAAGTCACTTTACGTGGAACAATACAATCGCCATGTCCTTATCTACAAGTATTCGCGGAGAAAGCGCATTATCCTTTAAAAGAGTTCAGGATAATTTCATTGTTGATAAAATGTATCCGAGCGTTGAGAAAATGGATAAGTAAATGTGATTTAATTATCATGATTAATATGAATTAGATTCATATTATAAAGAGAGTTATCTAAGATAATTAAATATGATTTGATTGTCAAAGATGTGAATAATATGAATGTGATTTTTTTTTATTTGGGAATATGAGAATAGAGATCCAAGATGATTAAATGTGACTTAATTATCATGGATATGATTAATGTGTATAGCACTATCCATATTATTCATAATATATTATAAATGTGATTTATAATGTATTAGAGAGGGCTAATTATAATTTATATTTGTTGATTAATTATTAGTGTGTATTGGATACACATTGTCTAATTAGTTGAAAATGTAAATTATATTTTGTTTTGGGTTGTGAATGTGATTCACAATTTTCCAATGGCAAGATTGAAATATTCTCAAAATTAATTATGGATTATTTTTGAAGAATAAATCTCAACAAAAGTGTTGGAAATAAATAATGAGAGAGATTTCCATGGAGATATGCAATCTCATAAAATATCATGAGATTGCCTCCATGGGAAATCAAGTGGGCGGCACCTAATTCCTAATTGGAATGGGTGGCCGTCCACATAGAATGTACATGGAGATGTGATCTTCATATATATTCTCTCATTATTTGTTGGTGTTATTTAGGATTGATTTATATTTGTTTTTGTCAAATATATTTTAATATAAATTAGATCATAAGTTGTTGGTTTTTACAAACAACAATCTTGACCATTGGATTGATCATAAATCAATCTCAACTGATTTTATGAGTCCCATGGATTGAGATCCATGGATCCCAAAACCCTATAAATAGAGAGGCATACCATGCTCTCTCTTGATATACATGCTATTGTAGCACATCTCTCTCTTTCTCTATTCTATTCCCGCACGCCATCTCTCTTCCTCTCATGGTCGTCCACCATGGATGTCCTAGAGAGGTTCTCCATCGCCGTAGCATCGTCGTTATGCTGCCCGATTGTCTGCTCGTGGATCTCCGTCTCCTTCGGTGCGCCTCACTCGTGAAGAAGGCGTCAGATCTCATGTGTCGAGATCAGGAGATACGCCACTTGGATCATCAACATGGATTGTGAGAAGTACGCTATTCATCCCCGCGCTCGCAAGCGCCTCCTCCATCGGATCGGACTTGAGACAGGAGTTCTCTTCATTTAGAGACTCGATCGCAACCACGCTTCAAGAGGTAATCCTATTACTTGTTTGTGGTTTAGACGAAACGATCCGAGAAGTGTTCTTGGATCATGTGGTTTCGTCGCACGAAATTTTTTTAAATTTCGTTGCATCGAGCTACTAGTGCAACTAGTCGCTCCTCGTCGTATTTAATACGACGCTCACGCTTCCATCATGCGCTTGAGGATCTATCCATATCCTTCATTCGGGGGCGGCTGGATGAACGGGGAAGAACATTTCTCCGGAGCTCCTACGATCGGGCAACGCGGGCAACTCAGGTGGTGGTTCGTCTCACGACGAGGCGCAAAAGAGTCCTGGGGAGGTTGCACGTCTGATGACGCCTCTAAAATGGCACCTGGAGCACTACAGCGGTCTGGCAAGGTCGAGGAAGTAGACGACCTCCAAGTTGGAGGCATGATGCATAAATCGACCCCTTCGGAGGTCTCTTGCCCTCCAAATCCTGCAAGAAGGTTTCATAAGCTCAAAGAAAGGGTTCTGGGGCCTTATTAGCGATGGGAGATGGCCGGTGGCGCGGGCGGAGATGCCCCGCTGAGGTGGTGGAGTTGGAGCATCTAACTCCAGATCCACCTTGGATCTGGTTAAATGAAGTGGTGGAGGGCGTAGGGAAATGCAAAGGGAAAGATATGAGGGTGAAATGGTGATCGGTGGATGTTGGGAACATCGTGAAATGGTTCGCCGGAGCGGAGCTCCGGCGAACTTCGAATCGGCTAAACTAGGCCAACTCTATGGACTAATGATTATTCTAAATGCGCAATCAAAAAGCAAAAAAAAAGCTATCTAAAATTGAAATGCGCAGCTCTTATACCTGCCGGTGAGGGCGAGAAGCAGGACCTTGCTGGAGCTCGGTCGTGGTCGCATCTCCTCCTCCGCAGAATGCTGTGGATGCTCATGGGACTCCCCCTGTCACGGGTATATGTAGTAGATCGAGGTCCAGGGATCCAAGGGTGAAGAAATGGCCAAAAAAATTCGGAGGAAGAAATGGAGTTATTTAAGAACATGGGTGGCGCCCTTATCTGCCCAGCCAATTGCAAAGAATTTGGGCTATATACAAAGGTTCCAAGGATCATGTGTGGATGTACAATGATGGAGGGGCATTTTGTCTGAAGGAAGCGTCTGCGAAAGATGGACGAGACATCCGTGAAAAATGGCGGAAAAATGGGGATTTAACAGTTCTAGTGGGTCAAAGTCCCAGATGGGACAGTTGACCGCGGTCAACTTTTGGCGGCCAGCCATTGGTCAACGCAGGCTACTAAAAGACAAAACAATAGGTTTAATTAAAGAATAAATAATTAAAAATAGAAAATGATTTTATTATTTTTCGAGTATAAAATAAAAAATGTTATTATTTTATGTAGTATTTTATTATGATTTTTATTTATTTATTGGTGTATTTTAATATAATTTTATTTTTAATGGTTTATTTCTAGGTATATTTACCTGTATTTTAAACATTTTATTTTTATTTTGTATATTTTATTTTATTATTTTATTCTATTATTTTATATATTTATGATCTATTTTTGTGAGTATAAATGTATTTTTGTTTTATTTTTATGATGTTATTTGTACACTTAAATAAATAAAGATGTATATTATATAGGTATATTCATTGGTTTTTTACCTATGTTTTATGTATACTATTTTATTTTAATGTATTTTTACGAGTTTTATTTTAGTTTTATATTTTTAGTATAATATTTAAATTATTAGAAAAATATGAAGGAATTAAAGATTTAAATAATGTTTTTATCTTTTATTTCATGCATATAGAAGCATAGGACTTTTATCTATGTATTTTACATAAACTTATTTTATTTTCCCTTTTCTTTTTAATTTTATTCTAATTTTAATATGCACATGTGTTATAAATAATATTTACAAAATAATAAAAATATAAATTTGTAAAAATAATAAATAATGAATAAATTGAATATTTTAATCGGTATTATGTACAATAGGGGCCCAAAACCTAACTTCTACATAGTAACTCCAAAAAATACAAAACCACCACCATTAAATAGCTCTGAAAAGTTATATACAATTAGATGTGATTTGGCTATGTTTTGAGTTTTTATTTGAAAGATATGGATATGTGAAGTTTGGTTTCTAGCCTTTTATCTGTGTATAAAATGCACACTGTATATTATTTTTGCACAAACTCAATTTTGTATTTTTATTTACATTATTATCTACAACTTTTGTGTACAAAGTTTCTTTAATTGATGAATAAATAATTAAGAATAAAATAGGTGTCAAAATTACACAATTAATGAATAAATAAATGAGTATTTATTGTGTTTTTGGCCATTATCTCCCCCTACTTTATTCCTTGTCGACCAACTTCATTCTGGACTTGGTCTCGGGGTTAGTGTCATAAAATATTTTCAGTATTTTATTCCTTTTTCTTTTCTCCTCTTTATTCTATAATTTTAGTATTAAAAACCTTAATTTATGTACAATAAATATAATCTATAATGAATGCTATTATGCACAAATTAATGTTATCTACATGCATTCGCTCGGGTTTTTAAGGCCAAAATGATAGAATAAAGACGTTGAAATGGATATTCATCAAGCTCTAGATTGTACATGTGCCGTTGGATGGCACGCTCCCGGTGCTCATCCAACGACCTACATTCGGCCAGGTCGATGCCTCTGAGCACGTACACTTGTCGTCTGGTCTCCATGATCGGATGGACCAAGCAAAGCCACGCATCAGCCCTCGACTCTTCATCCAGCCTCCACCATCGGGACAACCGAGACAAGCCAGATCTCGAGCTGACGACATATTGCCCGAACCTCTAGCCATACACCTGAGCCTAGCACCGGAGCCTGAGCCGATGTCCAAGCCTAGCCTCACGTGCCCAGGTCACTTGAGGGCTGGGTAAATTGTAGAGTGCCCCACTAACTTATCCAAATGCAAATAGGTCCTCTGATCACGTGAAGAGGATGCGTGCTTGAGGCTAATTGCACCCGACCCCCTCTGGGTTTTAATAATTGCAATTTAGTCCCCGCGCATTTGGGAAAATTATAGGGAAGGCCTTGCAACTTTTCATAATTACATTTAAGTCCTTGCAGGGACCTGTTTATAAGGATTTTCTCTATTTATCATGTTTTCTTTACGGTTATGCCCCTGGACACTTTTGTGAATATCTTAAGCATCCGACCTCTATTTTAGTTGATTTCAGTTATGTTTCAAAGCTCATTTCTTTCTCTATCTAATGCCATGATTTATTTTCTGATTTGACACTTAGATTTTGATGATTATTTTTAATTATGAAGTGTCATTTATTTAATGATTTTTAATGCATTTGAGTAATTTATCAATTAAGTTTGCTTGATCAAATGGCCTGAAATTGACTACGCCTTTATAGTTCATTGATGTCATCTAGATATGGCTTGTGTGTACATTTCTTTACTTGCATCACCTTGCATTATAAAATTCAAATAATAAGTGTGTCTCTATGTACCTGCATAGTATTTGTCCTTGTGTTTGTTGACCTATGAGTTATTAATTCGTCACTTAATTTGATTAATGAGAATCTGAATAATAACTTAAGAGGCTCGTGTCCCTGAGTTCGACCTTGGGCTTGCCCAAGTAAAATAAAATTTGACCGTTTGCATTTAATTGACAAATTAATTAGTGGTTTTTTTATGGATCTGGTTTCGCCCGACTGCAACGAGATTCAAGTGTCAATTCGACATTATTAAAGGGCTTAATTTTGGACTCTTCAATGTCCCAACTACGAGAAGCTTGTTTAAGCCCATAGATGGACTTCATTAGCTTGCACACTTTTCCTTCCTCAACTAAGATCCCCTGAGACTGCTCCATATAGATATCCTCTTCGAGGTATCCATTAACAAAATTGGACTTAGGACTCATGAATTGGATTCAATCGAAGCAAGGGACTAGTCATTGAGGATATTTAAAATACAATACAATGCACATTGAAGTTTTTTTCCCAACTGGTTCTATCAGATCAGTCAAGCAATGTAGTGCACACAATCAAGAGCGCACTACTATCACTGAAAACTCGAGTAGAAGCTAACATCCATCTACTAGATGTAATAGTCCAGGTGTGTAAATATTGCTAGCAATGCCCTGATAGATTTAAGCACGACCACAAGAGAGAATGTATCATTGTAATCAGTGTCTTCTCTCTGTGTGTAACACTTATCTACGAGCCATGCTTTGAAGGTCTCAACCTTTCCATTGGGTCCCCACTTTCTCTTAAAAATCCATTTACACGCAATGGGTCTGTCCCCTTTAGGTGGACCTTCGAGGGTCCATACACCATTCTTGTGTGCAGAGTCTATCACAGACTTTGTTGCTAGCATCCAACTATCCATGTCATGGTGTTGAAGAGGATTTTATGTGGGTCTTACTTTATCTCACACAAGGAGGAGACACAGTCGCTGTGGCGACCCGCGACAAACCCATCTTCAAACAACAATTAACCCACAATAATAATCAAATAATGAAAATAATGTGTGGAGTTAAAATTTATTTTTATTTAACTCTACAAAAGATCTGTATAGTGCAGGTAGTCTAGTGGTTGAATACATAGAGCAGAAAAGGATAGATCGAGCAAATAAATGCACAAAAATGATTGTGTGTTTCTTTGTCTATATTTTATGTGAGTTTTGAATTTTATATATTTTTTATTTTATTTTTGTTTTATATTTTTATATTTGGTTATTAATTTTATATTTTTATATTTTCTTTTTATATTTTTTATATTTTTTACTTTCTTTTTATAGAAGATATATAATGATATACAAAGCAATATATACAATATAGGATATTATAGGTATAAATATACCTAAAAATAAAGAAAAAATGTAGAATTAAATATTTTTGGGTTTTAGATAATTTTGTACTATTTTTATGATTTTTTAATGTATATTTCTATTTTTATATATTTTTAAAGTAAAAATACCCTAAATCAGGTATTAAGTAAATATCCCAAATTGAAATGAAGAGGAAAAATAGCGAAATAGGTCAAAATTCTTCAAATTAATTTTAATAAATGAATAATAAAATAAAGAAAATCATAAAATAGGAATATTTTTTTTGATTTTTTAGGAATTTTATAGATTTTTATAAAGGATTTTAGGGATTTTTAACTTTTAACATTTTTATATTCCTATTTTTATGGTTTTTAGTTTCTTAAGTTGTAAAATAATTAAATAAAGAAATAATATATATTGTATTTTTTCAAGAACTTTTTATATTTTTTAGGTATTTTATATTGTAGATAGTCTAAAATTGTATCTAAATGATTTTTAGAAAATAATAAAAGAGCTGAAAATTGAAAAGCAAAATTACATCCCCTAAAGGGATTCGACGATGATGGTGGGATGTGATCCGACGATGCTTCCTCCTTATGAAGAACACAGGAGGATCGGACGACGCGAAGGGTATATGGAGGAACATCTGATGAACTCCGCCCTGTGCGAGGTTCGATCTACTCCTCCTTTCTCGTTCGTCGTCCCAAGGAGCTCGTTGAAGGCACAAAATATCCCTGGGGCTCCTCTACACCAGATGGAATCTTCAGAAGTGGCCTAGGTCCCCTAGAATGGCCTAGCGATGATGTTTGACCTAGGACTTAGCTCCAGCTATAGATGCTCCTCAGATTGAGCCTTCTAGACCTGCAATGAGGCGTAAAAGCATTGCAACAAAGAAGAGGGGGATTCAGGCTTTTATTTGTCGTTAAAGGAAGTGGATGGTGGCGGAGCAGCAAGGTCCAGCATTGGGCGGTGGAGGGGCCTCGAATCGTAGAACCCAGGAGGGTCTGGTGGGGTTGATGAGTCGTGAAGATGCAGATGGCAGGGGGTAAGGTATGGAGGTGATTTGCGACGGTCGGGACAGTGGAGTTGACAGTGTACGAACGTGGCCAAAGATTTATCGCTCCAGCAAGGATTTGAAACCTAATTGAGGCTAAATCAATAGATAAAACACGCAATAAAAAGCAGAAAATTAGAGCTAAGAACTACATCTAACTAAATGACTAAGGAATCTAACCTCGAATGGCCGGAGGCTGGGAGATGAGGACCTCGATGGCCAGGTGGCCGGAGGTGGCTGGGCAGGGCTCCTCCTTGCTCCTTCCTCGCTGCGAAGGGTAGGGAGCCCCTACTGATACAAGGGGCTCGACCTAGTTGCTCTCAGAGGGGGTCCAAACAAGGGGAAAAACCAAAACCGAAATGAGAAGGGGGGATATGAAGGTCTTATGTACAAGTGATGACGGGGGGTATTCGAGGTGGAATCACGTGTGTGGGAAGAGAGCATATCTCAGAGGAGTGTACCAGCATGGATCCTTGATAGACAGAAAGAATATCTCATGAAGGCTCAAACCCCCTCGAGTGACGTGTCAAAGGATAAAACATCGAGAAGGGATGCATGTACTATGTTCTGACAAGGCTTAGGTTGTGGTTAGGCAGTTGATCGAAGTCAACGGGCAGAGCCACCTGGTCGGTCCACATGGACCGACCAGGAAAAACCAACTCTAAAAAGCTTATAAAATAATTAATAAATAAAAAACGATTCTATTGAATTAAATTTATAAAATAAAAATGTTTATTATTTTCGATAGAATTTTATTCTGCCTTTTATTAATTTTTCTGAGCTTTTTAGTTACAAGTTAATTTTTTAGGGTTAATTTAAAGGTATATTTACCTATATTTTAGGTCTTTTTATTTGTATTTGTATGTTTGATTTTATTATTTTATTCTTTCATTTTATAAAATTATAACTTATTTTTATATATCTAAATATATTTTTATTATATTTTTCTAATATATTATTTATACTTAAATAAAAGGGTATACTTTATATATAGGTATAATTATTGTATATTCATCTATGTATTTTATATAACTATTTTATTTAATTTTTATTAATTGTTTTATTTTAATTGTAATATGTATATATGTTATAAGTAATATTTACAAAATTATAAAATATAAAAATATAAAAAAAATAAAGAATAAAAAATTGAATATTTTATTCGGGTATACTATACAATAGGGGTCCAAAACCTAACTTTGACACCTTAACTCAAAAAAATATGAAACTACATTAAATAGATTATTAAAAGTTATATACAATTAAAGGTGATTTTGATACATTTTGAGTTTTTATTTGAGAGATATGGGTCTGGGATTTTGGAATCTTATTCAAAGTATAATTTGGACATTATATATTATTTTTGTATAAAATTAATTTTGTTTTTTTCTATAAATTATTATCTACAACTTTCATGTACACAATTTCTTTATTTGAGGTATAAAAGTAGAAAATAAAATAGAGCCTAAAATGAATAAATAATGAATTAAAGAATAAAATTTTTATTGTATTAATGGTCCTTATCTCCCCCTACTTTATTCCTTCGAGGATTAGGGTCATAAAATACCTTTGGCATTTTATTCCTCTTCTTTTCTTTATTCTATAATTTTGGTATTAAAAATAGTATTTTATACACAATTTTACAACAAAGAATGAATGTTAGTTTGTGCAAATAAGGGGTATTTACATGCATTAGCTAGGGCTTTTAAGGTCAAAATGATAGAATAAAGGTGATGAAATGTAGATTCATCACCCCTCTATACTTGCCTTTGCTAGTCCCTAGAAAACCCTTATTGAATAAGTGCAGAAAATAAAAACAAAGAAAAGAAAAGGAAACAAAATGGATTAAGTTTACTTCTCAAACTTGTCTTCACAAAGTCAAAGTTTGGAGCTTAAATCAGACCTTTGGAATTTTAGTGCTGGCGGAACCTTATTGGGAATTCGATTAGAAGCACAACGGCCTTCGAGAATCCCAAAACTCTACTTAAGCCTCCTTAATAGCTTGGTCAGAATATTTCAACTCATACGCAAACCCTTATGACTATGAGTCTCATTGTATGTGATGGTGGCTCTTCCCAACTGAAATGACAAAGAGACTGACTTCTCCAGCATGACAACCTAATGATTCCCCAATCCAGCAACTCCTTCCTCGAGGAGTGAGGTATTCCCTTCTAAGTTCAAGTGGCAACCAGCTCAAGAGGAGGGGTGAAGAGAAGAATGGACGGTAGCCAGTGTAGCTACCTATCCTAGGATGCAAGACCAGTGTAGTCAAGTCATCCAGCTGCAGGCTCACTAGGTATGAATTTGAAGCTCAAGCTTGCTTATTGACTATACAAATATGTACACTCCAGCAGGCATTTTATTTTCGATCAGGCTTGTCCACTTTTTTGGAGTTTTTGCTTTTTTACTCTCTTTTTTTCTTGGATTACTATATACATCATCATTTACATAAGGAGTTTTTCCTCTTGATCTAGTAGACTATCCCTCTTTTGAAGCATTATTGCAACCCATACTCTCTTGTCTTAAGACTTCTCTGCTACTGGACGGGTTGGATGCACTTCCCTCCCTAGACGAGGACAAATGTTTCCACTTGTGTGCGTCTCATACTGGTAAATCCACTCTCCTCACCACTCCAACCAAGTTGAGCCAAGTAAAAGGTGAAGGTGTCCAAGTTAGGTCATTATCAACAAGAGCTGTGCATATGCTCCAAAATAATCTACTTAGGCAGTCAAGAATCCATTGAACCAAGTCTTGTGATTCTCAAAGAATTAAGTCAACTAGACCTGTAGTACCTCAATTCTTGCTCTTATAAGGTTCCTGTGATTAGGTAGATTTAAGGTCCAACTAAGCTCCACTCTTCGGATTTTTCTTCGACTCCTTCAATTATCAAACACAATCTGAAAAATGTAGATGCTATGCAAATTCTATGTACAATGCAATGAAAAATATTTTCGTGATGCACTTTTTAAAGTTCTGAACTTTTATGGATTTTTGAAAAAGGTTTTGCAAATTTTTATGAATTTTTCAAAAATATTTTGCAAACATTTTTGTTATTCTTTTTGCAAATGTTTTTATGATTTTTGAAAATAAAAGATTTTGGATAAGAAAATAGGTACAAATATTTACTCGGGGATGCATCTTATATTGACAAGAGTTGGGTTTTTGAGAATTTACATGGGATATGTGATCCTTTTTATAGATATGTATATACAGTTAATAAAGGGTTTTAGTGTGATTTATATATTCCTAAAACTTATTTGATTTTCATTTAACAAACAATCTTTGAGAACTATAGTCCAAAATAATTTTTACAAAAAAAATTTACAACATTTATACACATTTGAAAATCATTCTGCGAAGATTTTCCAAATAATATATATAGATTTTTCAAAATATTTTTGCAACCATTTTCTCAACCTTTTGCAAACAGTTTTTCAAGCATTTTATTTCACATAAAGAAAAGAAAATTTCTACAAACAAAATATTTTACAAATGTTAAAAATATATAAATCCAAATAGTTTTTAAAAGGTTTTAAAAAAAGATTTTCAAACTATTTTTCAAACATTTTGCAAAAAATATTTTACCTGATTTATTAATCAGTAAATACAAAAAGGATTTGAAGAATAATACACATCTTTTTATTAGCTGATTTTAATGAATTTTATTGTATATTTTATACAGTGTTTTAGCCATATTTATTATTAAAAATTTGAAAGTACGAGTTATGGCTAAAGTATATATGCAGTATATACGACCCCTCTATACTTAGCTTGAGCTATGTCCTCATAGATAAGAGAGAAAATGAGAAGACATAACTCATACTAAGTATAGAAAAGCCTAAAGAATAAAATAATGAAGAAATAAATGAATGATAAGTCGACCGCCCCCTATACTTAGGATCAAATAATCCTAAGTATAGCAGACTACACACAAGGCACGGAGGGTCAAGGGTGGGAATGAACAGATCGTACTCAGACTGTTTCTCCCTATACTTAGGATAAGATATCCCTAATTATAGACAAGAAGAAGATACAGTGGATAGGATTAAAGAATGAAAGAACAAGGGGTGCACCCCCCTATACTTAGGACAATGTACATCCTAAGTATAGAAGACTGACAAAAAAGGGTGACACCTTTTTGGTAGAAAAAGAAAAATGAAAACGAAAAGAAGAAAAGAAGAAAAGATAGATGAAGATAAAAGAAGAGATCAACAAGAATGTACACATCACTCCCCCTATACTTAGGGTAAAAGAGCCCTAATTATAGGCAACGACAAGAGTGATGACACAGAATGAAGAAACTACACTTGTCTCATCCACCCCCTATACTTTGGACAAAGTACGTCCTAAGTAAGGCACACATGAAAATGGGGTGGATGAGCGATACGGTAGATGGACGGAGAAAAATAAATACGAATATACAAGTGGATGTATATACAAAGGTCAAGAAGGTAGAAAGCGAACCTTCTTGCGAGACCACTAAGGAATGGATCTGACAAGGTGTAGGTTGACATCGGGGTCCTCAGATGACACAAACTGATCAGGGACAACCTGGAAAGTATCCTTAGTGGTCCTAGGATGAGAAGGCACATACGGGTTAGTAGAAGAAGTGTGGCTAGGTTCAGCCTTCGATGTCTCAGCCAGGTCATCCTCAAAATGAAATGGGACGAACTCATCATTAGAAGAAGTAGAGTCAAGTTCGTCCTACGAGGTCACAGCTAGATCAAAATAAAAGGGAACGAGCTCATCTATGGAAGTAGTAAGATCTTGTTTGTCCTCTAAGGTCTCAACCGGATCATCATTCTCATCAAAAGGCTTAAATTCATTTATAAAAGCAATCAAATCAAATTCAGCCACATCAATATCTTCTAAGTCTGCCCTCTGCTTTAAAGTGTCAATCGTGTAAATCCTGCGGATGTCATCAATACATCGTCAAGTACTAGAAAAGGGAAATCCAAGGTCTATGCTTTCTGAGTCCTCCTTCCTGCACAGGAACTCTCGAGTCTCGATAGAATCCAATATATAGCAAAAATCCCTGATAGTCTCATCAAGGTCGTCGTCCTCAAGGTCAGCTAAGATAGGTTTAGTCACATCAGATGCAGGTCTCTGATCAGTCAAGAGGACGGAAATGAATCTCTCCTGATCTATAATCAATGATGACTCTCACATAGGCAATAAATGGTCGTCCAGGATGATTGGAGAGTTCTTCTCAGTGGAGATCTCCATGGGCAATATGACAAAATCGACAGTATAGCTCATGCCTTGAATCCAAATGAAAATGTTTTCTAGAATAACCTTCAGCTTCTTAATAGATCCATCAACAAATTGAACGATCATCCTGGTTTTCTTGAGAGTTCCTAAGTGAAGATATTGTACCAGTGAGAAGAGTATTATACTAATTGAAGCACCACCGTCAGGGTGAGTGTGATCACAAGAATAGTTAGAAAATGGTGCATCTAATGAAGGGTGTAGCAGTGTTCCTTTTCCTAGAGAATGGACGGTGGGTGAAGGCGTGGACAGTGACCATTGTCAAGATATGATGCTCAGATATGCTCCTCTCCTTTCTCTTCTTGTGTTGAGGAACAGATAAGTGGGTCATGGCCTGGCCAGGTGGGGCATCAATGATCTCATGAATAGTGGCTACCACATTAGGTTCAGTCAACATTTTTTCGAATTTTTGGATCTCCTTCATACAAGGGAGGAGATCAGAATCATCATCTACACAAGGACGACTAAGAACAGTCTGTACAGTGTCGTCCTCAATGTCAAAGGTGGGACAATGTGTGAATGGATGTGTGGTCAAATGATCTGGCATGTGCAGCCTCTCCTCACGGTCTGAATTAATAATGTGTATCCCGAACTCTTTTTGGATTTTTAAATTTTGCTCATTTTTTGTATTTTTGGCAACTGCAAGCTCTCATAAGAATCATTGAGTGAACCCATATCATCAAATAATGGAGTATCATGGTGGCTCTTATTTATACTAGTGAGGTCATCAATCCTCTGTCTCATATGATCCATCATCTGGGTCAAGCGCTCAAGGGTGGACTCCATGAGAGGTGACTCCAATAGGTCAGTATAGGGTGGGTGAGATGGATAATGTGAGGGTGATGACGGATAAAAAGTCGAGGTATGATATTGTGGCTAAGGCGGATATGTACAAAAGTCAAGAGCAAAATCCTCTTGGAAAAATAGAGGTGGACTAACTAGAGGGTACAAAAGATACGCAAAGTCCAGATAAAAATCACTTCAATCGACCATCTCAAAATAAAAAGAAAATGATCGGAAGAGCATGATGGTCAAATCACGAGAAGTGAAGAAAAAGGCGCAATCCGCAAAGAGATCAAGTATACACACAAGCAACACAAACAAACTCACACAAAACAAACACAACCTCTCAGTTCACCTACTCAACTCGAATGAGGACCGAAATAGTTCGGTCTTTTATCTTGTTGATTTTAGAGTTAGGTGAGACACCAAAGTTATACAAACACTTACGTTGTCTTTATGGGATTTGGGCACTAACACTATTGTGTACGTGGGCAAGTAAATGCGAAGACAATGAGGGGATACTCGCCCCAAGACAATGATTTTTTTCTTTTTGATATATTTTAGGGCCATGAAAATTTAGTAGTCCCAATTTTATTTGATTATCATTATTTTAGATTTTTAATAAGAAATGGACGCACCTAACGAGGAGTCAATTATTTTAGCAATCCTAGGAGATCAAAATCAAAGGGAGAGAGTCGGTAAAGAAATGCAAGCGACAAATCGACGATGAATGCTAAAACGTAAATGGTCACCTTGCCTCCAGCTCTCTACATGCAAGGATGCTAAGCAGAATTAAAACTTGTCTATATGCAAAAGCAAGCCTATGAAATTGCCCTAAGTATAGGCTATTAACGTGAAGCACAAAATGTCAATTACTCAGAAATGAGACTAATATCCGATCTTGATGCCAATCGATGCCCGCCACAATGGGTCCTAAAAGCATTATATACGACCTCTGTCGGTATGTGGTCTCAAATCCAAATAATTAACAATTAAATTTGCCTAAGTCTAAACGAGACTGTAGGTACATGCAATGATATTAGATGTTTGTCCTTAAGACTATCGACAAGCAAATCCTATGCTAGGGCCCAATCACACAAAATAATGAAAAGCAAAAACTTGAAAAATAAAATAAAAGAAAAGCGATGAAAATGATGGAAAATAGACGAGGCCCCCAAGGGAACAATCCCTCGGGCACTGGACATCGTGAGATGTGGGAGAGTCCTAGTTGAGTCCAAGGTAATACAATAATAGTCTCTCTCTCTCTTAAATTACACTAATAAATGAAACAAAAATGCAGAGTGAAGATGTCTTCCAAAAATCTTCTAAGTATCCTTTGATGCTATCTTTCCTGCCGACTAGGGTAGAATTATCGACTCTGATTCCCAAGGTTGAGTAGAATCACCTAGGTGATCTGATGAATCTACATTTCATCGTATTTATTCTATCATTTTGACCGTAAAAACCCTAGTAGATGCATGTAAATAGGCTTAATTTAGGCATTTTAGCAAGAATGCATATTTGTGTAAATATTGTATAAAAATAGTTTTTAATGCCAAAATTAGAGAATAAAGAAAAGAAAAGAAAAAGAATAAAATATTGTAAATATTTTATGACCCGAAACACCGAGACCTAGGCATCTCGATGACTAGGTTGACAAGGATTAAAGTAGGGGGAGATAAGGGTCTAAATACAATAAAAATCCCTTTTATTTTAGTTCATTCTTTATTCATTTTGGGACATATTTTTAGTTCCACTTTTTATACTTCAAATAAAGAAACTTTGTACATGAAAGTTGTAGATAATTAAATATAGAAAAATACAAAATTTATTTCATACAAAAATATTGTACAGATAAAAAGTTATGATCTGAATAAAATTCCAGAATCCCAAATTCCCGGACTTGTATCTCTCAAATGAAAATCGAAACGCATAAAAAACACTTTAATTGTATGTAATTTTAAATAAGCTATTTAATGAAGGTTGTTTCGTATTTTGCGGAGCTACGGTCTGAAAGTTAGGTTTTGGACCCCTATTGTATACTTGTATAGATTAAAATATTCATTTTATTTATTATTCAATATTTTTACAATTTTATATTTTTTATATTTTTTAATATTATTTATAATATATGTGCATATCAAAATCAGAATGAAAACACAAAGAAAATACAAAAATTAAATACATGTATATAATACATAGGTAAAATACATGTAAAGGTACCTATATAATTACTACTTCTATTTATTTAATTGTACAAAACACTTCAGAAAAATAAAATAAAAATATATTTAAGTGTATAAAAACAAGTTATAAATTTATAAAATAATAAACAAAATAAATAAAATTAAATATACAAAATAAAAATAAATTATTAAATTACGTAGATGAATATACCTGTATATAAGCTATATAAGGTAACTTATAATTCCACACCTCTAAAAAATAAATAAAAATCACCATAAAATACTTTATAAAATAATAAATATTTTTTCTTTAATAACCTAAAATTAATTAAATCATCTGCTATTTTAAAATGAATTTATAAGTCTTTTTTCCTGGGATTTTTCTGGTTGGTCAACTCTCTGACCGAGGTCTGGCCTTGTGTCAGAACGGGTTTTGACCCATTTTCGTGGATTTTTTTAGGATGAATCTTGCATCCTTTCATAATGATCCCTTCTACACTTTTGCTCCTCGATAATCCACGATACACGTCGTAGCTTTCCTTGGGGATTGCATCGCTGCTCTGCATGATTCACCTCGTTCATTTCACCGCTTCGTCAACTCCTTCAAAAGCACCCCCCAACCTTCCTTGACTTTTTGATCACTCTTCCACCACTCTACCCTAAACCTAGGACATCGAAGACCTTCCTGGTGACACCAGGAAGTGATTGCACGCGTCAGGAGGCCAGAGAGGTGTTGAATCGAGCAAATCCACCTCGCCGGAGTGCGCCTCCCGAGCTCACCATCAGTGCATCATTGGTGAGTGTTTCTCTTCTTTTTTATCTCCTTTGAGTTCCTTAGGACTGCAGTAGTTAGCCGTACCTCGTATCGATCATCGATCTCATCTGTATCGCCATAAAATCCAACATCTATGTGCGGCCGGAGCGTGAGTTCTTTCCGGCCGTAGTGGATCGTCCCACGTTTTTCCGCGATCATTACACCCTCCCCGGAGTCGAGGCATTTTTCCCCCGACTTCTTAACCACTTTTTGCAGGTACAGAGGACACCGCATCGACTGGAGCCAATTTTTGGCACTCGCCAGAGTTTCTTCAGCCCCCCAGCTCTGCCACCTCCGTGCGAGCACGCCAGGCCGCCTCATCGCCCTTCGTTGCCTCCAGCATCTATAGGGCACCTGCAGGAACTCCCCATGCCTTTTTGGAGCTCCATCGAGCAACAGAGGAGGAAGATCGACGCTGGGGAAACTCGCTCCTTGTGAGTTCTTCCCAATTCATCGAGGGGACCTCCCGTCCGTTGGATTAGGAATAGCCGCCCAGGTCTTGCAGCCGCCGTCAGATAAGCCCAGAGCTCAGTCGTTCGATCATTTTAGTGCTTCTAATCTTGGCCGTAGGATTGCGAAGGGGTATCACGCATTCTCGTGCGGATACGTGTATAAGTAAAGAATATTGGCCGTCTGATCGCACAGCGCTGTGTATTTTGCACTTCACTCCCTGAGCATTTTTGTATTTATTATTCGAGACATAAACTTTCATCTGCAATGTTAAACTTCTGTAATATTTGCATCTAGCCCCCCTCTATTAATTACGTATAGGTCCTGGGCCACGTCACCTCAAGTGACCTATGCACGTGAGGCGTGGCCATTTTGTAGAAGGACCCTCTTGCATGTTGTTATTTATCTTTAGTCCAGAAACATTTGAATTCATTGTATTATTTTTTTTAAAATTGCATTTTAACCCTAGCATTTTTAGAAATTACAAGTAGTTCCCCGCCAGGTACGTGCGAGTCACGTGCGGGCCTGGAGATTTTGCAGAGATAACCTTGCGTTTTTGGATATTGGTGATTGGTCCATGAATATGTTTATTTAGTTATAAATGTTTTGGGAAATTTGCATGTACCTCCCTGGACTTCTGGATATTTACATATATGCCCCTGCTAGCAAAGTATTTTCTTTGTTTCTTTTAATTATTTCGTACATCTTTAAAATCCCAAAAATTCCCAAAAAAATTGCATAACTTCATGTTTTGTTGATCTTTTGTGGCATATTTTTGTTTTGCACTTTTATTGCATTTTAATGTTTATAAAAATTCAAAAACACACATTTTCTCTACTGTATGCATTAGAAAATACATAAAAAACATTAAAACCCTTGAAAAATTCTAAAAATTATATTCTATGTCTTTTAGTGTGTTTTAACTTTAGTCCAAAAATCATAAACAAATACAAAAGAAACCCCTAAAAACAACAAAACTCTTAAAATTTTCATAGAATATTAAAAATTCCAAAAAAATCCTAAAAATATACTTTTTGTCTCTGAATTTTCTCTATTTTGACCTCTTTGTTTTAAAATTAATTTGAGGATTTTTTGGTTCTGTTTGACATTTTTTATCCTCATTTTAATTTCAGTCCTTTTTATTGTTCACTATTTTCAGTATTTTTGCCTTTAAAAATACCAAAACAATTAGGAAAAATATTGAAAAATCATAAAAACTTTAGAAAAATATAAATAGCCTAAAAATATTTTATTTCTTGAATTTTGCTTATTTTTACGTATTTTTTTATGAATATATTATCTTTCTTGTCTTTTATTGTATATATACTTTCCTTTATCATTTAAAAGAAAAAGAAAATATAAAAAATATTAAATATAAAAAGAAAATACAAAATAAGAAATTAAAAATCAAATTATGAATTATAAAATCAAAAATAAAATAATATAATATAAAATTAAAAACTCACGAAATGTTCAATTTGGGTAAGTGATTCACAAGACATAGGGTACTTGACTTTTATTTAGCCTGCTTTACTCCTTTGCTTCCTGTGTTCGACCCCTACTTGCTTGCCATTATACATTCTTAGTAGGGTATAATAAATTTTAACTCGTTCTCTTGATTGCTAGATTATTTGTGTGGGTTAATTGTTGGTCAACGAGAAGGTGTGAGCAGTCACCTCAGTGACAGTGAGCCTGATCTGTCAGGCCATTACTTAGCACCCCTCGACTTCCCATTTTTCATGATCCTCCTCGGTCTGCAGTCCCTCACAACAAAGTCAAGAAAGAAGAGGTGATTATAAGGATAAACAATTAATATCAAATAAAAGAGAAAATAAATAAAAGAAAATATAGACAAAGAGAACAAGAAGACACAATCGAGTAAAACCAATCTATGTGCAGTCAATCCCCGACAACGACACCATTTGTTGAAGAGCATTTTACGCGGATCTAAATATGACTCACACAAGGTGAAGACACCGTCACCGTGGCGACCTACGAGAAACCCAACTTCAAACAACAATTAACCTACAATAATAATCAAACATTGAAAATAATATGTGGAGTTAAAATTTATTTTTTTAACTCTACAAAGATGTGTATAGTGCAAGTAGTGTAGAGGTCGAACACAGAAAGCAGAAAAAGATAGATCAGGCAAATTAATACACAAAAATGATTGTGTGTTTCTTTATCTATTTTTTATGTGGGTTTTGAATTTTATATGTTCTTTACTTTATTTTTGTTTTATATTTTTATATTTGGTTTTAAATTTTATATTTTTACATTTTCTTTATATAATTTTTAGATTTTTACTTTCTTTTTGTAAAAGATATATAATGATATAAAGAAATATATACAATATGGGATATTATAATATTAAATATAACTAAAAATAAAGAAAAAAAACAGAATTAAATATTTTTGGGTTTTAAATTATTTTTTACTATTTTGTGATTTTTAGTGTATTTTGCTAATTTTTATATATTTTAAAAGTAAAATCACTAAAAAATACCCTAAATCAAGGATTAAGTAAATAGCTTAAATTGAAATGAAGAGGAAAAATAGCAAAATAATTTCAAAATTCTTCAAATAAATTTTAATATATGAATAATAAAATAAAGAAAAATATAAGTAAAAAATAATTTTTTGGATTTTTTAGGAATTTTATAGATTTTTATGAAAGATTTTAAGTATTTTTAATTATAAGAGTTTCTTTTTCTATTTTAATGGTTTTTTATTTCTGAAGTTGTAAAATAACTAAATAAAGACAATTTTTCTGTAATTTTTCAAGAACTTTTATATTTTTAGGTATTTTATACTGTAGACATGGAAAAATTGTGCTCTAAATGATTTTTAAAAAATAATAAAATGTCTAAAATTGAAAAGCAAAATTGTAGCATGAATCTGTAGCACATCGTGCATCTAATCTTATTTTTGGTGATTTTTGGAGCACAATAGCTATTTATAAAAATTAGACAACATGCTCAAAAATTATAGAACTGGTAGGGGCATAAGTGTAAATAAAAATAAGTGTGAGGATTACTATGCAAATATACCTAAACTTTACAACTCAGTTCAAATTTAAAGCATCAAAAATAAATTACAAAAGGGTCGAGGGCCTTCCTGCAAAAAGGCATGTCTCACATTGACGGCCACGTGAGATGCGTAGGTAAGGACCTGAATGTTATTACAAGTATGTATGGAGCCCTTCCCGCAATTTTACCAAATGTTTTAAACTATTTAAATAATTTACAGAAGCAAGTATTAAAGCTACAAAAAATACAGGGGTATGAGTGCAGTATCCCCCGATTAGCAGCTCGATCAAACGGCGGAAGGTCGCTCAATTAACACGTGGCTGCTCCACAGTTGCCTATGACGGTTTGGCCACCGACGGATCAGATTAGATCCCCTGGAGAATCAGACGATGGTGGCACGATGTGATCCAATGGTTCCTGCTCGCCGTGAAGAACATAGGAGGATCGGATGATGCGAAGGCTGTTTGTAGGAATAGCCGATGAACTCCGCACGGGCGAGGTTTGATCTGCTCCTCCTTTCTCATTCATCGTCTCTAGGAGCTCGGTGATGGCGCAAAATCTCCCTGGGGCTCCTCCACACGAGATGGGATCTTTGGAAGCGGCCTAGGTCCGCCAGAATGGCCTAGCAATGATGTTTGACCTTGGACTTAGCTCCAGCTGCAGATTCTCCTCTGATGGAGCCTTCCTGACCTGCAAAGAGTCACAAAATCATCGCAAGGAAAAAGAAGGGGGTCTAGGCTTTTATTGGTGGTTATCAATGGTGAGATGGTGGCAGAGCGGCGAGGTCCGGCATAGGGCAGCATAGGGACCTCAAATCACAGAACCCAGGAGGGTCTGGATGGGTTGATGAGTCGTAAAGATGTAGAAGGAAGGGGGTAAGGTGTTGAGGTCATCTGCAGTGGTCGAAATAATGGAGTTTATGGTGTACGAAGGTGGTTGGAGCTTTAGCGCCCCGGCGAGGATTTAAACCTAATCAAGACTAAAACAACAGATAAAACACACAATAAAAAGCAGAAAATGAAAGATAAGAACTGCATCTAACTAAAGGACTAAGGAATCTAACCTCGACTAGATAGAGGCCCGGAGATGAGGACCTCGACGGCCAGGTGGCTGAAGGTGGCTAGGCATGGCTCCTCCTTGCTCCTTCCTTGTTGCGATGAGAGGGGAGCTCCTACTGTCACAAGGGGCTTGACCTAGGTTCTCTATGAGGGGTCCAAACAAGGGGAAATCAAAATAAAAATGAGAAGGGGGAAATTGAAGGTCTTATGTACATGTGATGATGGGGGGGGTATTCGAGATGGAATCACGGGAGAGGGAAGAGGGCATGTCGCTGAAGAGGGTACCAATGTGGATCCTAGATACAGAGAGACAATCTCATGAAGGGTCAAATCCCCCTCATGCGATGTATCATAGGATAAAAAATCGAGAAGGGAGGCATGTACTAGGTTCTGACAAGGGCTAGGTTTAGGTCAACCAGCTGACCTAGGTCAACGGGCAGAGCCACCTAGTTGGTCCGCGTGGACCAACCAGGAAAAATCAGCCCTGAAAAGCTTATAAAATAATTAATAAATAATAAGAAATTTTATTAAATTAAAGTTATAAAATAAAAAATGTTTATTATTTTATGTAGAATTTTATTATAGCTTCTATTTCTTTTTTAGAGTTTTTTATTTATAAGTGATTTTTTAGGGTTAATTTATAGCAATATTAACCTATGTTTTAGGTCTTTTATTTTTTGTATTTTTGATTTTATTTTTTATTCTTTCATTTTGTAAAATTATAACTTATTTTTATATATCTAAATATTGTTTTACTATATTTTTTCGATATCTTATTTAAACTTAAATATATATGTATAATTATTATATAGGTATCGTTATTGTATATTCATATATGTATTTTATATACTTATTTTATTTAATATTTTATTAATGGTTTTATTTTAATTTAATATGTATATATGTTACAAATAATTTTTACAAAATTATAAATATAGAAGATTTTAAAAATAAAATTATTTGGGTATATTGTAAAATAGGGGTCCAAAACCTAACTTTTATATCTTAACTCCAAAAACTATGAAACAACCTTCAATAAATGGATTGTTAAAATTTATATACAAGTAAATGTGATTTCGATACACTATGAGTTTTTATTTGAGAGATATGGGTCTGGGAAGTTGGGATTTTGGAATCTTATTCAATGTATAATTTGCACATTGTATATTATTTTTCTATAAAAATTAATTTGTACTTTTCTATAAATTATTATCAACAACTTTCATGTAGACAGTTTCTTTATTTGAGGTATAAAAGTAGAAAATAAAATAGGCCCAAAAATGTATAAATAATAAATTAAAGAATGGAATTTTTATTTTATTAATGTCCTTTATCACCCCCTATTTTATTCCTTGGTGACCTAGTCATCAAGATGCCTAGATTTCTGGGTTTAGGGTCATAAAATACCTTTGTCATTTTATTTTTTCCTTTTCTTTTATTTATTATATAGTTTTAGCATAAAAATACTATTTTATCACAATTTTTACAATAAAGAATGAATGTTATATTGTGCAAATAAGGGGTATTTACATGCATTAGCTAGGGTTTTTAAGGACAAAATGATAGAATAAAGGTGATGAAATGGAGTTTCATCACATGGTCACCCAATGCTTCATCAAATGAAGTTGGATCATCATTAAACTCTTCTAATACATAGAATTTGTACCTTTCAGGTTGTCTTACAATACTAGAACTCCTTTTAGGAGGTACGGTCGTGTCATTTTCAATTATCTCTTTAGTTTTTGTGTAGGAACTTCATCCGTATCACTAGATTTGATTAGTTCCCTGCCTTCATTATTTTCTTGACTTCTAAGGAATTCATCTTCTAGAAACTTGACGTCGCTAGAAACAAATACCTTTTGAGTCTCATGATCACTAGTGTCCAATATCGTTCTTTACATATCCAATTAAATAACACTCTCTAATGTGAGATTCCAACATGCTTGCATCCACATTTTTAGCATGGACCAAACAACACCAAATCCTCATGTGGCATATGCTTGTCTGATACCATTCCAAAGCTCGTGAGGGGTTTTAGGTACAAATTTAGATGGAGTCTTATTTTGACATAAGTTGTAGTCTCCACTGCATGTCCCTAAAAACTGAGTGGAAAGTTTGATTTACTCATCTTTGATCTTACCATGTCCAACATGGTTCTGTTGTGTCTTTCCACAACTCCGTTGAGTTGAGAAGTACCTCGAGGAGTGATATTGGAAATAATTCCTCTATTTAAGGTATTCTTTGAATTCATCTAAGAGGTTCGCCACATCGGTTAGATCGAATCTATTTTATCTCCTTTCATGTTTGGTTATCAACCAAATCCATGAATTCTTTGAACTTTTCAAAGGTTTTATGTTTGTGATGAAATAAGAAGACAAAACCATACTATGAATGGTCATCAATAGAGGTCATATAATATTGATGTCCATTTTGAGTCGTAATACGAAAGGGATAGCATACATTAGTATGTATCAGGTCCAATATACCTTCACATCATTGACCTTTCTTAGAGAAGGTTACGCTGGAGGTCTATCCCTTACCAGTCTATTAATCCTATCAACATACACATGTCCAAGTATTTAATGCCAAAACATAGTAAAATAATCTCCATCCTCCCTTTATCATTTACGAATCTTTACATTATTATTAATGTTATCAGTGGTATTGGCATTCATAATAAAATGATGCATGTCCGATTCATAGAGTCCACATGGTGTTAAAGAACAATCTGCTATAAAATTACAATAACGATTTATGATAAGTTTATTACAGAAAAAGGAAAGTGTATCCATGTCTAACCAGTTTAGATACCAATAGTAAGTTCCTTCTAACATTCGGTACATAGAGACAATCTCATATCAAGGACTTTCCTACTAGATAATGATAGTCTACATATCCCGATGATGGTCAACAATAGTATCAGATCTTGTCTGGATGACTACCTCCCCTTCATCAAGATTTTTGGTGTCTTGAAACATATGAGACTAATTGAATACATGTAAAGAAGCACCAGAATCAACAATCAAACTTACTTCTCGTCCTACAAGTAAGTTGGTTTCAATGATGAATGTAGATTTTTTATTTGATAGTGTTATACTTTTGTCCTTCTCTAAGGACTTTAGATATTCTGGATGATTATTCTTCCAGAATCCTGGCTTATTGCAGTGATGGTAGATATCCATCCCTATGGATGTCAAATGTGGTGAATCTTTAGAAGATTGAGCAACAATTTGGCCTTTTCTTATTCTCTTGGATCAGACCCTTCCGAGATCCGCAGTTCCTCTCTTGCTTCCCTTTATTACGTCACTAGAGGAAAATTCTTTCCTGATAATATCCTCAGTGAATTTTAATGTAGAAAGAGTGATATTCACATCTTCATACATCTCCTTCAGATTCAGGAGGATGTCATGAGCGGATTCAATGTCTATAAGCTACTTCTGAAGCACATTAGACAATGATCTAAGAATGTAGTAATGAGATATTGAATGATCCTCGTCCTACTTCTTATTGAACACATAAGCATCATTTGTTTGAGGGTTCTCATACTTCACAAATGGGAGCACATACATTATGTGTTCTGTCTCAAATATGATTTCTAAATTATGGATCCAATCCGAGTAATTTGGACCAGTCAACTGATTGACCTTAAGAAGAATGTTAAATGGGTTGAAATTTCATATGAAATAAAAGAAAAAATAGAATACACTTTAATATCTTTATTAAGGAAATTAATCAATTTAATATTTTTAGATCAGGAGTTCTCGTATTTTTTGTACTTTTGGAATCCATTCCCTTATAAGCTTTCAAAGCATGAGGCATGCTAACCAAAGGCCTCACTATGAGATTTGAGTCTCTTTTCCATTTTACATGCACCATAATAATATGAGAAAATGCAACTATGATGAACGAAGCGGGAACTCATTCTAGCTTACAAGTCCAACCTGTATTCTCAGTTTGGTCTACAACACCCACACTCCCCACATATATGGAGTTAGCATGTTGTCGACTACGCCAATTATCAATGAACGAATATCAATTTACTTTATGTGCATTCCAATGCTACCTCAAGAATGTGGAGAACAACATTGGGAGATCTACTCATAGGGCCCATCTTTTTTGATAAATGAAGAATTCCATCAATGTGAATTTGCAATCCAGGGCCATGATATCGCGTGAGCGTCTCAAAAAAATACATCTAATGGCGACAAAGTTCTCCATAATGACATGAGAATATGGATGTCATCATATGAATTAGTTCATATCATGTTTAAAATAATGAATAATCATTTTGAATTATATTCTCATGATTAATCTAAGGGATAGAGTCAGGACACATGTTTATTGTTGTAGTTTTAATCCAACTAAAACAATGATGCTTAAGAGGTCCCAACTAGGGTTTGATCTTTTATGCACTTGATGTTACCATATAGTATTACACCCTCACATAATACAATTTGATATTCCAATTTTAGTTGTTAAAGTATGTCATGATTTCTCATGCTACCTTTCATCGAAACATATCCAGCCAGGTCGAACAAACAATGCTAATAAAGAGAGCTTCCACTACAAGTGTGGCATCGGGCGCCAATAAATAACCCATTAGCATGTCCACGATCTAGACACCTTCACCAAATAAATTCAAGACAATAGAATTGTGACATATTTTACTAATGAGGTTATATCGATCTTTCGATCGTATGTGATACTATATAGTAACTCTCATATGTTTAAGGAATTAAAACTCATTGTAATTTCCCAAAATGACTAGTGCAACAATCTATACACTTCTTGAATCCAAAAACTCCTTTTAAATTTCATAAGGTCTAGTGCAACAATCTAGACAATTCTTTGAATCAAAACAATTTCAATTATGAAACATGTCTAGTTCAACGATCTAAACAATTCAAGAAATCGATCAAACTAATTCAACAGTTTCTAATTGTATTGTAAACATTCAATTGCATAATTAATCAAGTAAAATATGAAATAAAAGACATTATATTTTATTGCACATTTTCAAAATAAATAAATAATGATTTCAGTTTCTAATTTGCAAGCTACGACCATCGCACTTCAAATTAGAAGACATCATATAACTTGAACTTAAAATTCGTTGAGTTCCCTGATATTAATAAAATATTAGATCCAACTCCTGATGTAAATAAACACAAAATATATTTCCATAAATTTTAAGTCCCAAAATCTGAGAAATAAGTCAGTTAAATATGCTCGAGTCCTCTTCCAAGTCCACTATGTAGAAATCCAATTTCTCGAGGATGCATGGTCAGAATCGCGTGAAACTTTTTCACACTGGTTGAGGACTTAATTTAAGACTTTTTAATAAGTTTTCTTATCATGTTATATTACCCAAAAATAATAGCTAAAATTCATAATTTTAATGCTATGATCTTGGTCCAAATCCGAGTCTGTGATCATTTCTAACATCTGAATCTTCTCCTGAATGTCACCAACAATTGGTGCATCTTTTGGATATGAACATTTAGACCTCATACATATCCTAAAAATATGTTTAAACCATGAGATAATAGTAGCATCTTTAAAAGTCTATGAATCATTAAAACTGACACAGGATAATGTACCCGATAATCGGGATGATCTCGCCGATTGTTCATCAGAATTGGATCCAATCAAAATCCTCTAAACTAAGGATATGATACCAATTGAAGGAAATAAATAAAATATTATTTACTATGTATCATAGAAATGCAGAATATTTAGCTAATATTTTGCCAAAATAATCTTTGTTCATCGTATGAACTACAAAATGTACCACAATAATTTGTGCATTCAAAAATCATAAATACTAAGAAAATAATTTACAAAATAATTTCTGATAATAAATAAAGATATAGATCTGGGTTACCTCTTTAAATGTAAGTTTCTAATTGAAAAAACCTCCTGAATCAAGTCTGATCTGCCGAAGTCTTTCTCGTGGACGCGAAGATGAATCGTGTTGGGCCACGAACCCAGACGTTAACCAGAGCAACAAGAAGAGACATATGAGAGATGGAGACTCTCAAGACTCTTCTATATCTCAAGGAGCGTGAATTTTGTAAGGACTATTGCTCTCCAAAATTTTGTGCTGCAAAAGATAGGGCCTTGCCCTCCTTTTATACTTACACCGCATATCCAACATGTATGTTGTACTCCCTCGGATTTTAAATCAAGAGCATAGAGCAAGTCCTAAATCAATAAGGATTATCTCCTTATTATATCCATTTAATATTAACTAATTAGCAATAAATAAGTAACAACTTAGCTCAACTAAAATTAGCTAAAGTTGTTGCCTTGTTATCTATTAAATAAATTGATAATCTCATTATCAAAATTGAAGAAATTATTGATTAATCCTCAAAGCTTTTGAGTAATATTCATGAGTCGAAAATTAAACGTAAATCTAATTTACATCTATAAATTTAATGTGAATAAATTTCATACAATTCATGCCTAGGAAATATTATGTAAACCATACTTACATAAATATTTATATGAATAATATTTATATAAATATTAATTATTATGAATCACTATCCACATTAATTAATGAGATATATTTGTGAGTCATAATCATATAATTGCCCTTATTAAATAATGCAATAACACCTATTATTATTATTATATTGACATCAATATGTATAAGTCCTAATCCAATTAGGACTCATGAGATACAAATAAAAATACTTGGAGATAATGCCGAGGAAATCATACTATTCATATATAGTGACTTGAAATGTTGATAACTATCCAATTTCAAGGTTTACACATTTTTTACAAAAATTTGGTACCTACGACTGTTGAGCTCGAGCTATAACATTTAACAATCTTAGGAGTTCAATGAAATACATCACTCTCTCCGCGAGCTGGACGAAGTATCGGTGAGCTGAATCCAGCTTCCTTGATCATTTCTAATCATAGTCCAAACCATTCGGAGCTATGAAATGAGCTCAAGGAGCTTGTAGATTTCCATTTCCACGACTATTTATGTTTCCAACATTTGGACATTAAAATTATAATTGGAATTGGAAATTGGATTCAAATTAATTGTGATTTAATAAAAGTCAGTCACAAATCATCTAGCTAAATGGAGCCAATAAAATCCATCATGTTTCATCACTTCCTCGGAATGGATGTGTCATGGTACATTATCCATCACAACATATGTAACCCTGAGTATTCCCAATACTCATTTATCCTTCATATTGGAAAACTTTGATAAATCAGAAATTCAAACATTGTTTGATTGTCTTCTTCAGAATATATCAATAGATTTCTCACTTGATAATTGGATGACAATATTAATCGTATCCTTTCCAAAAGTATATATTAATATCTCGAATTCATGTATTATTTCAGAAGAAAGACGACCATGCATGGAATTCAGTTTGACCCCAAATCATCTCATGAGTGAGCTCTATTTCCTGGTTCATCAAATATGATCCTGTATGATTCCTTCTAGAGATCATACATCTCGTACGACTTCTCCACACCAACGCCCTGATATGTGGCCCTTGGCTAGGTGGCCAACCTATTGGCCTATCAAGTGTGCATACCCAGGCATATATATACATATCTGTCTCAGGTCAAAGGATATGTGCATGATTGTGACAGTTACAATTCATGTTTTAATTTATCCTGGCCTCATCAAATCAACTCTTTGACTTAATTATTCCAACAATTCCGAATCTCCATTCCTATGTAGAGGGCCTACATCAAGAAGTCGGTTGGAAGTCAATTTTTAGAGAAAGATTGCCATCTCTTTCTTAGATTGGAGATCTTTATTGAACATCACATGTTTGAAGTTAGTTGTGTCCTCCTAGCTGCATGATATTCAATATGGTCAGGGTATGTAACCTTAATTGTACGAAGGGACCTTAATAGTAAAGTGCATTCACATTCATTAATTTTATTTCAAATTGACATGATGAAACTATAATTTTCATTGCATTTATGGTTGCCAAGGGCTTACAAGTCCAACGTAGACAACTCTTCGATCAACCTATGAAGTCGATCCAACATATGTATGTTCTGGAGGACCATATCTCACAGTCGATCATCCCTCTCATGCGACCTCTCTACCTCTCGAGTTAGGTTTTTGACCTTATCTTCCAGATGTTGAAACTCTACATAGGATGGACCACCGCCACTTGTACCATAGGAACTCATCTTTGTGGAAGATACACGACCAAGCAGAACCCGATCGAAGTACTATGTAGCTGGCAAATACACGTGTCGAAATGCCTCCTCATTCAACTCTTCTGGAATTCCTTGATTTGGAGCTAATTTGGTCTAGAGGAAGTTGATCATGAGACCCTACATTTTTAGATGGTTATTAGATACAACACAAGCTTCATTACAATAAAATAAAGTTATTATGTAGCTTACATGTGCCTATGCATATCTGTCATGAATGAAGGTCTGATTACCCTCTTTGTTGGCCGTTTGTCTGATAATCATGAATAGTCTTACCCAATCCACACTCTCTTTATCTCAGACTAAAAAATATAATATATCAACATATAGCAAAAGATATATATTTTACAATATGGGCAAACTTACATGCTTGTGTTTCAATTGATCCAAACTTGTCCTGTCCAAGTAAGACCAAAAGCTTTACCCTTGTTGATCTTATTCTTCTCGGAAATATTCTACATTCAAATATGAAATTTAAATAAATTTATAGAATAAATAAGATAATGATATTTGCAAGGTATCATTACCTTGAACTCATCATTGTCCCAATATGTACATACCCCTTCCCATTCAGTATGATGCCAATCTTCAAGAGGATTGGCTCTTTCTCCAGCTGCAAGTGAGAATTTGTTGAAATACTTCAATAAGAAAACAACAATATAATGAGTATATAACAATGACATTTATGATGAATTGATGCCTAACCTTCTTCCCCTTGTCCCGCACATCACGATGAATTTTGGTAGCTCTCTTCAAAATCCCCTCATCTATCACGGGATCGTCGCCCCAATAAAAAACATTATGCCCATCACGAGTAAAACATGATGATTAAACATATCCTAATTTCACTGATCAATGTAATTATATAGGAACCTTTATGTTAGATATGATGGCAGCCTTAAGTGACTGCAGGACTTTCCTAAAGTTAGTGTCCTCATGGGAATTAATGTAACACATGTCACGTTAACTATGATTTTAATGTCACACATATAGAAACATATGGTCACAATGTGATGACATGTACATCCCAAAAAGAACTCACCGACATATATACTTACGTACTCATAAATACCTAGATACACATACATATACATATACTTAATTGAAAAGTTCAGATCTTATATTAGGACGAAGGTGCGTCTTCTTATATGGATTTTACTACTCCAAGAGTTTGATTTGGTGATTAAGGATAACCTGGGGTGAAGAATTTTGTGGCTGATCATTTATCCCGAATAGAGTTTATGGAATCCCCTGAGCTTGAACAGATCAGAGAGACCTTCCCAGATGTGTCAATCTGTACTATTGACAACTCCTATGGTACGCCAACATGGTAAACTTCCTGGTCTCCAAGCAGGTTCCCCATGGTGGGACTAGAAGCAGTATTGACTGACTGATGTTGGATTCGAGGAGGTACCACCGGGAGGATCCATTCCTTTTCTTTGAAGGGTCGGATTTTGTCCGGAGAAGATCTATTCCTTAGGAGGAATATCATAGTGTCCTCACACATTGTCATATACTTGAGTCTGGAGGACACCATTCAGGAAACAAACCACGTACAAGGTACTCCAATGAGTATTTTATTGACCGACCCTATTTAGAGATGCATTTAATTTTGTACGATCGTGCTCGATCTATTAAAGGATGGGAGGGATTGTTGGATACAGAGACGAGATACCCAAGCTTCTGATGATTTTCTATGATGTTTTGACGCATGGGGCATAGATTTTGTGGGTCTCTTTCCCAACAGCAATGGATACGAGTATATCTTGTTGGTGGTTGACTATTTGTCGAGGTGGGTGGAGGCTATTGATGAATCTATGATTCTCATTCTTTATTCTTTTATTTTAGCTTCATCTTTTAGCAAAAACATCTATAAATATGTGAAAATACAATAAGTTAACATTGTACATACCTCTTTTAATATTCCAAAATTAACACATATTTTCCAAAATAAAATAATAAAGATAAAAGAAAAAAATAAGGATGTAATTATGTAATAAGTTCAAACTGATACAAACCCCGAGAGACGGCCAATAATAGACCTGATCGACAAGGAATAAAGTATGGGGAGATAGGGTCATTGTATAGCCACTTGACATCTATACCTGTAAATATCTATATTTAATTATACTTTGTGCACATTATATTTTGAAACACTTGTACATATCCTTAACAATAAAATAAAAATAAATAAACCATAAAACACAAAAGAAAATAAAAATAAAATCAAAGGTTCATTGTACAAAAGACACACTTGTATATTGTGTATAAACACCTATTTATTTTATACCTTTACTTAATTAAAAAAATCAAATAAAAATCATTTTATACTCCCTAAATTATTTTGTAAATAGATAAATATAAAATAAAGGATATTTATATAAAAATAAAATAATAAATTAGAGAATAAAATATATATGTATATTATATTGTACATAGAATGTGTATATTTTCATAAAAATAATTAAAAATCACAGAAAATAGCCTAAAAATTATAAAAATTTTTCATTCTTAACATTTTTTTATTTTTAATTCATTTACTATTTTATTGTTATTAATCTTTGGTTTACTATTTTCAAAATTTTCTGATTAGCTGACCCGGGTCCGTTGACCTGGATCAACCCCTCATTCCCCAGACCCGACCTGACTCCTCCCATCGCCAGACCGATTTCTCTTATTTTTCTCCATCGGGTCCGACATCCATTGCCCTTGATTTTTACGCATGATTTCCCTCCTAGGATCCATTATCCTCGCGGATCCCTAAGCGAGGTCAGATCTTCCTCGGGTTTCACTCCCTCGTCCGATCTTTCCGGACCCTAGAGAAGCCATATAAATACTTGCCTCCGATCCCTTGCTCGGTATCTCATTCCTCGTGCCACCTTCCTTCCCTTGGCACCTCCAACATCGTGACAGGATCCTATAGGTGCCCTTAGGAGGTCATTTGGTGACCGAGCGCACGTTGCTCATACGTCGTCGAAGTATCACTACCGCATTGAGCCTCCCAAGCCTATCGCAGCTCGGTCGAGGCCGGAACCCCGCCGTCCTCCTAGCATGACTTAGCTAAGCACATTACAACCTTTAGGTACCCTTTATTTTGTAAGTATTTTCACCTTCATTTCTATTTCGTCCATTAGTTCTGCCATCAGTTCATTAGCGCTAACTAGCCGGATGGAGCTTCATCGCACCCATCTACCGGCACCAATATCATCCCTGACTCATCGTCATCCTTCCCCCATGATCTGACCCCCTTAATCTCGCTCATTGGAGCAAGATTAGGCTCGACGTCTCCCTTCCATTTCCGTCGAATGTCCCATGTGTTCTCCCATTGCCTCTCCCTATATTTACAAGAAATAACTCGACATGAGCAAAGCCTTCAAGTCCCTTAACCCTTCGCATGTGATGGTTCGTGCGAAGAGACCCATTCTATGCTCCAGCTGCTCATGCGAAGCAGCTCCAGGTGGTTGGCTACCGCCACCATCATCCTACCCTTCATCACCCCTTCTGAAGATCCCAGTCTACGGGGAACACTTGCATGAAGCCACTGGACCCCATAGCGAGCTCATCAGGCATGTGGATCTCCATATACACCCGGGTGAAGTTAGCTTGAACCTTGTTCTTCTAGCATCTCCCCTTGTCGTTCGAATTGGAGATGGAGCTCCAGATTTGATCAGGGTTGTCTGATAGCGCCCAATCTATAGCCTCCTGATTAGAGTTGGACACCATCTGTGCCGCACGTCAGAGCATCCTTGCAGAACCATTGATCAGACCCTGATGTCTCAGATCTGAGCCACATGTCCCTGACATCATCTGGTCGTAAGATCCTTTTGCAGGAGCCCATCAGAGCCGTCAGACCTCCCACACGTGAGTCACTACCTTGAGGGTATATTTCACATTTCCCTTGCATGTCTGTTTATTTTGTTTTAGTGCAGTAAATATATTGTGTAGTCAAAAATATTTGCAATAATATCCCTCTAGTTTTGATATTTGCATTTTAGTCCATCCGAACTTAAGTCACATGTAGCTACAAGTGTGTTTTGGTGTGTTTGCACATTTTGTCCTGTAATCTGAACCTATTATTGGATGAAGTTATTGTTTTGAAAATTACATGTATACCCCTGTGTGAATGTTTCACGTGCCACACTAGTGTTTTGTGGAAAAATTACATTAGTGGCCCTTGGAGTTTTAAAAATTATTATTTGATTCGGCCCTAGAACTTAATATAATTGCATATTGGTCCCTGTAAACTATTTTTCATTACTTGTCTTTTATTTAGTGTGATAAATAACAAATAAACTCCAAAAATTTCCTAAAAAACTTACTTGTGGTTCCTGATTGCATGTAGTATTTATGGTGATTTTTGCTTGTTTATTTTCGATCATTTTCTATTATAAAAATTCAAAAACATTAGAAAAATCCTTTGTTTGCCTTAGAAAATTCATAAAAACTTAAAAAGTCATTTAAAAATTCTATAAAAATCATTGTAATTGCCTTTTGCCATCTTTTAGCTCCTATACAAATTTTGTTGAAAAAAACTTTAAAAACTTAAACATTTATGAAATACTTGAAAACTTATAAAAATATATATAAAATCAACAAAAACTCCAAATATTGTGATTCTAGTTCCTATTTGTAGGTATTTCTTTCTAGTTTATCATAAAAATCACTTACATGAATTTTGAGCCTTTTACTACATTTAAATTGCAAAACACTCCTGGATGTGCAATGTTTTTGTGTTTTACCACTTTTTGATTTTTAGAAAATCACAAAAACATTTAAAAAATATATAAAAATTATCAGAAACACTATAAAATATATATAACCAAAAATATTTTCAATTTAATTTTTCGAGCATTTTTTACTTATTTGAAAAATACAAAAAGATTGTGTGTGCATACTTTTATTCCTTGTGTTCATTTCCCTTATGTTGAAAAATTAAAAAAAATTGAAAAACTAAAAACCACTAAAAAGATCTTACCTTATGAAATCCACTGTTTAGTGTATACTTGTGCTCTTTGGTTCGACCTTGGTAGCAATACCATGTTAATAAAAGTAGCAAAGCCGCTTGATTTTATTTGTTTGATCTCTTAGTGGTTTATTTTCTTGTTAATCGAATTCGGTTGATTTGGGACAATGCCACTTGCTTATTTTAATCCACCTTAATCATACGAATTCTCTATTATCTAAATGGCATCGTTGATGGGGAACACAGCTAAGTAGTTAGATTTCATTTATGTTTGCTTTTATTTGCTTCTCTCTTATAATTATTTCTGACCACCTTCTGTTTCGCTTTTTCGTACGAGGAACTGCTTGGAGGACGATTCGATTCTCATTGGAGGGACCCACACCTGAGGAGGAGCAAAGGAGCAAAAGGAGCAGTTATATTAGATAGAATTCTCTTAGTTCTATTTTTGCAAATATTCTTGTAACTTAGACATTTGGACACTTCTGGACAATTGAACATTTTTCGGGGTCTGTTTCGCTGAGTGCCAGTGCACTCGGGGGATCTCACTAGATTTTTCACAGTTTTTCGCATTTTATTTTTATTTGTTTCACGAGTTTTTAGCCCCTAGACTTAGGTTTTATTCTAGTTGAGCTCGGTAGCTAAGGTCCAAACACCCTAATAGATTATATGTTCTTATATATCATGCTTTGGACTTAGTCAAATAAAAAGCTAACTTAATTGGACTAAGACCACGTGCCGAGAGAGGTTGTATACAACGTTTGCTGGACAAACTGTGGTGGGCACCGATCAGCATCTAAGACCGGAGTCAGGTCTCTTTTCTGATTATTTAGCGTAGGTTCTTCCCGTAATAGAAACTATCATCTTAGGGTGATTTCCTCATGCATCATTTAGATTAGTTTAAATTCTATCTTTACTTTATGCGCGAGTCATTTTGCATGTAGACTGCTGGAATAAGGTACATATTTCTTATTGTACATGCATCATTGATTTCATCGTGCATCGGCTTTTCCATCCCCCCCCCCCCCATTTTATTGGATTTAAATAAAAAGGAAAGGAAAATTGGTTAGACATTGTCCTTATTTAGAAAAATACCTAAAAGAGATAACCAATAAAATCAAGACTGCTAAGGCACACTTGACCTAAAATCGAACTTCACTCAAAAATTTTGTTTTGGGAAGAGTAACCCCCTCCTTGTCCCATTTTATTTGCTGGGAGTTGAGAGACAGAACACTAGGATAGAGCCACGTCTGGACTATCTTCAAACTACTAGTTCTAACAAAAACTATTAGCTATTCTCCAATGAGGATTTTCAGGTAGCTAGTAAATGGTCCGGACTTCCTTAATAGAGTGGGTAGTTTAGAGGACATTGCGTAAGGCTCTGTCCTCAAGTAAATCAGGTAACAGAAATGGTCTGTACTTACACCCATACTGGCTCGAAATAGACGCTAATAGTAATAAGAATCCAGGCCACTCTCCAAGAGAATCGGGCTCCTAACAGCTCGCTAACTCGCTCTATAAGATTGGATTATCACCTAATAAAATTTAACAAGATAAACAATCGAGCTTTCACGGTCATAACATTGTATTGAGTAGGTGAACCATTGGTTTGTTTTCTCATCTTGCTTTCAATCTTAGATCAAATCTTCATAAATCCCCAAGATCATAATGATGGGAAGGAGGTCTCTTAGGTTGCCTCTGGTAGCACCGCATTCCAGCACTCCTCCTCATTCATCTAGGGCAGCTTCAGAGATCTCAGACCCGCTCTCTGAACCCTAATTCACCTCCACCCGTTCCCCCTCGACTATCCTTCTTCCACTCCTGAGGTACAGTCGGAAAGGACAACACAACTATACATTAATTTGACAGCACCTGATCTATGGTCTCTTTCCTTTGTAGAGACCGGAGATATGGCCAGTGATGACAAGGCCGATGAGCAGCCACAGACTTCATCTTTTGTATTGGATCAGGCAGCCATCATCAACGCCCTACTAGCTTCCTTGGAGACCATGCAAAGACAGACCAGGTACCAAGGGATCTTCATGGCAGAGGTGAGGAGAGAGCTCACAAAGATGTGAGTTGGGAGAGAAGAGCCAGAGATACCAACTAGTGGTGTAGAGATACCACGCTATGAGGGTCGAGTAGACGACGGATACCAGGACAAGCCGCGATATACTCAGAGGCCAGCACACACCATGAGGCAATTACACAACCCTGGTGCAACCCTCACTCACCGATGGATCCAGCTTCCCGCTATCCTAGGAGACTTCGAGCTTCGCCCTTAGACAATCCAGCTACTGCCCAAGTTTCATGGGCACTCGATTGAGGAGCCCCACATCCATCTACAAGAATTCGAGATGATCTGAAGCACCGTCCACGACAGGCTAGTGGATGAGGACAAGATCAAGTTTATAGCCTTCCCGTTCTCTTTGGTTGATAAAGCATCCTATTGTCTAAAACACATAGGGAGGGTTGCCACCACTTGGAAGCAGCTCTAGACTGAATACATGAACAAATATCACCCACGTGGCCGGACCAATCTAGACAGAGCCATGATTAGCAACTTCACAATGATCCCTAATGAACAATTCCATGAAGCTTGGCATCTCTTTAGAGAACTCATCGACAGGTGTCCCCACCATTAGATCAGCAAGCCCAACCTCGTCTAGAGTTTCTTCTGTGGGCTGACACCTGAGATGCAGGGTCTAGTGAACGCCTCTTATGAAGGTTCCTACTTTGCCAAGGATGAAGACTAGGTTTGGTCCATCTATGAGGAGATGGCAGAAAACTACACGGTGATGTCCTAGACCTGAGTTTACACTCAGGGGAAGCCTCCCCACCAGGAAACTTCATTTTAGAGAATAGCACATATTGAGGTTGTTCCTTCTTCCTCTTTTGCAGCAGCAACACTAGCAGAGTCTTCAGCTATCGATATGGGTGTCATCTGCCAGAAGTTTGATCGGATGGAGATTATAGAAAAGAAGACGCGTTAGGGCTTTGAAAAGCTCAAAAGGATTGATGAGCTGGACCAAATTTTGAGTGAACTAAAGACCCATATCATGTATCTCCAAGAGGCACAGACGACTCCTCAGCCACATTCCAGGTCATGGACTGATCCAGGGAGCATCTCATCCCATCCCTTCTCCTCGTACAGTCAGATCCATCACATCCAGATGGAGTTGATCCAAGAACTCCCGTATTACCAGTTGCCACCACCCCCTTATTCAGATACTCAATTGCAGGTATATCACCCGGATTAGCCCTTGGCGTCACTTCCCCTGCTAGTTCAGGAACAATGGAAGTCGTTGAAGGAAGTCAATGTGATTTGGTACTCCAGTTCAGCAGCAGCCCGAGATCCGTCATGACCACCCAGGCTTCTAATGGTAGACTAGAGGTGCTTCATCCCAGCAGCAGCCTCCAGCACAGTCAGGGCAGGGCGCCCAACAACAATAACAACCCCAGTACTCCCACCAACAACCATAACATGGTCCTTGACCCTCATACCATGGTCAACAGTGGAGGCAGCAACAGCCTCGTCTGTAGTACCCCCAACTTCCTCCTCACTCAAACTAGTAGCAGGAGCAGAGTCAGCCTCATTTCCAGCGAGGCAGCCCGTTCGATTCTCATTTACATTCTTATGAGAACCTGGCCTTAGACGATCTCGCATACATGTTGTCCGAGCGGCAAGCTACCTTCTGACAATAAATGGACGGGTTCTGGTAGGAGATGAGAGAAATAATCAAGGGCAAGGTCGCCAAACCTGCACAAATTGAACCTGACCCAAATATTCTAAGGAGAAAGTCCAAGCATGGATAATCTACAGAGACGACCTCTACTAGTGATACTCTGGATGACATTCATTATTTATTTGATGATGATTTTATGACACTTAGGAGCAGTAGGAAGCCAACCAGCGGTGACTGGTCTAGGCGACACCACGATGCAAATTCTAGGGCACTAGATGGAGTTTGGAGCGGTGTTGATGCCACTAATCATGATGATGATGGTGGTCCTGGAGCCACCAAGGATGATGATCCAGACGACAGTGTTGAAGCTGTCGTATCCCCAATTGTAGATGGTGTTGCTGATGCCACCAAATTCCCATATGCTAGGCTAGAGCGTGGTGCTGATGCCGCAAGTTTAGATGTTGTCGGTGGTAATGATGCTCCTACGAGTCATACGGTTGTTCTGTCCTCTCCTGTGCATGAGGATACTTCTAGAAAAATACAAAAAATGGAAAAACTCCAAAAATCAAAAATATGAATAAAGGAAATGTTTCTGTACCTCTTTTGTATCCATCTGTTGATATTGATGATGCTTGCATGGATTCTAGCATTTTGCATGCTTAGAAACCCACTCCCTTCCTCATTCTTCTAAGGAGGGTCCCTCTATCCCCTTCCCTCTAGCACTCCGCTTAGGGAAGTGCCAAAAATCAGAAAATCCTAAAAAGAGATAACAGATTGAGTTCGGCGAGCAGATGATAAATAGATTTCAGATCTAGTTGACTCTTCAGGAGGCACTTGAGCATGTCCCTCTTTTCCAAAAGAACCTTAGAGAGAAGACCACCACCCGTAGGAAAATGAGGAGAAATCACAATGTAGAAATCCATGTGCTCACTCGTGCAACTTGCTTCGCCATCCAGAACCGATTGCTAGCCAAGAGACTCAATGCATGAGCTCTGTATGTCAGATGACATATTCATGAGAAGTGATTCGATCGGACTCTATTATACAGTGGATCCTCGATTAACCTCCTCTTGGCTGCCTTGACCTCTTTGAGTTTGGTCCTCTTAGACAGAGTATGATAGTGCTCCCGTTTGTAGATAGATTTGTCAAGAGGCCAAAGTGGTTACTAAAAGATGTTGTAGTCACAATTCAGGGCCTGAAATTCCCCATGGACTTTGTTGTGTTGGCAATGGAATCCCTGAATGTGTGATCGATACCCCCATCTTTTTAGGACGACCTTTCTTGGTCACAACCAAGGCAGTGCCCGATCATGATAGCGAGAAGGTATACTTTCACGATGAGGGAGAGAGTATACAAATAGAGATGATTGAGGAGATGAGAGCCAGTGATTCTACTTGCTCCGAGCAGAGTTCAGAACAGATGACAGATTCAGAGCTAGACGTCCACCAAGAGTGTGATTTTGTGATTACTAATGATGAAGCCGTTTGGACAAATCCGATTTCACGAGACCTTGTCACACTTCAGAGAGCGCATTCATGGCACATGACACCTTAGAGGCTGATAATTGTGATTTGGGTAGCGAAGCAGATTATATTTCTTATGATTCAGATTCAGATCCCTCAGGCTCAGACACTGATGTTGATTGGCAGGATTTCGATGATTATGTATAGTGTCTGATGTCTACAGAGCTGATAACTAGGGCGGAGATTGAGCCAGTACAACTGATACATACACCAGCAGGGTCATCTTCATCAGATTCACTGATCTAGCAAGAGTTCTCACATGTAGATTTGGTAGCTTTCACTCAGACCTTTCAGAGACTAGATATGCCAGCTCCTACATGTCCAGAACTGAAGACCTTGCCTCGGAGCATGATGTACAGATTCCTTACAGGTTATCCAAAGACGTTCCTAGTCATTATCTCGGCAGATTTGACTGAAGACCAAGAATCTCGTTTGATGGTGGTTCTTGAAAGAAACCACAAGTCAATCAGATGGACTATAGCTGATCTCCAGGAGATAAGTTCAGCCCTATGCTCCCACCACATATATCTCGATGATGACGCCAAGCCATCACGTGAGTTACAGTGTAGGCTGAACCTGAATCTTCAAGATGTAGTTATGAAGGAAATATCTAAGTGGTGGAGCCTTGATATTATCTACTCCATCTCCAACTCCAAATGGGTTAGTTTGTTTTATGTGGTACCCAATAAAACGGGTATCACCACAGTTGTGAATGAGTTTTGAGAGGAGATAGATACCCAAATAACCACTTCTTGGAGGGTCTGTGTGGACTACAGATGATTGAATCAGGCCACCAAGAAGGATCATTTCTCGCTACCATTTATTGATCAGATTATTAAGAGGTTAGCTGGGAAGAGTCACTGCTATTTCCTTGACGGGTATTTGGGATACAATCAAGTGGCCATAGCACTCGAAGACCAAGAGAAAATGATGTTCACATGTCCGTTTGGAACATAAGCTTTTAGATGGATACCCTTTGGACGATCTAATGCTCTGGCTATATTCCAAAGGTGTGTGCTTTCCATCTTCTTGGACATGATGGGCGACTATTTAGAGGTCTTCATGTATGAATTTTGGTCTATGGCGATGGGTTCGCTGCCTGTCTTGCTTGCATAGATCGAGTACTTCAACTTCGTACTGAGGTCAACCTTGTTTTATCTTGGTAGAAGATTCATTTCATGATTACTCAAGGGATGGTCCTTGGTCACATCATCTCCAATAGGGGCATGGAAGTTGATCCGGCCATGGTAGATATCATAAAGAAGTTCAACCCACCATCCAATCTGAGACAATTGCGGTCTTTTCTGGGCAATGTCGGTTTCTACTGACGGTTCATACATGACTTCAGTCAGATTGCCCGACCGCTAACTGATTTGCTCATGAAAGGCACCGAGTTCCTTGTAGATGATTAGTGTTTTTCTTCTTTCGAGACTCTAAAGAATTTAGTTATTCAGACTCCTATCCTTCAGCCACCCGATTGGTCTCTCCCATTTGAGATTAAAACAGATGCTTCTGATTTTTCCGTAGGGGCTATGCTTGGATAGAAGAGGGATAATGTACCATTTGCCATTCAAGATCACTACGCTAGTTGGACACTGGATGCTGCTCAACAGAACTACATTGTGACTAAAAAGAAGAGGGATAATGTACCATGTACCATTTTTCATTTTTGATGAAATTTCGATAGTAACTAAAACACAACTAGAAGCATCATCACTTATTTTTGTACAATTTTTGGAGCAAGCTTTAATTAAATATGAATTTCAGACCATGAATTGAGTAATATATGCACATTTTCACCACAACAATTTTAGTTAATTACCTAATATGCACACAAAATTGTAAATAAATATCTAAGAGATATAAAATTAATTGAACTACAACATGCAATTTTTACATAAATGAAACAATGCCAAAATACAATCCAAATTGACCATAAAATACAGGGGTATCCATGCAATTTCTAATTTAAAAATAAACAACACAAATTGTGCTCAAGGGCACTTTTGGAATTAGAAAAACATATGGGGAATAAAGTGCAATTTTCATAAAAAAATAAAAAAATAAATTAGGAAAGAGGTACAAACCCTCTTATTTCCTTCTATGCTGGAGATCAGGGATGGGGCAAGTGGATGATGGCGACGAAGATCGATGGTGGGCTCGCGAGGGTACGGTGGTGCTCGCTGGAGAGACAGCATGCCGACGAGCGGCGTGAGGGCCAAGATAGATAAGTGTGCAGTGTCATGACCAGTGGAGCGGTGGAGTAGCTCGTTCACTATAGGTGGTAGCTAGAGACTAGCATAGGCCTTGCAAGGGTACGGTGGTGCTCGCTGTCTAGGCGGCGTGCCAACGCATGATTGTGGCATGTCAAAGCTTGGAGGCTCATCGGCTGAAGGTGTGAGGAGCGGGGCTCTACTATCGAGGTGATGAAACTCAATGGGTGGTTCTCCTGTATAGTTGTCGAAGGCTGGTTGTGCAGTGTCACTCTGCTCAGCTCGTAGCGAGGCGACGAGCATCTGATGGTGAGGGAGCCATATGCAGTCGTCGTTTGGATGAAATGCGAAGGACGATGATGCACACATGCACGAGGCGAAAGTGGTGGTAAGTGGGGGTGTGACAAAACATCAATCGATGGAATCGAAGGAGAGGAGGAAGAGAAGAAGGTGGTTTTGTGGTGTGCGTAGGTGATGGAAGGTGGATGGTGATCGAAGTAGAAGGGTGGAGATCGAGCGAAAGGCGAATAAGACAAATAAGAAAGGAGGAAAAGAAGGAGAAAGAGATGTACCAGGAAGGGGGGTTCTATGGCGTACGAAGGCGATGGAAGGTGGATGGTGACCAAAGTAGAAGGGTGGAGATCGGGTGAAAGAAGGACAAGACAAAGAAGAAAGGAGTAAGAGAAGGAGAAAGAGATGTACCTGGAAAGGGGTTCACCAGAAGGTGGAGAGCTCGGAGAGCCTTCGATTCTTCGCCTCAAGACTGCAGCGGAGAGCAACTCAAAGCTCGGGCAGCTTCTGGTAGTAGTTGCGATGAGGTGTATAGCCACCTCGGATCTCGCCACGAGGAAGATGAGGTCGTATCTTGATCGAAAGGGACTCCTCTATCATCGAAGTCAACCTGGAAGCTTTCTCTCTCCCTTCTTAGAAACTTGGCAAATGGGATGCAAGGAGGTTGGCGAAGACTCCGTTAGGGTGGTTGGAACTGTGCATGAGGAAGACGGAATTGTGGTCGAAAGACACGAGCTGGGAGAGAGGATGGGGAGATATAGGTCGGAGGTTTACAGGAGATGGGAGAAGTGGTTTAGCGAGGGAGCGATTGGGATCGTGCTAGCAGCTGCAGCTGCAATCGTGTGCAGCAAGGCATGAGGTTGCGGTTGAGAGGGAGTTACCACCGGGTTAGGGAGTGAGGGGTGGAGAGAGAGGTATATGGAGGGTACGAGGTTGCGGCAGTTGCCACTGCATAGGGTGGAAGGTGTGGGTCGTAGGGGGAAAGGTGAGAAGGTCAGGAGTGCCACGTGTCACACCATGAAGGTGGTCGTGTGGCGGAAGGAGATAAAAAATGAAATTAAATTAAATAAATAAATAATAAATATTATAAATAAATAATTATAGTTAAAATTAAAATAGAAATAATAAATAATAAATAGTAAATAAATATTTAAATAATAAAAAAAGTAAAATAAATAAAATAAATTAAGAAAATAAAAAAGAAAAAATAAAAAATGAATAAATAGAGCGACATGTGGCAGCTCCAAGAGCAGCCACGTGTCGCTCCCAGAAAAATCAAAAATTAAATGTATACAAAAATAAAAAAGAAATAATAAAAAAGGTCAAAGTAAAAAGTGATCAACACGAAAGTTGATTCTCTCGACGAGATCTACAACTTTTGTAAACTGAAAACCAAAATAAATCATCTATACAAAGAGAATTTTTAGTGGTATCTTATATATATAATACCATATTTTTGTCTTTTGCAAATTTTTTTATCATTTTAAAAATAAGATAAAAATCAAATAAAACCAGAAAAAATATGAAATAAATATTTAAAACTTAATCTATTTTTTTGGATTTTTAATAATTAAGAAAATAAAATGATAAAATAAATATATAAATGGGACATATGTACAATATATAATAGGGGCACAAAACCCAAGTTTCACATACGAACTCCGATTCTTTTGAATTTGGTCTTGTTTTGAAGGTAATTGAACGTAAATAAATTCAAAAGTGAGTAGAGTCTATAGAAGACTATATGAGAGAGATATTCATGTTTTAAGGTTCTTAGTCTCAAACTAAGGTTTGGATTTTATTGGTCAATTTTACAAGTTAGTTTTTTTTTTGATATTTTTCCTTTAGTAGTGTTAGTAATATATACACTATAGAGTTGATTTTATTCATTTTTAAGTAAGTGAAAAAAAGATAAAAATAGAATAAAAGATGGTAAATATACAAGTGTTATTTATAAGTGAATTTGGCTTTTTATTTAATGCATTGTTTAGAGATGCTTTTGTTTTTGTTAGGCAGTATCTGATTAATCAGAGAATGGGAAGGACAATTAGTTTAAGAAATGAGATGCCAATGCAGAGTGTGATATTTTGTGATTTTTTTGATGTGTGGGGGATTTGATTGTATGTGTCCCTTCCCTAACAATAATAGAGATGAACACATTTTGTTAGAAATTAATTATTTGTCAAGATGGGTGGAGACAATCCCAACCTGAACTATAGAAAACATAATTGTTTGTAGATTTGAGAAAGATCACATCATTTATAGGTTCAAAATCCGAAAGATTGTTATTTCAGATGGGCATAGCCATTTTGAAAATTATGGTATGAAGAGCTTAGCTAAGGACTGTGGAAGTGATCATAGAGCTATTGGTCCTTACCACCCAAAGTCAATCGGCATGGCATACATTTTAAATAGGGAAGTAAGAGCATACTACAAAAGCTAGTTAAAACTGATAGGAAGAATTGGTCCCAGTATTGGACCAAGTTCTTTGTGAAAGATATGGAAAAATCCTTAAGCGCATCACAGAAGCGTGAGCATGGTATCGTATGCGATCGGGAGCGACCAGTTGCACTAGTTGCTCGAGGCAGCGGAATTTACATTTTTTTTTACAAGGAAACCACATGATCCAAGAATACTTCTCAGATTGTTTCATCTAAACCACAAACAATTATTAGGTTTACCTCTTGAAGCATGGTTGCGATTGAGTCTCTAAAGGAAGAGACCTCCTATCTTAAGTCTGATTCAATAGAGGAGATGCTTGCGAGCGTGTTGATGAGACGCGTGCTCCCCGCAATCCATGTTGATAATCCAAGCGGCAAATCTCCTGATCTCATCTCACAAGATCTGATGTCTTCTTCAGGAGCGAGGCGCACCGAAGGAGACGGAGATCCACGAGCAAACAATCTGGCAGTATAATGACGATGCTGTGGTGATGGCTACTCTCTCTAGGGCTCTACGGTGGACAGCCACATTGAGAGAGAGAGAGAGAAAGTTGGCGTGTAGAAAGAGAGAGAAGGAGAGAGCTTAATTCCTCTTCGAATTATATGTGTAGTCTAAAAGTCAAGGGCTACCCTTCCTTTTATACTAGTTGGATGTATATGGATCTCAATCCATGTGCCCTCTTAATCCAACTATTTAGATTAAGAGGTTATTAATCAATGGCAACGATTTGTTGCTACAAATTTGCAACAAAATATATAATTAAAATAAAGTAATTATATCGCATTATCAATATACAAATTAATTTATTTTAATTTCAATTATAATAAATAGATAATGACGGAGGCAACTACCATCCTAAAAAGAGGGTGGTTGTCTCCCCTTGACTTGGACAAGATGGATGACCACCTTGTTGGTGGTTTTGTCTTCCTTAATATATATTTATTGTATAGAGTAAAATGCAACAACTATTATTGCATTTATCTTCACAAATGTAAATCAAATTAAATTTGTGAAAACATCAATCATGACATTGATAAATATGAATCATATTCATATATCCAACACAATATGCAAATTAGATTTACAACTAATTGTTTATTGTGAATCCAATTCACAACTACATATAATTTTTAATTCTATTTACAATTAAAACTCTCCATCATATTATAAATCATAGTTATAATATTCATGATTATTGTGGATGGTGATATCCACATTAATCATATCCTTGATAATTAATCATTATTAATCATCTTGGATCTCTATTCGCATGTGCCCAAATAATATGAATCACATACACATTATTCGTATCTTTGATAATTAAATCACATTGTTAGATAACTCCCCTTATATAGACAAATAATATGAATCAAATTCATATCATTCATGACATTTAATTATCCATTTGTCAATGTTCGGATACGTATATCATTAGTTGAATTATCCTTATACTCTTTCAAGAACAATGCGCTTTCTCCACGGATAATTGGAAATAAGGACAGGGCGATTGTATTGTTCCACTTATACTTGGAAATACGTAAAACAATGTGCTTTGATATTGAGATCACATCTCAAATCTAGATCTTGTGAACCTCCCATAGATGTTCGATTAAATCAAAGTTGTAGATATAATCTTCTAATTATATCTGAATCACATTCAGATCAATGTTCAACATTTGGATTAAGATCAGATCACTTCACTATGAGATGAGTCACTAAAATCCAGACCTGTTTCATCACTCCCTCGGAATGGAAGCGTCATGATTATACAATCATTTATGATCACATCACCTCAGGTATTCCTAAAACCTATACATCCTGCATACTGGAAGATCCAGATAAACTCGAAGTTTTAGATCACTTTTTAGACTATCTCCTTTAGGGTTTTATCATTAAGTTTCTCATTCGATCATTGGGAGTCGGTATCGATCATATACTTTTCAAAAGCATAAATCATACCTTGGTATTGATCATATACTTTCCAAAGCATATATCAAACCTTACAAATTCAGTTAAGCTTCCAAAGTCGGACGACCACACAAAATTTGATTCTTCCCAATATGTCATGAGTGAGCTCACATCTCCCGGTTCAATAAATGAACTTGTATGATCCCTTTGAGAGATCGTATTACTCATATGCCCTTGTATACACACCAGCGCACCGATGATAGACCTTGATTAGGTCATCAACCTATTGGTCTACCAAATGCATATACTCAGACATATAGTAACACATTTGTCTCCAGTCAGAGGATGCATGCATGTATAATGATAGTATACGACATAAGTCTTTGGTTATATTGATCTCGTTGCGTCAACTCTTTGACTTAACTTAGCTAACACCTTCGAATCTGTATTCTTATGCAGAGGACATGCATCAATAAGTCAGTTAGATATGAGCCTTTAGAGAAAGGATTACCATCTCCTTCTCGGGCTGGAGATCATCTCTTAATAATCATTTGATAGTGCTTGATGAGTCATTGATCTAACTCTTTAGATATTCATCCAAGCACCAACCTCTATGATTCAACATTTGAATTAACAGCTGTATGATCATTAAGATTGTTGTGGTACATAACTCTAATTGTACTAAGGGACCTCTTATGCAGATTAATTGATCTTCATTTCAGATCAGGGAATCATATTTGCAATAACATTTATTGCATAATGGCTTGTCGTGGGCTTGCATGTCCAACAATCTCCCACTATCCCAAAGAGCAATTAATGTGCTAACCTTTAAACCCACACTCATTTGACAATCATAGGCTATTTAGAAAAATATCTAGGTAAGCGGATCGGTAACTCTGTTCCCAAAAGACTACGCCAAGTACTTTTACAACACTTGCATATCCTTTAGTAACAGTGCTCGCATCTAATGCCAATGCTCAATTTTGTTAAAGTAGTTCTAGTGTCAATGACACTAGAACTCTATAATCATTATAACCAATATTCCATTATCCTTATCAGAGTACCCTTATTCATGGAGGTCTCTATCTCCTAAGGTATTCATATTTAAGACCTTTTATATCACTATCTATAAAGTCTTAAGTTCTTGAATATAAGACTTTGATATCACTATCTCGAATAGTCTTGTCATCTTTGATGATATTGTTATAAATGCAACCAAGTGTTTTATCTCCGTAGTAGGATCAGTAACAATTTGCTACTCCCACTACATGGCAGACATCTACTTTTGTACACATCTAGCATACACTAAGCTTCTCAAAGCTGATGCACTATGACATATAGCTTTGGTATTCACATCCTCAACTCTTTGAGGTGCTATCCCTTTTTAGATAGGTCAGTACCATATCTTAAGGGAAAGAAGACTTTCTAGGAATTTTCCAGAAAATGGAAATTTCCAAGGTGTACCACTAATGTTAGAGTCCCAATATCCTCTTTTCTTTGCTTCTGAACAACTTCAGAACTAAGATCTAAGAGGTTTCCTTGAGATCATATCTCAAGGTATGGAATAGCCCATCCATAAAATACTTATTATTATCCTTATATCATTCCAAATGATTAGGATATCATCTACATTTAGCACGATGAACACAATGGCACTCCTAATAAGCTTCATACGGTTCATCAAGACTCTATCTGAAATCATAACATTTATAGTTTCATCAAATCCAATGTTCCGACTACAAGAAGCTTATTTGAGTCTGTATATGGAGTTCTTCAGCTTGCACACTAATGAGCGCTCCACCGATCGAGGTTAAGTCTCAGGAAAATAGATCAAGTTCGTTGCGACCTCAACCGACGAAGCGTGGCTCAATCGAGAAAATATAGACCACCAATGAAATTCGACAACAATAAACCCAAGGCAAGCGGTCAAGCTAATTATTTAACACGGTATAGCCATCAGGATCGAACACAAGGAGCACGGGAAAAATCCTACGAAGTAGTCAGATAATCCAGGAAATAAAAGTATTTTTGATGGTTTTTAATTTTAAATATTTTTTTATATTTTCTAGTAAGAAAAATAATGAAGAAACAAGAAAACTCACACTCAAATAATTATTTAAAGGCCTAAAAATACTCACAAATTCAAAACATTTTTTTATATTTTTAAAATATTCAAGTGTTTTTGGGTATTTAATGGGCTTTTTCTGATTTTTATATAATTTTATAAAAATAAAAGAAGGAAGAAAATAACCAACAGTGTATAGCTTGGATAAAAAGGTAAATTAAAAATGTCTAAAATGCAACTAAAATCCTGGCAGTCATTTTATATAAAAATATAAAATAAAATCTAACTACATAAATTGAAAACACATTTTTTTTATTTTTAATGAAGTTTTAATGAATTTTATAAGGTTTTTAGTATTTTATGAGTTTTAGGTTTTTATAAAAGATAATGGAATGAAAATAACAAAGAAATTAAAACAACACAAAATCAACACTCACAATTTTTTTGAAATTTTTAAGAGTATTTTTATATTTTTTATGGATTTTCCATAAAAGACTGATACTTTTTAGGGTTTTGATTTTTATAAAATAGCAAATAAAATCAAAATGTGTCTCAAAAATTACCAAAAATATTACACAGTAGCCGAGCCATGTATAATTTTTTTGGGAATTTTTGGAGTAGTTTTGATATTTATTTAAATAAAAATAGCACACAGGTTATAGGGATCTAAATGCAATTATTTTAAGTTTTAGGACCAAATATTAACAAGCATAAAAAGCCTAGGGTCGAAAATGCAATTTATCCAATTAAATCCGCACATGCGTCAAATCCACGTTCACAGGGGTATTAATGCAGTTTCATAAAATATTCATTAAAACCATAACACAGGAAAAACTCCGTGTAAATACTGCAAATACACCACTATGCATGTGACCAAGCACGTGTCTCAAACAAGGAGGACTAAAATGCAAATATCCGAAACTACAGGGACTATTGTGCAAATAAGTTCAACTACACCTTTTATTTTACAGACTAAAACATAAACTGAAATAAATGCGAGGTAAAAAGAACAATATAACTTCGTTGCACGTGAGTCGCGCGTGGGAGCCACGTGTCGTCTGCTAGTGTGGCATGATCATGCGGCTCTGATGGTGTCAGGTGTCAGATCTGACATTGTCAGACGGTCGGGGTCGTGGCGCATACATGGCTGTTAGATCTAACATCTAAGGGTCTGACATGTCGGCTGGATGGACGCTTAGGATGTAAACTGGAGGGAGACGGTCGATCCAACGGCGTAGAACACGTGTGGAAGAACAACGCCTAGGTGAACTTCGTTAGAGCCAAGGACGAGATCCTCAACCCCGGTGGAAGATCAGGAGGCACCAGCATGATCGTGGAACGATTCTACGTCAGCTGAACGACTCGGATGGGAGCTCCAACGACTGGATAGGCATGATGGTACCGGGCACCTGGAGCTGCTCTGGCGAGCTCTAGAAAAGATGGTCGGGAGGCTCTCAACACGCGAGCGGACCAGCAAAGGGTACCCCTGACTCGGAGCTACACTCTGGTCCTGTTTATTTGGACTAAAAGTGAAAGAAGCGACGGGGGATGCTGGTCGATCTCTGGCGAAGGAGAAGGAAGACATCTCGGATCTAATCTTGGTTAGATGGGTTGAGATTAGGGGGATTAAAAAGTGGAGCGAGATGGAGGGCGAGCATGCGGTGATATCGGAATAGAAAGGATGGGGCAACGGGGCTCCGATCGGTTGGTCGGAGCTTGCGGAGAGATGGCGGTGGCTAATGAAAGATTCGATTGAATGGACAAAGGCGAAGGATAAGGGAATTACATGAAGTTAGGAACGTGTTCCTCAGCACCAGGTGAAGAGGTCGGCAGGGTAATGGCCTCAACCAAGCAGCTCACGATGGATCTCCATCCATGAAGGCTGAGTTACGGCGTCGCTGCACCAAATCGATCGACAGGCGGCGCTCCAGACAGTTGTCACTCTGTTGAAGGTGGCTTGGGTATCGAGAGGGAGAGAGGCATGAGTTGCTGACCTGAGGGAGTGGATGAGAGATTTTATAACATTCCCAGGTGGCTGGAGAGATTGGGTGAGGGTGCGTGAATCGAGAAAGATCCGCGCCTCCCTAGGGATCTACGGGGATCTTAGATCCATGGGGAAGACACAGGCGATGATTCGGGGCGAAGGGGTGTGCGATCCGCCCGAGAAAATTCCGAGAAGAAGGTCTGGTGAAGACAACCGGGTCGGGTCAAGTTTGGAAGATGGCACTGACACGGGTCAACATTCCACCGTGTACCAATCACGAGCAGCGGGGAATGAGGACAAAATAGGCTATTGGACAAAATAGCAGAAAAAAAATTAAATAGATTAAAAATAACAAATCAATTTAATTTAAAAAATAAATAAAATGAAGATTGTTTATTATTTTTCTAGGATTTTTCTGTGATTTTTATTTATTTTTATGAAAAATAAATTACTCTATATACAATATATTGTATTATATACAGGTATATTATACCTATGTATTTTGTACAATTATTTTTAATTTATTATTTTTTCAAAAATATCCCAATTTTATATTTTATTTATTTACAATATAATTTTTTAAGTATAAAATAATTTGTGTTATTTTTATTATTTTTTTAGAAGTATAGAATAAATTAGGAGGGAAACATGTATACATGTATTATGTACAAGTGAGAGAGAGAATTTTATTCTATTTTTATTTTATTTTTCTGCTTTTTTTATTTTTATAAATACATCTAAGGAGGTAAAAAGAATATTTTATTCTTATTTTGCCAAAAATAGTTATTTATTTACACACATGATATATACATAATATAGAGTGGGCCCTATCTCTCTCTACGTATTTTATTTGGTGAACAGGCAAATACTTGGCCCTCTCCTGGGGTTTGGGTCACTCAGTATTTATTCTAAATACCTCTTTCCTTTTTCCTTTTCCTTATTCTTTTATTTTTGCACAAATGCATGCTAATTATGTATTATTAACACATGCATGTGTATTGCTAAGTTATTGTATTTACACCTATTTTCATGATGCTTTGCTAAGATAATTAGCTAAAATAAAAGAAAAAGAGTGATGAATAGGGATTCATCACACACCTAGCTTTCCTCAACCATGAAGCCCTGGGGCTACTTCATATAAATTTTTTCTAAGAGGTATTTATAAAGGAATGCAATCTTGACTCACATCTTGTAGATGTCATAGTCAAGTAGTGTAGCTATAATTAGCAATATTCTGATAAGTTTAAGCATGGTCACTGAAGAGAAAGTCTCATCGCAAGCAATGTCTTCTCTTCGGTGTGTAGCTCATGGATACAAGCCGTGCTTTGAAGGTTTCTACCTTCTCATCAGGTTACATCTTTCTCTTGAAGATCCATTTACACCTAATAGGTTTTACCCTTATAAGTGGATCCTCGAGGGTCCATATACAATACTTGCATATGAAGTCTACTTTAGACTTTATTGCTAACATCCATCTTTCCATGTCATTATCCTCAGAAGCTTCATCATATGAAGTCAGATCATTATCAGACTTAACTGACACATGGAATCCATCCTCAAACTCATTTGAAGAGGTATGAGTGTTTCATCTTTAATTGTCCTTTTAGTTTCTGATTTTAGGAGCCTCGCTATCTTCTTAAGATTAAATGAGTTCCTTCACTTCTTTTTCATCTTGATTCTCAAGAGAGTCACTCTCTAAGAATCACATTTTCAGATATGGAATCTTTTAAGAATCTTAAGGTCATAAAGTAGGTATCCAATACCATCCTTTATTTTCCTAATGAGGCAGCACTTTCTGGTGCTAGATTCTAGCTTACTTGCATGGAACCTAATTAATGATATATATTGTAGTATATACTACATATATATTTGGAAACTAAGAGGTAATTATGCTAATATTCATAATTGATCAAATCATGTCACACATGATCCAATTGCATCTCCCTAAAAATATATTGAATTTAGTTGTATTGGGAAGAGCGAGATAGGACACATATCTCCACATGGTATTCGCTGAATTCATTGAATAGGTACTTGCTACCTAGATTGGATCAAATTAATTTCATCTTCCTTAAAACTTTGGTTCTAAACCAAAATTGTGAAATCTTTGAACAATTCAAAGCTTTTTAAGGTGAAGGGAAGAAATCACATATCAAAAATAATTATCGAATGATATAATATATCATATATGTTTATTATGATACAGATGATCCACATACATTAATATGTATGAGATCTTGAATACCTTGGTATCTTACATCATTCCTAAGGAAGGGTGCATTGGACAATTTTACTTTGAACACAATATTCACAAGTATGTAAGATTTGAAATTTTAGACATTCTAAAGTTTCCTCTCTTACTAGTCTATTGATCTCATCAATAGACTTATGTCTAAGGTTGATGCCAGATCATTGTCAAATGATCTTCATCCCCTTATTGATCTTTAAAGGTTTAATTTTCTGTATTAGAAATATTAATGAACTATTCGTTAACATTCTAATTCAATATAGTCCTCTAGATGTTAGATTACTTTCTGAAATACATCCATCATAACTCTTTATGATAGGTCTACTCCAAAATTCATGTTTATTACCAAATTTAGAAATAAACAATGAATGTATTCTAATATCTATGTCATAGAGACATTCTCTAATACTAAAGGCTTTCCCACTGAAAATATGAAGTTTATCTATCCAATAGAGATTGTTGCAACAATTGCATCAATATCCATGTAGATGACTATTAAACCTTATGATCAAATTTTCTAGTCTTCTAAGAATATATGCAAGCAATTGCAAGTGTTATTAGAACAATGAGATATAATTATTAGATGTTGATCTTATCTAATAAGTAAGTGAATATCAATGATGATATGTAGATACAGATTATTCCGATGCACTATCTAGGTCTTTCTAGGATTCTAGATAGTCTAGATAGTCATACTATCAATACATTGGCTTATTACGGTATTGGCATTCATCCAACTCTTTTGATGTCATATGGAAGTCATAGAATTACAGTCAACTCTTTGAATTTCATTCTAACTTCGGTCCGACCCATGCTTCTAATGCACTCCCTTCATCTATAAACAACAATTGCTTAAGACAAAGGATCTCTTATGTTGAATTCAAAGGATTTCAATATAGGAGTATTTCAACATTTATACATGCTTCATTTAATTCATACAATATGAAGATTATGAAACTTCATGAATAACTTGAGTATAGACAGTAGAATGATGACACTCATCGTATCTACATCCATCTAAACACTAAAAGACTTTGGTTCATGACTAAATGTCGAGAGTACATATGTATGCCAGAACATCTCCTTAGATTATTTTTGTAAGGATTATTTGACAATTATGACCATCATAGACATGTCACTTCCAAAGTACATTCGATGAGAGATCAAGATTATAGAGACACATAAACCCCAAGTTGTTTTCCTATTGTCTATTTAATTATCATTCATCATTATTATGAGTAAACTTGCACATTGTAACCACATAGATTATGTGTCCAACTAGAAGTACAATATCTTGATCATAGATCCAATCCACGATATTTTACTGGTTGTTATTGAGTATAGTATTGAGTGGGTTTAATGAGTATTAATTGAAATAAGAAATTTTCATAAATATATATATTTTACTTTGATTTGGGAATTTTTATATCAAAGTTGTCTTGCCTTGTAAACACTGAAAGATCATTCCCTTAATCACTTTCAATCTAAGACATATACTTACCATTATATCTCTAGCAAGATCTGGGATGTCCTTTCTTATCTTTGTTACATCCCAATAATTTTAGAACCTATAACTCAGATAAAAAAGAAGCGGGAATACATTCTGCCTTGTAAGTCCAACTTGCATTCCCAATTCGTTCTTTAACACCTGGACCACCACCCCTAAGGTGATGTTGATCCGTCATTAATTGAACCAACCGTCAACAGGATTAGAACTCGCTATGCACAATCCAATATCGCCCCAATAATATGAGGACCTGATATTGGAGTCATTACATATAAGTCCTTACTCTTTTGAGAAGTAAAGAGCCTGATACAATTGCGCTTGTATGCAGAAGATATCACTTCGGGCAGGCATCTCCTACATACAATCCATGACGACGGAACCCTTCGCCTTGACATAGACCATGGATGTCACTTATATGATCCTCCATATCATGTTCAAATTTTGTTTAATTATTACGAATCATATTGACATAATTAATTCTTCCAAGGAAAATAATAGCTCTATTCATAATAGAGTATTTTAATTGGATCTAATTAATTTAATCATATTAAATTAATTGTTAATCCAATCAATCAACCAATAAATAATTTTTAATGGTAACTTAAAGGATGGTATAATCTCAAAATATGTATTTTTGAATTTTTAATAATTCGAAAAATACACCATGATCATTTCAAGCATTATCCTCTCCTTACCCGTTGTCATGTCCAGTACCGACGATAGTGAGATAGACTTCTCACGGAGCAACCTGCTATCCAAACGCTCCCCGACTAGACACCTTATCCGCCTCATATCTGGATAATGCCAATTGATCACTTTGTGTTTGAGATGATAATCGGTCTTTCAACTGAAGTTATACTATATAATAATAATCAAAACATTTTTTATTAACATTATAAGAAGATTTGCTAAACAAATCTGCAATCCTTTTCAAGCATCAATGTTTGTTGGAAGGTCAATGTAACCAATTGTGATATGGATCATATCTAATCAAGTTTTAATTATGTTCAATGTCATTCAAGGAAATAATAATCATCTTTAAATATTTTATAAATACTTATTAACATTTATCTTAAAAAAATTAGCCGTTAATTTCTATTAATTTAATTGAATGACAATCACAAGGTTCATGATCAAGTATGTAATTTTCAGCAGTGACCTGTACTTACTAAAATTAGCATATCTCAATCAATTTAAATCTAAATCCAGCAAAATAAGTTTTCATAGTTTTCTAATTTGATTTAAAACAGAGCCAAGTGATATTTACATATTTCTAGATGTTTAAAATCGTAACTAACTCTTTAACTACGTCAAGATTCGTCATCCCCGAAACAGTGGATACATGTTCATTACAATGATCATAACTTGAGCAATCAGAATCCAAATCACACAAACTCGAATCTCATGGTTTTCTTATTTATTGGGGATCATTATTCAAGTGATAATCACGTGTTTAAATACTTTTAAACATGGTGAAAATTGCACTAAACATGATTGCATGAATGAAATGCAATGAAACATCACACAACAAAAAAATACCCAAGTCATCTTAGGCTTATGGATCATATTCAAAAACTCCAACCTATGGCTCTGACACCACTTGAAGGATATGGGAAACTTTTAAGCGCATCACGAAAGTATGAGCATCACATCGTATGTGTTCGGGAGCGACTAGTTGCACTAGTCGCTCGAGGCAACGGAATTTTTTTATGATAAAATCACATGATCTGAGAATACTTCTCAGATAATTTTATCAAAACCACTAACAATTATTAGGTTTAACTCTTGACGCGTGGTTGTGATCGAGTCTCTAAAGGAAGAGACATCTTATCTCATGTCCAATCCGACGGAGGAGACGCTTGCGAGCGCATTGATGAGACGTGTGATCCTGACAATCTATATTGATAATCCAAGCGACGAATCTCCTGACCTCATCTCATGAGATCCGACATCTTCTTCACGGGAGAAGCACACTGATGAGCAACCCACGCGACTAAGGTAAAGTATCTCACTAAGGTTGTTGTGACCTCAGTCACTCGGGATTCAGAGCTCAATCAAGAAAAATAATCAGACCACCAATAAGAGATGAAAATCGGTAGAAATCAAAATAGCAGTCTCGTTATGATATTAACCTAGTATAGCACCCAGGGTCGAACTCGAGGAGCACGAGATGGCCTTACGGTCTATGAAGTAGTCTAAAATAAAGAAAAATAAAAACAAGTGATTTTTGGTGGATTTTTAATATTTTTATATTTTTTGGTATTTTTAATTATAAAGAAAATAATAAAAAGGCAAATATAAACAATTTAAGCAATTATTTAATTACTAAAAAATGGTCTAAATATCCAAACAAAAATATTTTTAAAATTTTTATATTTTTTACTATTTTTGGTGAATTTTTGATGATTTTATGATTTTTATAGAATTTTATAAAAATGAAAGAAGACTAAAACAAATGAAGACTGTCCAGTCAGGCTTTAAAGACCATTTCAAAATCTCAAATGGTCTGATCAAGGCCTGGAGGTATTTTTCCTGTGTAGAAGTAAAAAGGAGAAATCAGGAAAAAGATTTATTAATTTTTGGGTTTTCTGTGATTTATTAGAATTTTTATGAGTTTTTCAAGGTTTTTTAGTTTTTATGGTTTTTATAAATCTAAAAATGGCCAAAACTAGTCAGAAAATCAAACAAACAAAAACTCACAAAATCTAATTTTTTTGTAATTTTTAAAGATGTTTTTCAATTTTTTTTGAATTTTAAATCTGAACAAGCAGAAAATTAAGGATTTTTGAATTTTTAAAAATAATAAAAGGGCTCAAAAATTTTCCCAAAAATTGGTTAAAATTCTACACAATGGCAGGAGCCAGGTGTCCAATTTTCACTCAATTTGGATGAAATTTGATATTTTATTTAAAACAAACAAGAGCCACAGTGCATAGGGACCTGTTCGTAATAAAAATATCTTCTGGGACCAAAAAGTAAACAATCAAAAGTGCAGGGGGTCTTCATGCAATTTCACCAGATTCCCACGCGTGCGGCATGTGGACTGGGCACAGAAGGACCCAAATGTAAATAACTTAAGTCCCCGGACTTATTAGCAACAGGTGCTAAAAGTCCAGGGGCTAAGTTGTAAAAAGCCCAAACAATTCAACACATGTTCAATAAAAACATTCGCAGGGGCATAAGTGCAAATAACAAAAAAGATATATCATTCAATAACACATCAGAACCACAAGCCCATGTATTGCAAATTTACCAAAACATCACGTGACGATGCACTTGTCCAACATATACAGCGGTAGAAATGCAATTAAAATAAACGACAAGGTCCTCTATGCAATTTTACCAAACTAAAATAACTACTGAAAATATTTACAGGACTAAAACTGAAATGCAAAACAGGAGTGGGCCAAAGTGAAATTACCCCACTTATGATCCGATGGCTGGAGTGGCGCCACATGGTGAATCCTACGACTACGGGTAGCAGGCGCCTCCTCGAGTAAACCTCACTCGGATCTGACGGCAGAGGGTTGTCCACGTGGAGGATCTGACGACTGTGGTGCGTTGTGGGTAAACCCTCGCTCGATTAACGGCGGTGAACATGACACGTGTAGATCGAACGGTCTGGAATCAATGGTGTCTCTTCGTCTGATCGTGTGGTCCTGATCGCGCCTCCAATGGATCGGACGGTGGCGTGGCTCCTCAAATCAATGGCTGAGATCGCGTCTGGAGCAGGAGGGATGAATGGACGGCTCTGGAGGGTCCTCCAAGAACAGGTGGCCGGCGAACTTCGCCGGCCCGATACTCGCACAGTGGACCTCTCCTGCTGCTGCTGATATGTGGAGAAGAATCGCCTCGATGGTCTGCAGCTGATGCTCCTCTCCGATGAGGCCGGGAACGTCGGAGACGCTCCGGCGACGAAGGCGGAGCTGGAGCTCCTGTGCTAAACGTGAAGACCTCCAGATGAGGCCCTTCTGACCTGAAAAGTGGCACAACAAGCTCCTAGGTCGAGGGCAAAGTGCCTCGACCCGGTTAGAGGCGAAATGGGTGGCTAGTGCATCGGGGCGGAGGATCTCCGGCGATGTGACGGCGAGGGAGATTGACTCCCAGTTCCGGAGCGAACTGGGTTGAATGGAGGGGCGAAGAACGTGCGGAGGAGTACTGTGAAGATGGTGGTCGAGTCAATCGATAAAATGGGTGGTCGGAGCGGAACTAATCGATGGTCGACGGTGAAAGATGAATTTGGGCGTAACTGGAAATTAGAGAAAGATAGAAAGAATCAAGCTTACCGGATGGTTGAGGTCGACTGTAGACGAGCTCCTAGAGCTCCTGGTCTTTGCCTCAAGGGATGTCGATGCCCGAGGCTCGAGCGTTGCTCCTGGGCGACGCACGGTGGCGATAAGCGGCCGGATCAGTGGCTGGGACACCTCCTCCTCACTGCAACATGACCCACGGCTAGCTGTCACTCTAGGGAAGGCAGTGGAGATCCTGGGATGGGAAGGCGGAGCCAAAGAGTAAATGAAAAGGTGGCCGGAGCTGAAGCTTTATATGGCTAGGGGTCCGAGAAGGTGAAGGTCGGGCGAGAATATCGGAGCTCGGATCCCCAAAACCCACCACGGGCGTGGATCAGGGAAGATCAAGGAAGGATTAGGACCCGGGGTTTGCAGATTTGGTGTTCGGATCGAGGCGCAATAAATAAGTGAAGTCGGGTCTGAAGCGTAGGATCCGGCTCTGGTGGTCCTGGGGGGAGAGTTGACCGGGGGTCAACATTCCCCCGTGGACCAATCAGATGTAGCCACGTCATAATTATTTAGAAATTCATTTTAAAATAACAAATGGCTTATTTTCGAAAAACACAAAACATGAAAAATGTTTATTTCTTTTTAAACTATTTTTTAGTGATTTGTTTTATTTTTTTGAAATAAAAATTAGGTATTTACAAAATAGTATTATTATATATAGGTATATACAAGATGTATTTTAAATTTTTGATTTTTAATTATTTATTTTTGTACATTTTCATCCAATTTTATATTTTATTTTTTATAGAATAAAATTTGGAATAATTTGGTATTTTTATTTTATTTTTATTTTTTATTTACAAGAGCTAAATAAATACTTTTATCTATATACATATATGGTATATATGCAACGAAGGTTTTGATTTTTATTTTTAATTCTTTTTATTTTATTTTTGTTTTTGTAATTTTTATTTTATTTATTTACATTATGGAATAAGGAATATGTACAATTTTTATGAGATTTTTTTTATTTATTTATAGGGAGAAATAAATATATAAGTGATTCTATGTACATGGTGAATATAGACAATGAGGGATTTTTAATTTCTTTTTTATTTTCTTTTATTTTTCTCATTTTTATTTTAATTTAATATTTACAAATATATACATATAAATACAAACCCATTTTTATTTTATTTAGAGGAAAATATTTTTATTTATATACATATATATATGTACATACATGAGCTTCCTTATCTCTCTCTACTTGGGTTTTTATGCGGTCAGGCCCATGCTGAGCCCTCCATTGGGATTAGGTCGCTCAATTTTTATTCTAAATATCTCCCTCTTTTTCTTTTATTTCTTTATTCTTTTATTTATGCACAAAAATATGCTAATTATTCATTTTTACACAATGCATGCTTGTTGACAATTATTGATATTTACAGAAATATACATGTGTTTTGCATGGGTTTTGTAGCTAAAATAAAAGAATAAAGAGTGATGAATGGGTATTCATCACCCCCCTATACTTAACTTTGCTAGTCCCTTAGCAAACACTTATTTGAAAAAGAAGTGAAAAAGAGAAAGAAAAAGAAAAAGTGGAGAAAATGTATGGATTAATGCTGAATATTAAACTTACCTTTATTAAATTGAAATATGGATCTCGATCAGATCTTTGGATTATTAATGTGCCGGAACCTTATTTAGGCTTAGGTTTAAAACTTAACAGCCTCTGAGATCCACTAATCTATAATCAAGACTCCTCAACAATCCAGATCAGAACAAGTCTACATACACAAACCCTGAAGACTATGATTCTTTCCTTGTACACTGTATGTGAGGTTTAGCTCTCCACCTCAGAAGTGGTGACTTGACAACCCTCCCCAACAAGGAAACTCTATGACCCTAGTCTGGCCACTCTTTCCTCGAGGAGAGGGGTATTCCCTTCTAAGTTCAAGTTCAACCGGCTCAAGAAGAGGGGGAAGAAGAGAATGGACCATGGCCAGTGTAGCCATGTATCCTTGGGAGCTCAACCAGTGTAGCTAAGTCTCCCTGCTGCAAGCTACATAAGATGGAACCATGAGTCTCAAGCTTTGCTTATTGCACTATATACATACTCCGGTGGGATTATCATTTTCTATCAGACCCACCACTTTTTTGTAGTTATTTTCTTTTTGCATTTTTTTTCAAGTGCATCTATACAACATATACAATGTGCAGCATATATACATAAGGAGTTTTTCCTCTTGAGCCAGTAGACTATCCCTCTTTTGAAGCATTATTGCAATCCACAACTCCTATCGTTAGACCTCATGGCAACCAGACCAAGTTGAGACGCACTTCCTTCACTAAAAGAAGAAGAGAGGTTCTTCCTACAAATACTACCCTCATATGCTACCCCAAGTCAAGGAAGACTGCCTCCTCACCACCTCATCCGTAGAGAGCTCGGTGTAAAGTGTGGGTCCAAGTCAAGCCATTGTCTATATGAGTCATGTGTGTGTTGTTAAGTGCTCTACTTAGGCTCATTGAGATGACATGTGATCATAGCCTAGTGGACTCAAAAAATTAAGTCACCATGGACCTGAAAAGCCTTAAACCTAAGCCCTATAAGGTTCCTCTTAGAATTAAGTGCATTGAGATCTTAATTAAGCTCCATTTCCCAATTTAATTCCAGGCTAGTTTAAATGTCGACTATAATCCAGGAAAAAATATATACATATATACAAAGATGCTATTTACGCAGTATTTACACAAATGCAAAATTTTTGAAAAATGTTTTGAAATCATGAATGTGTGCACGAATGCAAGTTTTGCAAAATATTTATACAAATTTACACAAGGTCTTTGCAAACTTTTGATTTTCAAAACATTTTGGAAAAATTTTGTATTATATACATAGTTTTGATATACAAATATTTACACAATCTTTACACAAAAAGTTTTTGAAAACATTTTTACAAAAATAATTTGTACAATAGCTATGTATGTGCAAATAAAAGAATGTTTATTTACAGGGAATAATTTTTAATTTTTATGGATTTTTGGATTTTTAGCCATTTTTATTTATTAGCACACTCACACAAAGTACGAGTAATGGCTAAAGTATATGTGAAATACATACACACCCCCCTATACTTAGCTCGAATGATGTCCTCAGAGTCAAGAGCGATGAAGAAGACATAACTCGTGCTTAGTATAGGGAAGTGAAAAGGAAGGCTATTTACAAGACGAATGAAAGAATAGAAATCAAGAGGGTCTCGGCTTTTCCCCCTATACTTAGGATCAAATAATCCTAAGTATAGCAGGCTGTACACAAAGGGAAAACCGAGTGAAGAATGTACAGGGTCTACCCCCCCCCCATACTTCGGGTAAAATATCCCTAAGTATAGGCAACAAAAACATGGGTAAAAATGAATTAAAAGAAATACCCAAGAGTCTTACATCCCCCCTAATACTTAGGGTAAAGTACACCCTAAGTATAGCATAATCAAAAGATGAAGAAAGGGATGTGGGACTAAAGAATGGAATGATATGGACAACTGGATCTATACAAGTCGGGAGAACAGTGATAATCAGGCGTGAGATGCAATAGATGTGAGTCAAGAGATCACATCTCACGCAAAGTGAATAGGGGCAACATCAACAGCCCGTGGCTCGTGATCTAGAAATGGCTTGAGCCGCTTACCGTTCACTCGAAAGGTACTCTTAGAAGACAACTCAGATATGTCGATACTCCCATTGTCATGTACCTTTCTCACTAGATACGGTCCCTTCCATTTGCTCTGTAGCTTCCCTGGAAATAGATGAAGCCTAGCATCAAACAGCCATACTCTCTGTCCAGGCTCAAAATACTTGTGGCTGATATGAGAATCATGCCACTCCTTCACTCACTCCTTCTACTGTAGGCTGTTTGAGAAGGCGGTATCACGAAGCTCCTCCAAGGCTGCTAACTCTGCCCTCCTCTGATCTCCTACACTATCTGGATCCAAAAGTATATCTGTGACTGCCCAAAGTGACCTGTGTCTCAACTCAACAGGTAAATGGCACGGCTTGCCATAAACGAGGCGAAAGGGAGATGTGCCCAAAGGTGTCCTGAAAGACGTCCAATATTCCCACAAGACCGAGTCCAAAAGCTGTGACCAATCCTTTCGGTCAGGGCCGACGACTTTCTGCAATATAGTCTTGATCTCCCTGTTCGATACTTCGGCTAGACCATTCTTCTGAGGATGGTATGGAGTGGCAACTCGATGGTCTATGCCGAACTCGCTAGCAAGGGCCTTCACCTGATCGTTGACAAAATGAGACCCCCCATCGGATATCAACACTCGAGGTACCCCGAACCGTGTAATGATATGCCTCCTCAAAAATCTGCAAACAGTCCTAGCATCTGCGGTTCGGGCGGGGATGGCCTCAACCCAACGACTAACATAATCCACGGCCAACAGAATGTACTCGAATACTTGACTCTTAGGGAATGGACCCATGAAATCGATGCCCCATACGTCAAAAACCTCACAGAAGTGAATGGGCTACATCGGCATCATATCACGTTGTCCACAAGTGCCCATCCTCTGACAATCAGTACACCTCTTCACGAACTCATCAGAGTCATTGAATAGGGTAGGCCACCATAGGCCGGATTGGAGCACTTTCTGTGCCTTTCTCCTCCCAGAGTGATGTCCTCCTACCTCAAGCTTGTGGCAGTAAGTGAGGACGCTATGGTGCTCCTCCTGAGGAATGCACCTACGCCAGACGCTATCCCCTCCTTCATGGTAAAGGATGGGATCCTCCCAGTGGTAGGACTTGGCCGTCGCGAGGAAGGTCTCAAGCCTCTGCCTGGGCCAATCTTGTGGAACTTTCTTAGAAACAAGAAAGTTCACAATATCGGCGTACCACAGGAGAGAGGCGACAGTAAGGATCGCCTCATCTGGGAAGGTCTCACATATAGGCTCAGGCTGCTCAGAATCCTCAAGATGCTCTAATCAGGAGAGACGATCCGCCACCACATTCTTGACTTCAGGCTTATCCTTAATCTCTATGTCAAACTCCTGGAGTAGAAGGATCCATCTGGTCAATCTGGCTTTGGCATCCTTCTTTGCCATGAGGTACCTGATGATGGTATCATCAGTGTATAAGGTCACTCTAGATCCAATAATGTACGATCTGAACTTATCCAGGGCAAAAACTACGGCTAGCATCTCCTTCTCAGTAACTGTGTAGTTTCATTGCGCGGAATCCAATGTACGGCTAGTGTAGTGAATGGAAAATGGGACTCCATCCCTCCTCTGTCCCAGCACGGCCCCCACAGCAAAATTGGAGGCATCCGTCATGATCTCGAATGGGAGAGACCAATCAGGCGGCTGGAGAATAGGAGCCTCAACAACACATCTCTTGGGAGTCTCAAACGACGAAAGACACTTGTCATCTTCAAGGAACTCAGTGTCTTTCGTTAGCAGGTCAGTCAACGGTCGGGCAATCCTACTGAAATCATGAATGAAGCGTCGGTAGAAACCGACGTGCCCCAGAAAAGACCGTAACTGTCGCAAGTTGGACGGCGTTGCGAGTTTTCTAATGACATCTACCTTGGCCGGATCAACCTCCATGCCCCTGTTGGAGATGATATGACCAAGCACCGTCCCTTGAGTCACCATGAAGTGACTCTTCTCCCAAGATAGCACAAGGTGAACCTCAATGCATCGTTGAAGGACTCGGTCTAGGCAGTCAAGACAGGACTCGAATCCGTCGCCGTAAACCGAGAAATCATCCATGAAGACCTCCAAGAACTCCCCCACCATGTCCGAAAAGATAGACAGCATGCATCTCTGAAAAGTCGCAGGAGCGTTGCATAGCCCAAATGGCATGCATCTGAAGGCGTATGTGTCGAAGGGACATGTGAAGGTAGTCTTGTCCTGGTCCTCGGGAGCGATGGTGACCTGGTTGTAACCAGAGTACCCATCCAGAAAACAATAGTGGCTCTTCCCTTCCAGTCTCTCAATGATCTGATCTATAAAGGGCAGGGAAAATGATCCTTCTTGGTGGCCTGGTTGAGTCATCTGTAATCTACGCAGACCCGCCAAGAAGTGGATACCCAGGTAGCGATCTCCTCTTCGGACTCGCTGACAACTGTAGTGATGCCCGTCTTCTTAGGCACCACATGCAACAGACTGACCCACTTGGAGTCGGAGATGGGGTAGATAAAATCGACACTCCACCATTTCGAAATCTCCTTCATGACAACCTCTCTCAGATTCGGGTTCAGCCGTTGCTGGAACTCACGCGACGGCTTCGCCTCATCCTCGAGATAGATATGGTGGGAGCACAGGGACGGACTTATCCCCTGGAGATCGGCTACGCTCCATCCTATCGCCTTGAGGTTCTTTTCAAGAACCCCCATCAGACGGGATTCCTGCTCTCCAGTCAAATCAGCGGAGATAATGACTGGGTACATCTCATGCTCACCCGCAAGGAACCTATACTTCAACGATGCAGGAAGTAGCTTTAGCTCTGGACAACTCGGTGCTGGTGGATCTGGCCTCTGGAAACTCTGAGTGAATGCTGCCAAATCCGCATGGGAGAACTGAAACTCTCGCTTACACTCTGAAACTGGAGAAGGTTGCTCTGTTGGACTGTCTCTGCTCTGCGCGGCATCTACCTCCTCCCTAGCAGTAGGCTCAGTAGAAGTCAGATCTGGTATAAAAACCTCAAACTCTGCCCAGTCAAAATCTGACTCAGAGGGTTATGTATCATCCAAGGTGGCCTCAGTACCACCGTCATTAGAAAACAAATCTGTCTCGTGGTCTCGAACTGGTTCTGCCGACTGAACGGTATCCTGGACCAGGAATGTGCTCTCCAAGCTCTCCTCTGCTGGCATCTCTGCATCAGCGGACTCTGAAGGTGAGAGGATAGCATGTGCTGCTGGATCTGCCCAAACTGCCTCATCATCTGTAATCTCGAAGTCGCAGTCCTAGTGGATGTCTGGCCCAGCATCTGTCATCTGCTCTGTATCAGAAATAGTCTCTGAGCATGCTGTGTCTCTGGCTCTGCTGTCCTCGATCGTCTCTATTTGAACACTCTTGCCATTGACACAAAAGTATACCTTCCCGCTATCACGGTCGGTCACTGCCTTGGCTGTGGCCAAGAACGGGCGACCTAGAATGATGGGGGTATCGGTCACTGACTCAGGGATCTCCATGTCCAACACTACGAAGTCCACGGGGAATTGCAGGACCTGAATCGTGACGACAACGTCCCTCAGCAACCCCTTCAGCCTCTTGACAGATCGATCAGCAAACTGAAGGATTGTCCTGCTCTATCGAAGAGTGCCCAACTCGAAGCGGTCGAGAAGGGATGCCGGAAGTAGGTTGATCAACGATCCACTGTCTAATAGAGTACGGTCGAACCTCTGCTCTCTGATGTGGCATCTTACATATGGGGCTCCTGAGTCTGGCCTCTTGGCCGGTAGACGGTTCTGGATCGTGAAACAAGTAGCTCTGGTCAGCACATGGATCTCGGACTGGTGGTTCCTCCTCTTTCTCCTAACTGTGGTCCTGTCTCTGAGTGAACGCTGGAGTAGAGGGATGTGCTGCAAAGCCTCCTGAAGAGTCATCTGAATGTGGAAGCGGTCGATCTTCTGCTGGCTGAACTCTTCATGCTGTCTCTTTTTTGGATTTTCGGTTTTCTTTCCCTTCCCCATGTGAAGAGCTCTAGGGAAGGGGATCACAGAGTCCTTCTCAGATGAAGGACTAGGAGAGGGTCTAGACTGCTCGACGGTAGGATCCAAACATACATCAAGCACCACAGGTGGACCAGAAGAAAACAAACCCTTTCCTCTATTGCCAGAAGAGTTCTAAGATACATGCACAGAAGGAAAAACTACAGGACTCTCAGAAGTGAAAATGGTGGCATCAGCACTACCCTCGGCTGGTAGGCTTGCGGCCTCAGTATCGTGCTCTGGCTCGGCAACATCGGTGGCCTCAGTACCACCTCCTCCAACTGGTGAAACGACGGCATCAGTACCGCTGGTGGGATCAGCATCCATGGTGGCATCAGTACCACCGTCATCATCTCTAGCGACATCAGCACCGCTCTCCTCCTCGCCTGGCACTCTGGAAGTATCCTTGGAGTGTCGCTCAGACGAGGCGCTACCTGCTAGCATCCTACCGCTCCTAAGTGTGACAAAATCAGTATCAAACAAATATGCATACATATCTCCAAAGGTATCACTAGGAGTGGTATACTATGTGAAATCTACCTGCTCCGATTTCCTCTTGAGGTTGTTCGGATTGGGCTCTATCTGGGCAGGGATGGCGGCCTTCACTCTCACAATGTCCCGCATCTCCTGGCGGAACTCATCCATCTCCCGTCGGAAAGTAGCCTGCTGATCGGTAAGGAGGTGGGCTATGTCATCCAAGGTGGGGTTCTCATAGGATGGCCCATGAGAACCTGACGGGTAGCCTCGCTGGTAGTGAGGCTGTTGCTGCTGCTATGGGTGAGAGGGGTATGACTGTGGATGATGCTGCTGCTAAGGCTGATCACGCCTCCAAGAATGTCCCTGCTGATAGGGACGAGGACCAAACTGTTGTAACTGCTGTTGTTGCTGGGTATACACAGGGGGCTGCTGCTGCTGGTGATCTCTCTGATCGTTGTACTGGCCACCCTGTCCTGACGGCTGCTGCTGAGAGCTGGAACCTTCGGCCGACCAACGGAATCCGGGATGGTCTCGTCGGATACCGAGCTGGGGGCGGTCGTACCAAATCCCGTTGACATCCATCAACGGCTCTGACTCGTAAAGGGCTGGAGGGAGTACTGCCAGACGCTGATCTGACTGGTATACCACCATATGCGTGTCCGGAGATGGCGGTGACTGGTAAGTGGGTTGCGGCTGTTGGTACGGCTCTGCCTGTACAAGGTGAACCTGTCTAGGCTGCTGGTGGCTGGAGTGCTGGAACGAGTTGCTGCTGCTACTCAGATCGCCTCGTGCCTGAAGACGGGGCTGGGACGACGTCTGTGCCTCTTAGAGACACATGAGCTGTGTCTTCAGGTCACTCAGAGTCTGTGCCATCTGTTCCATCTACGTGATGCCCTGGCACTGCTTCTTCTCAATGATCTCCATCCGGTCCAGCTTCTCGCTGATGATACCCATGTCGGCAGCTGTAGACTCAGCCTGTGCTGCTGTCGTTGACAAACTGGAAGGACCGACGTCAACCCGTGCTATCCTCTAGTACTGCACGGTCTGTGGCTGGGGTCGTCCCTGTGTGTAGAGTCGGGTCTGGGACATCACTATATAGTTCTCGGCCATCTCCTCATAGATGGCCCTGACCTGATCATGGTCCTTGGCGAAGTAGGACCCGCCACAAGAAGCATTCACCAGGCCTTGTAGCTCTGGTGTCAGCCCACTGAAGAAGCTCTGAACTAGGTTCAACTTTGAGATGGCATGGTGCGGGCATCTGTCTGTCAACTCTCTGAACCTCTCCCATGCCTCGTGGAATTGCTCATTGGGGAGCATGGAGAAGTTACTGATCAGGGCCCTCGCAGCATTCGTCCACCCGAGTGGGTAGTACTTGTGCAAGTACTCGGTGCGGAGATTCTCCCAGGTGTTGACAAACTTCCCCAAGTGGTTCAGCCAGGTGGTTACTCTGTCTGCTGGGGAGAAGGGGAAGGCAATCATGCAGATGGTATCCTGGTCCACATGTCTGTCGTGGACTGTGCTGCAGATCATAAAGAACTCCTAGAGGTGGAGATGGGGCTCCTCTGTGGCGAGCCCGAGAAAACCGGGGGAGAAGCTGCAAAGTGTTCGGGGGGAACTTGAAGTCCCCCACGATGGCTGGAAGAACGACCCAGTGATAGGTCAACGTCGATCCGGGGTTGTGTAACTCCCGCATCGGTCTCGGTGGCTCTGCGGCTACTGCTGCGGTTGTTGCTGCTGCGGCATCATCGGGTATCCTCGGCTTATCTCCTGTCCTGCGCTGCTCGTGGTCTACTCTCAACTACTCCATCTCACGCCTCATCTCTATCATGAAAGCTCCCTGATACCTCAACTGTTGTTGAACTGTCTCGAGGGAGGCGATCAGGGTGGAGTTGATCGCACCCTGGTCCATAATGAATGTCTGCTGGGGCTGGGGACCTGTGGTGCGGTCGTCACTGCTGCCGGCCATGGTCTCTGCAAAAGCAAAGGACCCAAACTCAGGTGCCGATAAATCATCTGATGGTAGTCTCTCGTCTGGCACTGGCATCTCAGACTCAGAAGAAGGGGGGTCGAGGGGGAACAGGGTGGAGTCGAACTCGGGTTCGGAGAGCGGGTCTCGGCTCTCGCGAACCAACCTAGATGAGTGGGCAGAAGTGCTGAGAAGCAGTGCAGCCAGAGGCTGCCTAAGAGACCTTCTGCCCATCTTCTTGATCTGGCGAGTTGGGCGGATGAGATCTGGTAACAACAATGATCACAAGCAAACCCTTGATTCACCTACGCAACGCGAGCTGAAGACCGTAAAGGTTCGATCAATTATCTTGTCAATTTTATTAGGTGATCAAGTCAGGATAGCAGAGCGATTAACGTGGCATGTTGGGAATCCAATCCACCAACCAGATTGTCCCGTATAAAAGGCTGGTAGTCTGATCGGTGCTCGAATATGGCTCTAGCCTAGTGTACGGGTCACTCTCTCGCGCAAGAAAACCAGAGAAGGAAGGGGTTGCTCTCCCCAAGACAGATTTTTAGGGTGAATGTGTTCTAGGGTCAAGTAGAGTTAACCAGTCCCAATTTTATGGTTCAAATTTTTAGGCATTTTTCAAATGATCAAACAAATCGCCTAACGAATTTTTCGGTTCTCCTGGTTATTAAGTCCAAAAATGGGGGGAGAAGTCGAAGAAGCTGATGCGCGAGAAAATCAATGATGCATGCAGAGTAAGAGATGCATACCTGACTCCAGCAGTCTACATGCAAAATGATCCGCGCAGAATTTAAAGACTGAAATAAAACTACCTAAATGATGCAGGCGAAAATCTGAGCCCTAAGCAGCAATTCAACTTGAAAGAACATCTAGTCGACCACCAGCCTTCAATCCAAGATTCCGGTCTAGGCCCACCCCTCCTCCTCTCGACAAATCGAGTTCAGGAGCAGCGCTTGGTAGGGTGGGTTGTGGCGCGTAGGCTCGAAGGTAGTGGATTGACTATTTTATTTATTTTTTATTGTTGGTCCAATTACCGATCTATAGGTTCAGGCAGAATTATTAGGGTGTTTGGATCCTATTTATTACGTCACAGTCAAGCAAAAATCCTAAGGCTAGGGGCTGAAAACCGCGAGAAACCGAATAGGCAGAAATAAATAAAAATCGTGAAGAAAACCGCGTGAAAGCCGAGGGGTCCGCCGAGCACACCGGTGCTCGGTGAAACAGACCCCGAGAGTCTATGTCTGGCTGAGAGAGTCCTGTCCATGTATTATTACAACAACAATTCAAATAAGCTGAGAATAAAACCTAATCTACTCTAAGATAATCCTCCCACACTCGGCTGCCTCCTCACGCTCTCCTGCGGCTCTGTGCAGAAGGGAGCCGCCTCCGATAGCCGCAATTGCGTCGGCTCCTCGAAAGTCGCCGCCTCGATCCTCGGGCCCTCACAAGAAAGTAACAAAGTGTCACGGACCAGAATAAAACAAATAAAGCAAATAAAAGAAAATAGGGTATATATATGTAAAAATGGAAATAAAAATAAACAAGCAAAACAAACAAAAACAAAAATAAAATAAAATAAAAGAAACAAAATTAGAAGAAAATGAAAATAAAAGAAAAACAAAAAGGCACGAAAAGCCGTGGACGAAGAAAAAGCCGCGGAAAGCCACGAAAAAGAAAACAAAATAAAATGAAAATAAAAGTGACTACTAAGCCGTGCTCCCCGACAACGGCACCATTCTTATGAGTCACCCATGTGACTAAGGATAAGTATCTCACTAAGGTCGTTGTAACCTCAGTCACTCGGGACTCAGATCTCAATCAAGAAAAATAATCAGACCACCAATAAGAGATGAATATCGGTAGAAATCAAAATAGTGGTCTCACTATGATATTAACCTGGTATAGCACCCAGAGTCGAACTCGACAAGCACGAGATGGCCTTGCGGCCTACGAAGTAGTCTAAAATAAAGAAAAATAAAAACAAGTGATTTTTGGTGTATTTTTAATATTTTTATATTTTTTTGGGATTTTTAATTATAAAGAAAATAATAAAAAGGCTAATATAAACAACTTCAAGCAATTATTTAATTAGTCAAAAATGGTCCAAAAATTCAAATAAAAATATTTTTTGAATTTTTATATTTTTTGCTGTTTTTGATGAATTTTTTTATGATTTTATGATTTTTATAGAATTTTATAAAAATGAAAGAAGACTAAAACAAATGAAGACTGTCTAGTCAAGCTTTAAAGACCATTTAAAAATCTCAAATGGTCTGATCAAGGCCTGGAGGTATTTTTTCTGTAAAGTAGAAGTAAAAAGGAAAAATCAGGAAAAAGATTTATTAAATTTTGGGTTTTCTCTGATTTATTAGAATTTTTATGATCTCTTCAAGGTTTTTTAGTTTTTATGGTTTTTATAAATCTAAAAATAGCCAAAACTGGTCAGAAAATCAACCAAACAAAAACACACAAAATCTGATTTTTTTTGTAATTTTTAAAGAGGTTTTTATATTTTTTATGAATTTTAATTCGGAACAAGCAGAAAATTAAGGGTTATTGAATTTTTAAAAATAATAAAAGGGCTCAAAAATTTTCCCAAAAATTGGTGAACATTCTATACAGTGGCACCCACGTGTCCAATTTTCACTCAATTTGGATGAAATTTGATATTTTATTTAAAACAAACAAGAGCCCATAGTGCACAGGGACTTGTTTGTAATAAAAATATCTTCTGGGACCAAAAAGTAACACAATCAGAAGTGCCAGGGGTCTTCATGCAATTTCACCAGATTCCAACGCACGCGGCACGTGGCCTGGGCACAGAAGGACCCAAATGTAAATAACTTTAGTCCCCAGACTTATTAGCAACAGGTGCTAAAAGTCCTGGGGCTAAGTTGTAAAAAGCCCAAACAATTCAACACATGTTCAATAAAAACATTCACAGGGGCATAAGTACAAATAACAAAAAAGATATATCATTCAATAATACATCAGAACCACAAGCCCATTTATTGCAAATTTACCAAAACATTAAGTCGGAGACGCTCCTGCTGCTGATATGTGGAGAAGAATCGCCTTGATGGTCCGCAGCTGATGCTCCTCTCCGATGAGGCCGGGAACGTCGGAGACGCTCCGGCGACGAAGGTGGAGCAAGAGCTCCTGTGCAGAACGTGAAGACCTCCGGATGAGGCCCTTCTGACCTGAAAAGTGGCACAACAAGCTCCTGGGTTGAGGGCAAAGTGTCTTGACCCGGTTAGAGGTGAAATGGGTGGCTAGTGCGTCGGGGCGGAGGATCTCCGGCGATGGGACAGCGAGGGAGATCGACTCCCAGTTTCGGGGCGAACTGGGTTGAATGGAGGGGCGAAGAAGGTGCGGAGGAGTACGGCGAAGTTAGTGTTCGAGTCAATCGATAAAATGGGTGGTTGGAGCGGAACTAATCGATGGTCGACGACGAAAGATGAATTTGGGTGTAACTGGAAATTGGAGAAAGATAGAAAGAATCAAGCTTACCGGATGGCTGAGGTCGACTGTGGAATTGCTCCTGGAGCTCCTAGTCTTTTCCTCAAGGGACGTCAATGCCCGAGGCTCGAGCGCTGCTCCTGAGCGACGCACGGCGGCGATAAGTGGCCGGATCAGTGGCTGGGACACCTCCTCCTCACTGCAACACGACCCGCAGCTAGCTGTCACTCTAGGGAAGGCAGTGAAGATCCTGGGATGGGAAGGTGGAGCCAAAGATGAAATGAAAAGGTGGCTGGAGCTGAAGCTTTATATGGCTAGGGGTCCGAGAAGGTGAAGGTCGGGCGAGAATATCGGAGCTCGGATCCCCAAAACCCACCCTGGGCATGGATCAGGGAAGATTGAGGAAGGATTAGGACCCGAGGTTTGCGGATTTGGTGTTCGGATCGAGGCACGATAAATAAGTGAAGTCGGGTCTGAAGCGCAGGATCCGGCTCTGGTGGTCCTGGGGGGAGAGTTGACCGGGGGTCAACATTCCCCCGTGGACCAACCAGATGCAGCCACGTCATAATTATTTAGAAATTCATTTTAAAATAACAAATGGCTTATTTTCGAAAAACACAAAACATGAAAAATGTTTATTTATTTTTAAACTATTTTTTAGTGATTTCTATTTTTTTTGAAATAAAAATTAGGTATTTGCAAAATAGTATTATTATATATAGGTATATACAAGATGTATTTTAAATTTTTGATTTTTAATTATTTATTTCTGTACATTTTATTCCAATTTTATATTTTATTTTTTTATAGAATAAAATTTGGAATAATTTGGTATTTTTATTTTATTTTTATTATATATTTATAAGATCTAAGTAAATACTTTTATTTATATACATATATGGTATATATACAATGAAGGTTTTGATTTTTATTTTTATTTCTTTTTATTTTATTTTTGTTTTTGTGATTTTTATTTTATTTATTTACATTATGGAATAAGGAATATGTACAATTTTATGAGATTTTTATTTATTTATTTATAGGGAGAAATAAATATATAAGTGATTCTATGTACATGGTGAATATAGACAATGAGGGAATTTTAATTTCTTTTTAATTTTCTATTATTTTTCTCATTTTTATTTTTAATTTAATATTTACAAATATATACATATAAATACAAACCCATTTTTATTTTTAATTAGAGGAACATATTTTTATTTATATACAGATATATATGTACACACATGAGCTTCCTTATCTCTCTGTACTTGGGTTTTTATGCGCTCAGGCCCATGCTGAGCCCTCCCTTGGGATTAGGTCGCTCAATATTTGTTCTAAATATCTCCCTCTTTTTCTTTTATTTCTTTATTCTTTTATTTATGCACAAAAACATGCTAATTATTCATTTTTACACAATGCATGCTTTTTGACAATTATTGATAGTTACAGAAATATACATGTGTTTTGCATGGGTTTTGTAGCTAAAATAAAAGAATAAAGAGTGATGAATGGGTATTCATCAACCCAAGAGTGATGAATGGGTATTCATCACCCCAAGAGTGATGAATGGGTATTCATCACACACCGAAGGAGACAGAGATCCACGAACAAACAATCCGGTAGCATAACTACGATGTTGTGGCGATGACGACTCTCTCTAGTGCTCCATGGTGGACGACACAATGAAAGAGTGAGAGAGAGTTGGTGTGTAGATAGAGAGAGAGGGAGAGAATTTAATTCCTCTTAGAATTATATGTGTAGTCTAAAAGGCAAGGGCTACCCTTCCTTTTATACTAGTTGGGTGTATGGACCTCAATCCATGTACCCTCTTAATCCAACGGTTTAGATTAAGAGGTTATTAATCAATGGCCACGACCTGTTGCTACAAATTTGCAACAACAAATATAATAAAAACAAATTAATTATATCCCTTTATCAATATACAAATTAATTTATTTTAATTTCAATTATAACAAATAGATAATGAGGGTGGTTTTCTCTTCCTTAATATATATTTATTGTATAGGATAAATTGCAACAACTATTATTGCATTTATCTTCACAAAAATAATTCCAAATTAAATTTGTGAAAACATCAGTCATGGCATTGATAAATATGAATCATATTCATATATCCAACATAATATGTAAATTTGATTTACAATTAATTGTTTATTGTGAATCCAATTCACAACAACATAATTAAAACTCTCCATCATATTATAAATCATATTTACAATATCCATGATTATTGTGGATAGTGATATACAAATTAATCATATCCTTGATAATTAAATCATATTTAATCATCTTGGATCTCAATTCTCTTGTGCTCAAATAATATGAATCACATTCGCATTTTTTATATTTTTGATAATTAAATCACATTTAATCATCTTAGATAACTCTCCTTATATGGCTAAATAATATGAATCAAATTCATATCATTCATGATAATTAAATCACATTTAATTATCCATTTCTCAATGCTCGGATACTTAATCAATAGTGAATCTATCCTTGAATCCTTTCAAGAACAATGTGCTTTCTCCGCGAATACTTGGAGATAAGGATATGGTGATTGTTTCACGTATAGTGACTTGGATATTGAGATCACATCTCAAATCCATATCTTGCGAAACTCCCATAGATGTTTTATTAAATCAAAGCTGTAGATCTAATCTTCTAATTATATCGGAATCACATTCAGATCAATGTCCAACATTCGGACTAAGATTAGATCACTTCTCTATGAGAGGAGTCACTAAAATCCAGACCTATTTCATCACTCCCTCGCAATGGAAGCATCATGATTATGCAATTGTTTATGATAACATCTCCTTAAGGTATTCCTAATACATGTACATCTTGCATACTGGAAGATCCAGAATAAATCCGAAGTTTTAGATCTCTTTTAGACTGTCTCCTTCAGGGTTTTATCGTTAGGTTTCTCATTCGAGTATTGGGAGTCAATATCGATCATATATTTTCCAAAAACAAATATCATTCCTAGGTGTTGATCATATACTTTCCAAAAGCATATATCAAACCTTACAAATTCAGTCAAGCTTCCAAAGTGAGATGACCGTGTACGGAATTTGATTCTTCCTAATATCTCATGAGTGAGCTCATGTCTTCTGGTTCAATAAATGAACATGTATGATCCCTTTCAGAGATCGTATTATTCATATGCCCTTGTATGCAAACCAGTGCGCCGATGTATGGACCTTTATTAGGTCATCAACCTATTAGTCTGCTAAATGTACATACTCAGACATATAGTAATACATTTGTCTCCTGTCAGAGGATGCGCGTCTTTATCGTTACAATATACGACATAGGTCTTTGATTATCTCATTCTTGTCAAGTCAACTCTTTGACCTAACTTATCTAACACCTTCAAATCTATATTCCTATGCAGAGGACCTGCATCAAGAGGTCGGTTAGATATTAGCCTTTAGAGAAAGGATTGTCATCTCCTTCTCAGGCTGGAGATTATCTCTTAATAATCATTTGATAGTGTTTGATGAATCCTTAATCTAAATCTTTAGGTATTTATCCAAGCATCAGCCTCTATGATTCAACAATTGAATCAACAGATGTATGATCATTAAGATGGTCATGGTACATAACCTTAATTGTACTAAGAGGACTATTATGGTAATTAATTATTCTTCATTTCAGATCAGAAAATGATATTTGCAATAATATTTATTGAATAATAGCTCGTCGTGGGCTCGCATGTCCAACATTATGGACATATAGGACAACCTACAAAACCCCGCTCAGTACTTTCCCCATTTTGTATGATCTATGGCAAGCTATACCATTTGTCTGTTGAATTAGTACACAAATCTAATTGGGCATTGAGGAAAATAAATTGGAATATTCACCAAGGCAAAAAGTTTTGAGATGTATATCTGATTGAGTTAATAGAGATCCGAAATAGAGCATATGACAATAGTGTGGTCTACAAGGACCAAGACAAGAAATGGCATGATCAACACATCAGGTGCAAGAACTTTATCCCAGAAAAAAGGTATGGTTCTTCAATGCAAAGTTGAAGATTTTTCATGAAAAATCTAAGTCATAATGGACGGGTCCCTGCATAGTGAGAACAGTGCACATTAATGGTAGTGTAGAGATATCTGATCTCACAGATGGTGCACGCTATTTCCTAGTGAATGGACATCTGAAAAGCACTTCGTCGAATCAAATAAACAAATAGTCCCGATTGAGTAGATTTCTTTTATACATTGTGATGATTCCGACATCATTTCAAATAACTCTGCATAAAGTACAACAACGGAAAAGATTCAGTTCATAGCATATTCAGGAGCACCGAAGTTTCTATTTTCCTAATTTCTACTAACTATGACTCTCCTTTTCCTCATTCTTCATGTAACTCATGTGTCTCTTGGCATCCTCTTTGTGATATTCTTTCTTTTTATACTTAGGCTATTTCAAGCCTTAGTATAGGGGATGTCGGCCTTTGTTCTATTTATTCCTTTAGTGTCTTCTATTCATTGTGTATCCTAATCTTTAATACTCCATTTCCACACTTAGCCATTGAAACATATAATCATGATTCATATATGAATATTTAACAAATGCATGCATATTATTGCATGGATAATAAATATCTTTTAATACTTATATAAAGAAGAATTATTTTTGTAAAGTTGAATAGGAATGGCGGGCTAAATAAACATTATATAAAGTAAAAAACAACAAGATAAAAAGTAAAGTCCTGGATAAAATAACATGTACAAAAAATAATATAAAATCATATTTTCTTCATACTTGTATAAAAATAATTAAATATCAGAAAGGCATATTTTCTTCATACTTTTGAAAATGACTCGAACATGCATCATATAATGTGTAAGCATATAACAAAATTTAAAATATATTTGTGAACAAACTGATGTATGTCTAAATAATATACATTCATATATTCAGTAACATTGGTACTCATATCATCGTCTACAAACAAAAACGATATCCGTATCAATATCTCAAAAAATGAAAAAGCATCCTTATAATGTCAAAATTCACAAAAAAAGCAAAAACTCGTTTCATTATCCATATCACTATTTTTCTAGATAAGAAATAAATACCAGTGTTCGCTTTAAATATAGACACTGCAACAAAATTGACCAAAGGCACTGAATAATTTGGTATTCATTGTCATATCTTCCATAATTAAACATATCACAATGAATAGTATTCATTACTTCATTATTTAAATTCACAATGAATATTGTATTCAATTGTATATTCCTTAGAACAGATCATATAAAAACAGTTATTCATTGACTTTTTCTTATAATCATTGCTCAATTTAGCAATGATTAAGTAAAATTTTAATGAATACGTCATTTAAAAATCGTTGTTATTTAAATCATTAACACAAACAGGACATCCATTGCTATTTGCAAGAAAAAATAATTTGACAACGAATACATATATATATATATATATATATATCTTTAACATTGGAAGATATTGCAATCAATATTCAAATTATTCATTGCCTTAGGTCAATTTTATTGTAGTGAGATACGATAATGGATGGATAAGCATATATATGTATCCATTTATATCCCTAATTTGATAACACATATAACAAATCTATAACATGCTTGTCCACATCCATTTTTAATATCTTATGACTGTATATTCTAGATTTCGATGGATATTTGATTATTACTACCTCATAAATTCTCTTTGAAGTGAAGGTGTTTCCAAAATCAAGTATCTACAAAATGTAAATTTTAATTAATAAAACGGATATTATATCATATTCAATCATACAAATATAAAAGATATTGGGAGACTTGGAGACATGGTAAGCACTACAATGCAACATCTGATAGTATAAATTGATTCTCTCGGAAAACTAGACTGATTTTATGCCATAAATATGATTAATTTATCATTATAAATTGTTGTTACTTGTAAGTAGTCCTTTTTTTATATGTTTGCTTAAATCCATGTTGGAAAAATCGGACTGTCATGAGGCAACATCGTAAATAATATTTTTTTTTAAAAAAATCATTTAGGAAGTTGAATCCGACTGTTTTACGCTGGTTGTCAGCTACCTAACGCAACCCTCCTCATTTACCCGGGCTTGGGACCGGCCATGGCTGAGTTACTAATAGATGGGGATGTTACTAATAGAATAAATGCAGGTTGGCTAAAGTGGAGAGGAGCCTCTGTTGTTCTCTGTGATAAGAAAATTCCTTTAAAAATTAAAGGAAAGTTTTACAAAGCAGCCGTGAGACCTGCTATGCTTTATGGATCTGAATGTTGGCCTGTGAACCATAGACATGTGCAGAGAATGGTTGTAGCAGAAATGAAAATGCTAAGGTGGATGTGTGGACACACACACGTAAAGATCGGATTCGGAATGATGCAATCAGAAAGAAAATTGGTGTTGCTCCAATCGAGGATAAGATGCCAGAAAACCGCTTAACATGGTTTGGATATTTGCAAAGAAGATCAGTTGATGTGCCGGGAGCGTGGATGCCACGAGTATGGTTCCTTGAGTATGCATGGTTCCTTGAAATTATCCCCGTCCACAATAATTGCACCATTAAATTTGCACGTGAATAATTAATGGTCGTCACCTCGACGGCCTGTGGCGGTCGGTGTGGGCGCAAGAAGTCCGCTCCGTGTCCATTCCGTGTAGGAAATAAACAACCACACATCTCTACTTCCGAATCGCTTGTCCAATCAGGTTTGGTCTCTCCTCAATAATAGAGTTAAGAATCGGACAATCATGTAGAATAATGCAACTGCTGAGAGAGAAACATGCATTATTGCATTGTTCAAGTAATTAAATAATCCAGCACGAAATTCAAGGAGATGACATCCCGTGGACACGGATCGTCTGTTGTAGCGAAAACCACAGCATAGTCTGCATTAACTGCTTAAGTCGCTTGATCTTGATCGAACGGTTCGCATGATTTAGTATTTTTTGTGGCCTTGTTCCGTACAAAATTGTGCTCGATCAAGATCGAGCGCCTCAAGCGGTTACTGCAGAAATACTCCTACATCAGACGATCCTCTCTAACATCGCGCAGCAACTATTCAATCCGTGGTTTTCTAGGATTGGTTAGAATGGTTCGTACTTTCGATGGTCTGTCTTAGTTGCTGTCTAACGTTTCTATCAATTTTCATAGATGGAGATTGTACAATATTCAAGTCATCACCCAAATTTATACAATATACTAACGTTGAGCTTTTCTTGTTCCTATTTGTTCTCCAGAACTATTGAAGTTGAAGATATATCGGTCAGCTGACTCTCCATCTTTTAATTTTTCTATATTAATCATATCTCCCTACTTTGAGTTGTACTTCCTCTCATTTCGGATTTTTTAAGTGAATTTTTTTAAGATTTTTTGCTGTGATTTCACAAATAAACAAATGTTTTAAAGTTCTTGGGTTTCTTAAAATCTTGAGTTTCACTTTTAAGGTCTTATTAAAATTAAGTTTGGTGGTTCTCTTCTCCTTACTAGAAAAGGTAAAGACATGAGGAATAAAGTGGGAGAAAAGTCCAGAATATACATATAATAATTATTTGATGCTCAGCAAGAGGACTCACCACCTTCCCAACACTCTTTAAGTCAAATGCAAGCATGCATTTAAGAAAATACATTCATGAATGTAATGCATTGAAACCTAGGCCCTTGCACGAGTTTTTAACTAAAAAGGAATTTTATTTTAATTTTTGGTTATCTGTTTATGCTTTTTAAACTAACAAGTTTTGAAAAAAATATAAAAAGAAGGTAGAATACAAGCAACTAAAAAGAAGGCCGAATAATTATTAGAAAACCAGAAAGGAAAAAAATGGAAAATCGATTTAGGAGAAATAGGAAAAGTGATACACGATCGCCAATTGACCAAATAAGTTATGGAGTAGTATTATTGATAAAACTTGGAAAGCATACAGAGGGACACTTGAACAAGAATAAACTGTGAAAAATAAATGTATGTTACTACAATCTCTGATGTCTTCTCGATCTCTTCCTTATATATACCTATGTTGGCTCACAGTAGAAGACTTCCTCCTAGTGAAGGCTGTGACTTTCTAAAAAGCTGATCAAACTGGATGTAGGCCACATATGAAATAACAAAGCAAAAAGTAAGACACCCAATGTAGTATAGAAGAAAGAGTAAACATATGCAAATGAAATAAAAGAAAGAAAGAAAAAGTAAAGTAAAACTAGGTGGAAAATGGAAAATCTGAAGGTTTTAAATTGTAATATAGCATCTTCGAAATTGGTGTCATTTTTTGATCCACTTGAGTTGATTTTGGTTACTTTTAGATTTTTAATATGTTGTTGCACTATAGGACATAGCATGGTTTCTGTTTTTTTTTAAATATATTTCTATTTTTTTGGATTTGAATTTGTAAAGAAGGGTTGTACCATTTTATGGGTTTTCGAATTAATATGTGATTTTAATGTTATGAGTATTTTCGTGGGAGCTCCATAGAAATATATTCATAATAAAGAAAAAATAAGACCCTAAAAGTTAGGTATTTTATATCTATAAAATACCTAAAAAATATATATCATGTACACTTAGCTTCTTTTGATGTTAAGGTACTCATGAATGTTCATTGAGATCTATAACTCTTATATAGAACACCTTTTTTTCAAAGTCATTTGCTATTGAATTTTATTTTATTTTCTTTTCTTTTTATGTCTTTGAATTTTGTACAATTGACATGTGTGGGTCCATTCCCCATGGTGAAGCCCGCACGAGTCGGTCGCCGCCCGACGCTGCTTTGCCACGCCAGCCCAAGGGAATATGAAGGGAGATTTTTGAGCATCGTGCATCATGGAAGCGTGAAGATTGGATCATATCCGATCAAATAAAGAGATTCTTCATACAAATCTAGATAGATTGCAATGGAATTTTGATTTAATCAAAAAAATGAAACCACATGGATTCCCAATCTGTTTCATCAAGTTCACATGAGTTATGGAAATACCTTTGAATTGTGAATATGATACTCTAGTCACTAAAGTGATCTGAAGTCCGATCTGATAGAGACAACACTTGTGTTTATGAGGATGAATCACGCCGTGGGATTATTATACATGTGAGGCTCTGATGAATAATTTCTACAATAAATATCATTGTAAATTATTTATTAATAAAAGTTATTGATTTATTCACTCTGTTTTATGTATTATATTATGTGTGTACTTATTGGGTCCCTCTGTACAAATAGGATTATGTAGCTTCATCTTGCGAACACAAAGTTGTTGATCCAATTGTTGGATCATAGAGGCTGGTAATGTGTTGAATATCAAAAGTGTTAGATTGAGAACTCAACCACACCGTCAAATGGTTATCAAAAAAGGATCTCCAACATGAGGAGACGTCAATCCTTATGCTTAAGGCTAACATCCAACCGACCTACTAATGCAGGTTCTCTACTTAAGAATAGAGATTCAGGTGTTGGATGACAACCTTTAGAGTAAGGAATGCCATATCATTCTCAGGTTGGATATCGCTTCTTGATAATCATTTGATAGTGTGGTTGTGTCCACAATCTAATACTTTCGATATTCAACATACCGCCATCTTCTATGATCCTACAATTAGATCAACAAATTTATGATCTCAAGATGGTGAATACAAAACTCTATTTGTATAAAGGAAGCACACACATATTATAATATTATAAAGGAAGTGAATAAATCAATGTATTTTATTGATAAATAATTAAAATTATATTTATTATAGAAATAGTTTGACAGGAGCTCACAAGTCTAATAGTTTATTAGTCACCCCCTTATTCGACCATTGTTTACCCTTATTTGCCACTCTTTAAGGAAATAAGAGAGAGTCCCCCGTTTATAATCCAAACTCTAGTGTCAGCATGCCATGTACTGATGAATCTCCATTTCATCATCTTTATTCTATCATTTTGACCTTAAAACCCCTAGTAAATATGTGTCAATAGGCTTAATTTAGGCATTTTATCATTCACGCATTATTGTGTAAATAGTGTATAAAATATTGTTTTTAAAGCCAAAATTACAAAATAAAAGAAAATAAAAAGAATAAAATATTGCAAATATTTTATGACCCGAAATCCCGAGACCTAGGAATCTCGATGACTAGGTCGACAAGGAATAAAGTAGGGGGAGATAAGGGCCAAAAACAAATAAAAACCTCTGTTATTTCATTCATTTTTTATTCATTTTTGGGACCTATTTTTAGCTCCACTTTTTATACCTGAAATAAATAAACTTTGTACATGAACAATGGACAGATAAAAAGTTATAATCTGAACAAACATCCAAAACCCCAACTTCCCAAACATGTAACTCTCAAATAAAAACTTAAAATGTATCAAAATCACCTTTAATTGTATATAATTTTTAATAAGCTATTTAATGAAGGTGGTTTTATATTTTTTGAGTTACGGTTTGAAAGTTAGGTTTTGGACCCCTATTGTATACTTTACCCGATTAAAATATTCATTTTATGTATTATTCATTATTTTTTAATTTTATATTTTCATAATTTTGTAAATATTATTTATAATGTATGTACATATTAAAACTGTAAGAAAACATCATTAAAAAATAAAATACTTAAAGAAAACACATAGGTAAAATACCTATAAGTATACCTATATAGATTATACATCTATTTATTTAATTGTATAAAATACATCAGAAAAATAAAATAAAAATATATTTAAGTTTATATAAATAAGTTATAAATATATAAAATAATAAACAAAATTAATAAAATTAAAAATACAAAATAAAAATAAAATAGTAAAATATATAGATGAATATACCTATATATAGCCCTTAAAAGGGAGATTGTAGCTTTAAACCTCTAAAAAATAAATAAAAATCATCATAAAATACTTCATAAAATAATAATCATTTTTTATTTAATAACCTAAAATTAATAAATTCATTTAATATTTTTAATTGATTTAACAAATCTTTTTTGCAGGATTTTTCCTAGTTGGTCTACGTGGACCAACCAGGAGGGCCCGAGAGTTGACCGTGGGTCAACTCTCTGACCCGCCTCTTGCTCTGTGTCAGTGTGCATTTTTTGACCATCTTCGTGATTTTTTCGAGGCAAGCCCTTTCACCATCTCGTGTTGACGTCTTCATGACTTTTGATCCTCGTAGAACGGGCTTACACACCCTAGTGTTAGCCGAGCATCATCGATTCTTCAAGATACGCCTCGTTCTTTGCATGCCAGAACCATCCTGTACAAAACTTCCCCGAAACCTTCCTTCCATTTTGAAACCCTTTTTTCCCATTTTCCCTCTCCTTCTTGCGTGATGAGGATCGAGGAGGTGACAGCGGTCTCTCCTCACCATTAGGAGGCACGACGGAGCGATGCGGAGTCGGATTCCACCCATCGTCGGAGCACCGCTCCTGGCGGTATCATCTCGTGGATATCCCTGCTCGAGGTTTTTTTCATTTAATTTTTCTTGTCCGTTAGTTAGCTGTAAGTCTCCTCTTTAGTTTAGCGCTTTTACTTCGGCATGTAATCAAGTAGTTAGCGTTGATTACGCTCTCAAACACCTCGCCGGAGCTCTTAAGCTCCGACGACAATCATCGACTCCACACATGCCATCCACTCGCCAATAAAAGCCAGGATATCTTCTCTTTTGTGCTGTCGTGGTTTTTATCTTCTTCGTAGGACTTGAAGGAGGCATCTGCGCCTCTGATACATCTTCTTCGGGATACCGGAGCACCGCACAGTTGCACCTATGCCGCCAGCCACCACAGGGGCCCATCTGGGCATTTTGGTACTTCCATTCGACGGGGAGGACTCCAGTGGAGCTTTTGGTGCCATCGTAAGGGAATCAAGAGCTCTGAGCATCGAGATTTTGTCGCTCCAAAGTCATTCTGGCCATGTTCTTCGACCGTTCTTCCTCCATTCTCCAGAGCCGTTCGATCACGAACAGCTCCCAGAAGCAACATCTGTCGTAGGATACGATAATTTGTCGGTCGTCGGATCAATCAGAGACCATCTAATCTCAGCCGTCAGCGGGTGAAGGGGTATCGCGCACTCAAGTGACGACACGTGGCAAGTGACAGAACAACCACCGTCGGATCGCGCCTTGACTGGGTATTTTGTGCTTTTTACACAGTGAATTTTGTTTTTGCTAATTAGTACAAAAACATTCATTTGCTGTATATTTTGTTTTGTAAAATTTATGAAAGGCCCTCTGAACTTTCCAGATTTGCACCAAGGCCCCCAGCCACATCACCTCACGTGACGAGTGCACGTGAGGCGTGGCATTTTGCTATGGGACCCTTGGGATCCTATTATTTCTATTTAGCCCTGAAATATTTTAATGTAGTTATAATATTTTTGGATATTTGAGAATTGCGATTTGGTTTCTACTAAGTGCACGTGGTTTGCCACATGACTTTGGCTATTTTGTAGGGCTACCCTTGGGGTTCTGTCTATTTTGTTTTGATCCATAAATATTATTATTCAGTTATAATTTTCTGGAAAATTTGCACTTTGGCCATGATATTTCTGGATATTTACAAATATACCCTTGCTAATAGTGTAATTTCTTTTCATTTCTAGTATTTATTTCATGCATCTATAAAATTCTAAAAATCTCCAAAAAAATAGGCATAAGTTCTTGTTGCATCACTCTTTCACGCCATATTTTTATTTTTCATTTTTGAAGCATTTTAATGTTTATAAAAAATCAAAAAAAATCATAAAAAGTATAAAAACTTTCTGATAAACTCTCAAAAATATATATTTTGTGTATTTTTATATCTTTAATCATCATATCAAAAATCAATTAAAGATATAAAAGAAAACCCATAAAATTTACAAAACCCCTAAAAATTCTTAAAAAATCCTAAAAATCTATTTTCTATCTCTATATTTTCTCTATTTTATTCTCTTTATTTTAAATTATTTAGAGAATTTTGGTTATTATTTGATATTTTTTATCTCCAATTTAATTTCGAATTTATATTTTATTCCCTATTTTGAGTTTTTGGACTTTAAATACAAAAAAAAGTAGCAAAAATATAGAAAAATCACAAAAGCATTAGAAACTTATAAAATCATAAAAAAGATTTTATTTCCTGAATTTTGCTTATTTTTACCCTTTTTTTATATATACCTTATCTCTCTTTTCCTTATTTTATATATATCTTATAATTTAAAAGAAAAAGTATAAAAAAATATAAAATTTAAAAAGAAAATTCAAAATCAGAAAATTAAAAATCAAAATATAAAAAAATAAAACTAAAAATTACAATTAAAAAAATTAAAAATTTAAAACCCACAAAAAATAGCACATATAGACAAATACACCACATTCATTTTTGTGCACTTTATTGCCTTGATCTACCTCTTGCTTCCTGTGTTCGACACTCTACACTACTTGTACTATACACATCTTTTGTAGAGTTATAATAAATTTTAATTCTGCATCGCTTTTCATTGTTTGATCATTGTTGTGTTTAATTGTTGTTTTAATCCGAATTTCATGTGATCGAATCGACGACTGTGTTCCCGCCTTGTGTGGAGCACAAGACCGCTAGATTTTTGGGTTAAACAAATGGCGCCATTGCCAGGGAGCAAATCGCTTAGATTTGGATTATTTGTGCTTGTGTTATTTTTCTATATTTTTTACTTTATTTATTTGCTTTTTATTTGATATAATTGCTTGACTTGTCTAATCATCCTCTTTTGTTGACTTTGTACGAGGAACCACAGATTGAGGGAGGCGCTTCACCCTAGGTGCCTGCACACCCACGTGAAGGCGGTGTGAGCATCTGACCTAGCATCAAAGGAGGCTCAGAAAACTTTGAGAAGACATCCACATTTTGAACATTTTATTTTATTGTATTTATTTTTGTAATTTGAAGTGAGAGAGACACATATTGTAATAACTAAAATAGGACTCTTAGGACACTACACTCCATACTTAACAAGGTCCAGTGCCCAAGGGATTGTTCCCTTGGGGGTCTCGTCGGTTTTGTCGTGGTTTTTATCGCCTTTTTTCCTTTGTTTTCTCAGTTTTGTTTTCTTTCTTTTGTGTGATTGAGACTTAGTTATACGAGCTGCTTGTCGATAGTACTAAGTCCGAACACCTAATCATACTTGCCGGTGCCTATAGTCTACGTTTGGATCTAGTCAAAAATCAAATTGCTGCTTATTTGGACTTGAGATCGAGCGCCGAGAAAAGTGCTATACAACGTGTGTAGGATCCGTTGTGGTGGACATCGATGCACTTCCTAGACCGGAATTTTGGATCTCACCTCTAGATACTTAGCATCTGGTTCTTCACACTAATAGCAGTTTCTCACCCTAGGGCGATTTCATCGTCTGCATTGCATATAGATAGGTTTCAATTACGCTGAGCGTTCTTGCATGTAGAGTGCTGGAGGCAAGGTGAGCATTTACGCTTTAGCATTCATCATCGTTTGCCACTTACATTGCTTTTCCGCCTCTCCCTATGATTTTGATCACCTAGGTGCTTAAAGGAACTGGTTCCTCGTTAGGCTCGTGCATTCTCATTAAAAATACAAAAAAAGTAATAACCAATAAAATTGGGACTGCTAACATTACTCGACCCTAAAATCAATCAAAAAGAGAAATATTATCTTGGGGCTAGTAATCCCCTCATTGTCTTCGTTTTACATTGCTCACGCATACCCTAAGGACGAGTGCCCAAATCCTATTCAGCCTCCTAAGTGTTTGTCCAAATTTTTGACTTCTTACCTAACTCTAAAATAGACAAGATAAAAAGACCGCATTTGCGATCTCTACCGAGTTGAGTAGGTGAATTAAGGGTTTTGTCTTGTGTGAGTTTGTTTATGCTTGCTTGTGTGTATTCTAGATCGCCTCTGCACATTTATGCATTTTTCTTCACTTCTCTTGACTTGACCATCGTGCTCTCTCGATCCTTTACTTTTGTTGTCGAGATGGACCCCTGGAGCGTATTTTACCCGGCCTTTGCGGATCCCACCTCCCTTTTATGAGGAGGATTCTCCTCCTATTTTTTCTGATTTTTATACATACCCGCCTCAGCTTCAGTATCAAACCTCAGACTTCTTCCCACACCCACACTCACCTCCATATTTTCCACCTTCACATCTACCCGAGACTGAGCTGATGGAGTCACCTCTCATGATTTCCGCACTTGAGACCTTAAACCAAATGATGGAGCAAATTAATTCGAGGATTAACGATATTACTATTTTAAATAAGAACCAGAATGTCGCTCCACTATTTGAGGATATGGATTCATTTGAGGATTATCATGAGAGCTTACAATCGCCTAAAATAAAAAAATGAGAAAAATTTAAAAACACAGAAAGAATTTAGGAGACCTTTGGTTGAGTTAGACTGTGAGGAGAGGGCCCACCTGCCAGATCCTTTGCCCACACAACCATTCACACTTTGTCCCACCTTTGACCCCGAGGATGCTGGTGTACAGACTGCTCTTGGCATGCCTCATGTAGATGTTGATTCCGACTTCCTCCCTTGTATGGAGGAGGTCCAAAAATTCAAAAAAATGTTGAATGAACCCGAAGTGGTGGCTGTTATTCATGAGATCATCGGTGCCCCACTTCGTCAGGCCATGACCCAATTATCTGCTCCTCATGATAAGAAGAGAAAGTGGAGGAGCAGATTTGAGCATCATATTCTGTCCATGGCCACTTCCCATGCCATCACACACCGTCCCATTCCTCGGAAGAGGAACACTGCTACCCCTTTCATTAGCTGCACCATCTCCGACTTCACTTGTGATCACACTCTCCTCGATGGCGGTGCTTCGATTAGCATATTACCCTTCTCGCTGGTATAGTCTCTTCACTTAGGTCTCTCAAGAAAATCAGGATGATCATTCAGTTTGCTGATGGATCTATCAAGAGGTCGAAGGGTATCCTTGAAAACGTTGTCATTTTGATTCAGGGCATGATCTACAATGTTGATTTTGTCGTATTGCCCATGGAGACCTCCACTAGGGAGCACTCTCCAATTATCATGGGATGATCATTCCTTGCCTCTGTAAGGGTCGTTATTGACTACGGATTAGGAGATATTCTCTTTCATCCTTTTGTCGAAAGTGAAGTGGTCATCATTGCACCCACTGCCGATCAGAAACCTACACCTGATGTGATTTCACTAATCTTAGCCGACCCCAAGGCCTATGACCTTTATGCGGATATTAGAGAGACTTTCTTTAGGACCGATGATGAGACCCGAGAATTCCTCTCCAAGGAGGAAGACTCGAAAAGCATAGACCTTGGAGTTTCTGCATCTTGTGATTGGTGATTTGTTGATGACATCCGCGTGAGTTACACGATTGATACCCTAGAGCGGAGGGCAGATTTTGAGATCAGACAAGACAGACATGACTCGACTACTTTCACTGATGAGTCCGCTCCTGTTCACTTAAATTCAGATGAGACAAAGGCCGAATTTGATTTGGTTGCTTTTATTCAGGAATTTGGTCCTTTTGATGAGAAAGATGATCCGGTTGAGATTGTAGAGGACGAACATAGTTCGACTACTTCCACTGATGAGTTCGTGCCATTTGGTTTTGACCTGGATGAAACCTCGTAGGACGACACTGACTACACTTCTTTCGATGATGATGAGTTCATCCCATTTCACTTTGATATCAGCGAGACCCCTAAGGCCTTTTCTAGACACATTTCTTCCACTGACCCATCTGTGCCTCTTCACCCTAGAGCCCATGAGGATCTCCACCCTATCGACCCTGATCGGCTTCCGTCCACTATGGACCTCGATGTCGACCTGTACCATACCAGATCTATTCCTTAGCGGTTCCGCAAGAAGGTTCGCTTTCGACCTTCTTAACCCTATGTACATCCATATCTGTTGTATATTCTCACTCATCTACCTCTTGTCCATCTCCCGTATTGCTCATCCACCCATTCTCTTGTTTGCCTTGCTTAGGATGTACTTTGTCCTAAGTATAGGGGGTGGACGAGGCAAGTGTTCTATCGTCGTTCCGTTTCATTACTCCTGTTGTTTCCTATACTTAGGGCTTCTTTTAACCTAAGTATAGGGGGAGTGGTGTGTACATCCTCTTCTATCTTTCTTCCATCTTCATCTCTTTTCTTCTTTTCTTCTTTTTCTTTTCTATTTTCTTTTTCTACCAAAAAGGTGTTGCCCCTTGTTGACAGTCTTCTATACTTAAGACGTACCTTGTCCTAAGTATAGGGGGTGTGCACCCCAAGTCATTCTATTCTTTGATCCTCTCCATTGTCTCCTCTTCTTGTCTATACTTAGGGATATCTTACCTTGAGTATAGGGGGAAACAGTTTGAGAATGATATGTTCATTCCCACCCTTGACCATCCCTACTTTGTGTACAGTCTGCTATAATTAGGATTATTTGATCCTAAGTATAGGGGGGACAGTCAACTTCTCATTCATTTGTATCTTCATTCGTTTATTCTTTAGACTTGTCTCTACTCAGTACGAGTTATGTCTTCTCTTTTTCTCTCTGATCTATGAGGACATAGCTCAAGCTAAGTATAGGGGGGTCGTATATACTACGTATATACTTTAGCCATAACTCGTATCTTAATAACTATGGCTAATTACACCAATTAAATTCATTAAAATCACTTAATAAAAAGATGTTGATTATTCCTCAAATTATTTTTGTATTTACTGATTAATAAATCAGGTGAAAATGTTTTTTTGCAAAATGTTTGAAAAATAGTTTGAAAATCCTATAGAAAAATCTTTTGAAAACTATTTAGAAAACATTTTGTTCAATATTTTCAACCTTTGTAAAAACATTTTTGTTTTAAAAATTTTATTTTCTTTGTGCGAAATAAAATGTTTGAAAAATAATTTGTGAATGTTTGGAAAATGGTTGAAAAATATTTTGAAAATCTATACATACTGTTTGAAAAATCTTTGCAAAATGATTTTCAAATGTGCGTACATGTTTATAAAAATTATTTGGGACTATAGTTTTCAAAATTGTTTGAAAAACCTTTTTCAAATAAGTTTGAGGAATATATACATCACATCAAATTCATTATATATACATATATAGAATCGACCACTTACCCTTTGTAAATTCTTAAAATCTACTTCTTGTAAATATAAAATGCATCCCTGTATAAATATTTTAACCTAGTTTTTAGCTAAAAAGCTTTTCTTTTAGAAAAAAGCCCCAAAATATTTGCAAAATTTAAAATACCAAAAACATTTAAAAAATCTTTTTGAGAAATACAAAAAATACATATCATCCTTTTCAAAAATCCATAAAAAGTTCAAAATCTGTGAAAATTGCATCACAAAAATATTTTCTGCATTCTGCATAGCATTTGCATGGCATGAGCATTTTTTGAATTGAGTTTGATAGTTGAACAAGTCTAAGTAATATCCGAAGATTGGAGCTTGGTTGGACCTTAAAAACTACCTAATAACAGGAACCTTATAGAAGCTGGAATTGAGGTACTTCAGGTCTAGTTGACTTAATTCTTTGAGGGTCGTGAGACTTGGTTCAATGGATTCTTGACTGCCTAAGTAGAGTATTTCGGAGCACACACACAACTCTTGTTGATAATGACCTAACTTGGACACCTACACCTTTCACATGGCTCAACTCAGTTGGGGTGGCGAGGGGGTTGGATTTATCGGTATGAGACATACATAAGTGGAAACATTTGTCATCCTCTAGGAAGGGAAGTGCACCCCAACCCGTCCAGTGAGAGGAATTCTAAAGACAAGAGAGTGTGGGTTGCGATAAAGCTTCAAAAGAGGGATAGTCTACTGGCTCAATAGGAAAAACTCCCTATGTAAATGCTGCTATGAATAGTATTTAAAAAAACTCCAAAAAACTGGAAAGGCCAGTATAAAAATAAAATGCCTGCCAGAGTGTACATATGTTGCATAGAAAATAAGCAAGCTTAAGCACCAAAGTCAAATCATGTGAGCCTGCAGCTGGATGACTTGACTACACTGGTCTTACATTCTAGGATAGGTAGCTACACTGGTTACCGTCCATTCTTCTCTTTACCCCCTCCTCTTGAGCTGGTTGTTACTTGAACTTAGAAGGGAATACCCTGCTCCTCGAGTAAGGAGTTATTGGATTGGGGAATCATTGGGTTATCATACTGGAGAAGCCAGTTTCTTTGTCATTTTAGTTTGCACTATCACTTACACTGTACAAGTCAGATTCATAGTCGTAAGGGTTTGCGTATGAGTTGAAATATTTCTGACCTGGCTATTAAGGACACTTTGAGCAGAGTTTTGTGATTCTCGATGGCTGTTGGATTTCAAATCCAATTCCCATTGAGGTTCCGCCCGCACTAAAATTCCAAAGGTCCAACTTAAGCTCCAAACTTTGATCTTATGAAGACAAGTTTGATAATTAAACTTAATCCATTTTCTTCTTTTTCTTTTCTTTATTTTTCTTTTTTCTGCACTTATTGCATAAGTGTTTTCTAGGGACTAGCAAAGGTAAGTATAGGGGGATGATGAATCTCCATTTCATCATCTTTATTCTATCATTTTAGCCTTAAAAACACAACTAAATGCGTGTAAATAGGCTTAATTTAGGCATTTTATCATTCATACATTATTGTGTAAATAGTGTATAAAATATTAGTTTTAAAGCCAAAGATATAGAGTAAAGAAAAGAGAAGAAAAGAATAAAATATTGCAAATATTTTATGACCCGAAACCCTGAGACCTAGGCATCTTGATGACTAGGTCGACAAGGAATAAAGTAGGGGGAGATAAGGGCCAAAAACCAATAAAAGCCTCTTTTATTTCATTCATACTTTGTTCATTTTTGGGACCTATTTTTAGTTCCACTTTTTATACCTCAAAAAAGAAACTTTGTACATGAAAGTTGTATATAATTAAATATAGAAAAATACAAAATTGATTTCACCCAAAAATAATGTACAGATAAAAAGTTATGATCTGAATAAAAATCCAAAACCCCAAATTCCCAAATCTGTATCTCTCAAATAAAAACTCAAAATGTATCAAAATCACTTTAATTGTATATAATTTTTAATAATCTATTTAATGAAGGTGGTTTCATATTTTTTGAATTACGGTTTGAAAGTTAAGTTTTGGACCCCTATTGTATACTTTACGCGATTAAAATATTCATTTTGTTTATTATTCATTATTTTTATAATTTTATTTTTTTTTATAATTTTTTAAATATTATTTATAATGTATGTACATATTGAAACTATAATAAAAACATCATTAAAAGACAAAAATAAAATACTTAAAGAAAACACAGGTAAAATACCTATAAGTATACCTATATATATTATACATCTATTTATTTAATTATATAAAATACATCATAAAAATAAAATAAAAATATATTTAAGTTTATAAAAATAAGTTATAAATATATAAAATAATAAACAAAATTAATAAAATTAAAAATACAAAATTAAAATAAACATTGAAATATATAGATGAATATACCTATATATAGCCCTTAAAAGGGAGCTTGTAATTTCAAACCTCTAAAAAATAAATAAAAATCATCATAGAATACTTCATAAAATATTAAATATTTTCTATTTAATAACATAAAATTAATAAATTCATTTAATATTTTTAATTGATTTAACAAATCTTTTTTGCAGGATTTTTTCTGGTTGGTCCACGTGGACTAACCAGGAGGGCCCGAGAGTTGACCGTGGGTCAACTCGCTGACCTGCCTCCTACTCTGTGTCAAAGTGCATTTTTTGTCCATCTTCGTGATTTTTTCGAGGCAAGCCCTTCACCATCTCGTGTTGACGTCTTCATGACTTTTGATCCTCGTAGAACGGGCTTACACGCCCTAGTGTTATCTTGGGCCGAGCATCATCGATTCTTCAAGATACACCTCGTTCTTTGCACGTAGAACGATCCAGTACAAAACTTCCCCCAAACCTTCCTTCCATTTTCGAACCCCTCTTTGCCCATTTTCCCTCTCCTTCTTGTGTGATGAGGATCGAGTAGGTGACATCGATCTCTCCTCACCGTTAGGAGGCGAAGCGGAGCGTTGCAGAGGCGGCTTCCACCCATCGCCGGAGCACCGCTCCTGACGGTATCATCTCACGGATATCCCTGCTCGAGGTTGTTTTTCCTTTAATTTTTCTTGTCCATTAGTTAGCTGTAAGTCGCCTCTTCAGTTTAGCACTTTTACTTCGGCATGTAATCAAGTAGTTAGCGTTGATTCTGCTCACAAACACCTCGCTGAAGCTCTTGAGCTCCGGCGACAATCATCGACTCCATGCATGCCATCCGCTCGCCAATAAAAGCCAGGGTATCTACTCTTTTGTGCTGTCGTGGTTTTTATCTTCTTCACAGAACTTGAAGACACATCTGCGCCTCGGATACATCTTCCTCGGGCTGCTAGAGCAGCGCCCAGGTCCATCTTCGCTGCCAGCCACCACAGGGGCCCATCCGGGCATTTTGGGACTTCCATTCGACGGGGAGGACTCCGAGGGAGCTTTTGGTGCCATCAGAAGGGAATAGAGAGCTCTGAGCATCGAGATTTTGCCGCTCCAAAGTCATTCTGGTCATGTTCTTCAATCGTTCTTCCTCCATGCTCCAGAGCCGTTCGATCACGAACAACCCCAAGAAGCAACAACATCCATAGGATCCAACACGTTGTCGGCCGTCGGATCAATCAGAAACCATATAATCTTAGCCGTCAGTGGGCGAAGGGGTATCGTGCGCTCAAGTGACAACACGTGGCAAGTCACAGAACAACCGTCGTCCAATCGTGCCTCGACTGGGTATTTTATGCTTTTTACCCAACGAATTTTGTATTTGCTAATTAGTACAAAAACATTCATTTGCTGTACATTTTATTTTTTAAAATTTACGAAAGCCCCCCTGAACTTTCCAGATTTGCACTAAGGCCCCCGGCCACATCACCTCACGTGATAGGAGCACGTGAGGCATGGCATTTAGCTAGGGGACCCTTGGAGTTCCTATTATTTCTATTTAGCCCTGAAATATTTTAATGTAGTTATAATATTTTTGGATATTTTGCTATTAGCCCCTGGATATTTGAGAATTGTGATTTGGTTTCTTTCTGGTGCACGTGGTTTGCCACGTGACTTTAGCTATTTTGCAGGGCTACCCTTGGGGTTCTGTCTATTTTATTTTGGTCCATAAATATTTCTATTCCATTATAATTTTCTGGAAAATTTGCACTTTGGCCATGATATTTTTGGATATTTACAAATATACCCTTGGTAGTAGTGTAATTTCTTTCGTTTCTAGTATTTATTTCATGCATCTATAAAATTCTAAAAATCCTCGAAAAATAGGCATAAGTTACTGTTGCATCACGCTTTCACATAAGATTTTTATTTTTTATTTTTGAAGCATATTAATATTTATAAATAACCAAAAACATAAATTTTCATCCTTGTTTGCATTAGAAAATTCATAAAAAATTATAAAAACTTTCTGAAAAATTGCCAAAAAAATATATTTTGTGTTTTTTTATATCTTTAACCTTCAGACCAAAAATCAATAAAAAATATTAAAGAAAACCCATAAAAATTGTAAAACCCCTAAAATCTATAAAAAAAATATTAAAAATTCTTAAAAAATCTAAAAATCTAGTTTCTATCTCTATATTTTCTCTATTTTATTTTCTTTATTCTAAAATTAATTTGGAGAAAATTAGTTATTGTTTGATATTTTTATCTCTAATTTAATTTCAGATTTATATTTTATTCCCTATTTTGAGTTTTTGGACTTTAAAAATACCAAAAAAAGGTAACAAAAATATAGAAACACCACAAAAACAATAGAAACTTATAAAATTCTTAAAAAGATTTTATTTCTTGAATTTTGCTTATTTTTACCTATTTTTATATATACATTATCTCTCTTTCCCTTATTTTATATATATTTTATAATTTAAAAGAAAAAAATACAAAAATATAAAATATAAAAAGAAAATACAAAATTAGAAAATAAAAAATCAAAATATAAAAAAATAAAATTTATAATTACAATTAAAAAAATTAAAAATTTAAAACCGACAAAAATAGCACATATAGAAAAATACATCACATTCATTTTTCTGCACTTTATTGCCCCGATCTACCTGCTTGCTTCCTGTGTTCGACACTCTACACTACTTGCACTATGCATATCTTTTATAGAGTTATAATAAATTTTAACTCTTCATCGCTTTTCATTGTTTGATCATTGTTGTGGGTTAATTGTTGTTCTAATCCAGATTTCGTGTGGTCGATTCGAATGTGTTCATGCCTTGCGTGGAGCACAAGACCGCTAGATTTTTGGGTTAAACATGCACCCATCGAGGTAGCAATGAGGCCCACTCCTCCTAGGAAAGAACCTAAGAGAGATAAGAGCCCCTTGTTGCAGTTGCATATTCCCACAAGAGCATTGATCTACACTTGCAAAGGATTTCGAGATGCTAAATGTGTCTGATTCAGCATACCCCCATCTCCAAAAAATTCCCAACACTAGAGATAGTCTCATTCCTCTTCATTCTTCCCTTTCATGTCTTATTTCCCTTCTTTTTTTTCTTTTTCTTCCTTTCTCTTGTGTTCTTATTCTTTCACCTAACTTCATTTCTCTGCTCCAAATTCTGTTATTTCTTTATTATTTATTCGATCCCCATTGACTGATCCTCAACACACTCTATTCTCAAAAATTTTCATTAAATATTTAGTAGTGTGATTTTTGAACATTTCTTCTTTGTCGATACTATAACAACAAATAGAAATTAACCAAGCAGAAATAGACTTGAAAATATCTCCTCATCCATCTGTTCATTTGTCATGACATCAACCTCTCCAACTAGATGAAAATTGGTAAAATCGATGTATTTGACAAGAATATATGCACTTGATGAGCTTTGTCCATGAATATAAGAGTGATGAGGATATCACAAAGAACAAGAAGAAGGAGAAGTAGGATTAGCAGTAAAACCACTAGCTATTGGTGAAAGACCAAATCAACTACTGGAATGGACTCCTCAATGTATATAAGGTAATATTGAAGCCAACTTCAAGAACCTTTATGATGGTTTTTTGAATTAGTATCAGTACCAACATAATGTGTACCGCCACATCAACTAGAGATTTTCCACACATCCATGAGCAACTTCACCATCTCGACCTAGATCAAAGTAAGTATGGACATCATTGTTGAATCTCAGTTGTTTAAATCTCATTGTAGTTTTTAGTAATTAATTATCTAATTTTCTCGCATGTAATACTATTTTGGTGAATGAAATCTTAGTTTAATAAATGTATTTATTTTTGGCCGATCGAAATCCTAATCAATCAAATAATTATTCCTCAATCAACTACCAAGACTTTATACTCGACTATTGCCACTTATGGTCTTGTAAATTCTCCTTTAATCAGACTTATCTAACTAAATTTCTATGTAATCAACTACGTTTCATCTTAACCAACTAAGAACTTTCTTCAATCAACTAGTTTTCATGACAATTTTCATAATTAGCCATCATTTCTCGATCTGACAGCTCTTGCAATTCTTAGTCGACTATCTATAGATACTCAGTTGTTTCAACTCTTTTCAGTTGGCTAATGGCGATAATTTTACAAGTTACCTTAAAAGAAACCAGCCATTTCTATCCCTTGATACCATTTCAAATTCTGAATTTCACACTCTATCTATCATCTTCAATACCTCTCGTGGCCTCCTTACGTTTTTGTTGACAAGTTTTTATGTGATTTAATTGGCCAACTTAAACAATGTAGTTGCAAACCACAAATAATTGAGATCAAACAAACAAAATACATCTACTTACGCAAATGAACATAAAAGAATGTAAAGGATATGTTGAGGTTCAATTCACATAGACTTACCAAGTACCACACTTTTTTGGAATTTTCTAGTTACGGTTTTGTTATACAATATTTTTAGGTATTTTATGAGATTTTTTGGGATTTTTTAATATTTTAAATGCACAACATAAGAAACTAGGGTTCAAGTTCGAATCATTTTGAATTATAAGAACTAAATTGCAAAAGCTACCCAAAGGATTCTTAATTAATTAAAATTTGAGGGTGGATATGAAAATACCACGTAACATTTAAAAGAGAAAGCGAAAAAAACTATAGTAGAAAAGATAGTTTTTTTAATGGTGAGCATGTCCTTAACAGGGATTGAAATGTGAAAGCAAAAACTAATGTTTGGTTCATATAAGTCATAAGCAAAATATTAGAAAATTGATAAATGGAAATTGCATGAAAAATGGTTAGAAACCTCAAATGAGAATCCAACTTTTGATGGATTGTAAACAAGTCCAACAATTATAAATAGAAATGATATTGGAAAATAAAAGAGGTGGACGATCTTCTCTCCTCGTTATTGAAACACTTCGATGCCATAAAGTGACATATAAAGTGTGAGACGTTAATTGATGAATATGTGATTTAAGACTGAAATAGATCTATATTATCAAGTAATTAAATGCATTTACCCATTTATATTGTATTATTATCACTCATGCATATGTAAATAATATCCATACTTTAGCATTCATAATTACATTAACAAGAAGCCAGGAATTCTGTGTAAATAATCACCTATATATTAACTAACTTCAAATATTTTCATTATTTTATATAAACTCTAAATAAAATCAAATCAAATCCATTATGTACATAATACTGACATTAATAAATGAAAATTACCAGAAAAATACTAACTTGTATATACATCAAATAAATACAGACCCTAGTTTTAAAACAAAAAACTACAAAGTCAAATATCTCTCATATAAAAGTCTCCTATGAACTCCTACTCACTTTTGAATTAATAGTCATTCAATTATCTACAATACAAGACCAAATTCAAAAGAATCAGAGTCCATATGTGAAACTTAAGTTTTCGGTCCTTATTATATATTGTATATTTTGATTAACTTTGACTCCTTATTTCATGTAGATAGTTAACCATTTTTACTTTGTTTCTTTTCATTTTTTTCTTTTATTTATGTTTTTAATAAAAGTGTGAAAAAATCCATATCCAAAATAAGTTTAAAATCAAAGAAAATGAATAATTCTAAGTCTGTATATATGCCATGTACATAAGTCCCTTACTTTTATATCTTTATTTTATCAATCTTTAAAAACTACGAAAAAATAGATTGATGTGTATATATTTTTATTCTATTTATTAGATTTTATTTTGATTTTTTTATTTAAAAATCATAAAAAAATTCAAAATGTAAAACACGGTGTTTTGTGTTCATAGAATACTACCAAAAATTCACTTTGAACATATGACTTCTTTTGATTTTGGTCTCTTCACTAATGTAGATACTTTCTTATTTGACATCATTTACTATTTTATTTTTATTTTTCTCTTAATTAATTTGCTGAATTTTATGGATGTGACATGTGGTAGCTCCAAGAGTCTTCATGTGCTCCCCATCCTCATTTAGATGCCCTCTCATCCAACGATCCGCATTATTTTCCCATTTTATTTTTATATTATTATTATATTACATTTTCTTTTTCTTTTCTTTGGCACATGTCACGTTCTAGGCCATTCAATCTCGGTTGATCAAATGGCCTAGAACTTGTTTTCCACTCCACCTTCTCCACCCCCACGTTGTCGCCTCCGCCTCTTTTGCTTTTACACACTGAAAAACCACCCAACCTCCTACTCTAAAAGAATAATAGTATCGCTTTATTGATTGAGTGAATTTTACCAGAAAATTTTACTTTTTTATTTATACTCCTAAACTCAAGTGTATAGAGTTTAGTACGGGAGTGTCGAACTCTAGGAGGCAAACTATTTGATACTTGGGAAAAATGGTAGAAACTAAGGTTTTATGGGTTTCCTATTTTTTATTTATTTTTAAGATTTTTCTCTATTCTTATTTAATTTTTGTGAATTTTATATTGCTTTTGCGAATTTAAGTATTTTGTAATTTTCTATTTTAGAAATTATTTTATAGTTTTTATTGTTATTTTATTGTTTATATATATTTTTTTATTTTCCTATTTTTTGAGTTTTTAGAGGGTTTTTAGAATTTTTATAGATTTTATATTATTTTTAAGTGAGAAACATAATTTTTATTGAAAGTGTGAAGTATTTTTTATTTTTAAAATAGTAAATAGTATAAAAATATTTTTATTTTATTTTTATTGAAAAATAGATGAAATTATCTTTAAAATGATATGTTGTATATATTTTTATGATTTTTCTTGATATAGTTATGATTTTTCAAAGTTTTGTATATTTTGTATTTTTTATTGGATTTTAATATGTAATTTTTATTTTGTTTTTTATTTTCTTTGTAAAATATAATAAAATATATTATAGGTAATTTTATTAGATTTTTAAAGTGCTTTTTATATTTTATTTTTAAAGTTTGTTATATTTTTTATCTATTTAAATGATTTGTTAAAAATAGAAAATATTTTTATTTTTCTCATAATTTATTTAATACTTATATAGTGTATGATACTGGATATTAATACCTATTTTTATTATAGTTTGTGACTTGTATTTTATTTATTGTGTATAGAGTATATGTTGTATGTATATATTGTACAAGGGTATGTACGCAATTTGCAGAAAATGAAGGGTGCTCCACATAGAAACTCCATACTTTACATGATGCCTCATGTGATCTCCACTGACTGAGGATCTATTTGTAATAGGCAAGATCTGGGAGGTATCGTCGTAAATTTTGCAGTAAACACGTGCGGATCATGTGATATTCACCCTTTGGACCTCCTTGTGATTTCAAAGAACACTTAGGGTGTCCCTGTAATTTATTCCTCAATAAATATCTGTACACACGTGCAACACACGTGTACTGCTTTAAAACTAAAACGTTGGGTGTGTCCTGGTGTTGCGCCCGTGGAAGATTGATGTTCCTTGTATCCGATGGGATCCAAGGGTTGAGAATTGATCTGGAATAATGAATGTTCTTCCCCTTTTCAATCCACTTCGGGCGACGTTGTTCGAAGGGTATGGCTATGGATTCAGAACTCCGATGGAGGAGGTCGGTGTTGCTTTCAAAGACCCAATCTTCAAAGGAGGTTATGCCCTGCGATCGATCCTTCGATACAGATGTTGTCGCGCAGATGATCGATCGATGCTCTTTTGGGACTGCAGTAGATTTGATCTCCAAGTAGCCTAAATAAGAACTTCTTTTGCTAAGTTCCAAGAGATCTGATCAGAAATGCTACCGCTCTAGGAGGTTCCACGATGGAAATGTTGCAGATCTTGAGATGATTTGCACGTGCTACATACTGCGATCAAATGTTATAGGTGGTTTGTTCTCTAAGCTTCTCCTACAAATAGAAATCAAGGCTTGAGAAACTAATCCTCGATCAGAAGATAAAGGGAAAATGGGTGAAATGAGATTCGTCGATAGATTTGGATGTGATTGGATCAATTCAATCATAGGAAGAAAGAGGTTGAATCAGAAAAGGGGTTCGAGAAAATGAGAACAGAGAGATTGAGATGAGAAGAGGAGGGGAATATAGGAGAAGAGATCAGATCTAACCTGGATGATCGAGTGAAAGAGGTAGTAGAAGTCGCATGTGGAGGAGGTTGCGAACCTCCTGGGTTGTTGACCTCGATGAGGCAGCAGAATCCTCGGAGATTGCTCATGGCGGAGCGAGGCTGCGCCAACGACGATCTCACTCTTTCTCCTCTCAATCTCTTTACGACGGGGAATGGAGGACTGTCACTCCTCACCTCGCTCTGGAGCTCACTAAAGTTTGACAAGAAATGGCAGATCATTTGGACGGAGGGGGTGATGGGGGTATTTATAGGTGGAGGAAACTTGGGGAGCACGGAATGAGATATGGTCACCAGAGAAGGATACGGGCACCGGAGGGTTGTTAGGCTATCAGCCTAATAGCCGGTGGTTGGAGACGGACGGAAGAAGAGAGGAGAAGTTATGAATCCCTTATTCTCACTCTTTATTCTTTTATTTTAGCTCTTTTTCTTAGCAAATCATCATGTAAATTCATGTAAATACAATAACTTAGTAATTTGCATGCTTGTGTGTATATTACATAATTAGCATGTTTTGTGTAAAAATAAGAGAATAAAGGAAAAGAAAAACGAATGAGGTATTTAGAATAAATATAGAGTGACTCGAACCCCAAGAAAAGGTGAAGCCTTTACCTGATCTTAAAATAAAATAGGTACAGAGAGATAGGGATCACTATGTAGTGTATATATTACTTGTACTTATATATATTATTTATTTAATTATTTTGAAAAAATAAAATTAAATTATTATGTTTACTCTCTTGTATATATTTCTATAAATAATATAAATTTAAAATAAAAATCAGAAAAATTAAATAAAAATAAAAATAAAATCATCCATACATTGCGTAAAATACAATTGTTTATATCACATTCCTATTTATTATATATATTTAAATAATTTGTAAAAATAAAATAAAAATTCTTTTATACTCCTACAATTATGTGAAAAATAAATAAAATATAAAATAAGGGTAATTGTGTAAAATTAAAAAAATAAAAATACCGGTAAATAATACATAGGTTTATTATACTTGTACATAACGCTATACACTGTATATACATTAATTTATTTTTCATAAAAATAATTAAAAATCACAAAAAAGTACCTTGAAAAATAATAAACTTTTTTTTATTCTATACACTTTTTATTTTAAATACATTTTCTATTTTTATTGAATTTTCAAGTATTTTGTATAATCGAATTTTTCGATTGGTCTAGGAGGGTTTGTTGACTCCAGTCAACACCCCCTCCTAGCTCGGATCGGGTCGAAGCCTCTTCGCCGGAGCTTCTTCTCTAATTTTTTCTGCCCAATTCCGAGCACCTCTTTCCTCAATATCCGGACCTGAGATTCCTCTTATATCCGAGATTCTCACAGGTCCCTTGGATGATCTGAATCTCCTTAGGGTTTCGTGCTCCATGCCGATCTTTCTGGACCCCCGAGCTGCCTATAAAACCTTTTCTTCCATTGCCTAGCACCGCAGCTCGTCCCTCACGCTCCATTCTTTCCCTAACCACCTTTAGTAAAGTGACAGCCACTCAAGGCATCGCTTAGGATCCTTAGGTAGTTGCTTGGAGACTCGTAGCTCGACGTGGCCGGAGTCCTCCGCCGTGTGCATCCTCTCTCGCCCACCGCAGCAGATCGAGGCCATCACCTCGACGACTACCTTCTCCTGAAGTTCAGGAAGGTATTTCAACCTTAAGGTATAAACTTCAGCCTTCGCAGTTCACCATTCATTCGAATCTTCCTATCTTGCTCCGCCGCTCGCATTTGAGCTCCACCCATCTGGATGGAGCTCCACCACCCAACCTTATCCGCACAAATCGACTCCCCAACGCATGCCTCATCTTTTCTCACAGTTTGAACATCCTAACAATCATCCATCCAGGTGAGATTAGGCTCGGATTTTCCTCCTCCATTGTAGCTGGAATCCCAAAGCTCCGCTCCTCCTCGCTTCCCCTATTTTGTGCCCAATAAACATCGCCGTAGCTTCATCTCCGAGCAGCATTCCCTTTGCAGGTACTGGTGTAATGCCCCCATCTCGATAGGAGCGCATCTCAATGCCCATGCATAATTATCACCCAACAACAATTATATTCAACCTGCATGATAAAACATTCATACAAAAAAATAGCAGGAGAAAATATCCATTCAAGGAAAAAAAGTCCACAGCTTAAGATGACAAGAAAAATCCAATATTATTACATCACCAATCAAGGAAAAGGAAAGACAATTAAGAATTTAGTTCTACTGGATATCAACCTCCGAAATGGCTCTCAACTGTGCTGCCAAAAATTCTCGCCTCGGTCTCCTGCTCAAGATTTTCTGTTGCATTTCCAAGAGGGGTACTTGTGAGTCAAATGACCCAGTAAGGATATAACAATAATTTGTAAATGAAGGAAAATCTAGGTAGGCAGTGCATGGGCAGTAACTAGAGAGGTATACTGAAAATATTCTAAGAAACTCAAGTAGAAAGCCTCTAATTAAGTTACAAGAAACGAGTAGATTTTTGACAATTTACACAATAATTCACTTCTTTAAGTCCTTTTATCCGTATCTTATTTATTTATTCTGGACTCACCCGTCAAAGGAGAAAATCTATACTAGGAATGAAACCTACATCGCTTCATTCAGAGTGCAGACTAAGACCTGTGTGCAAGCGCGATCCTTCAGTTGATCTGGTTGGTAATACTCTAACACTCGAGACATGAGGCATATAGCCCAAGGAATCATGATTCCGTAAACCGAGTCTGCCAAGGGGGTCTTGCTCGTCCCAAAACCAATAGTCACAAAACAAACTCGTATGGTGCGATGCATGCATGCACCCACTTAAAAATCTCCAGAGTATCTACCACCTCCCCACTCTATGATGCCCCTCGAGTCGGAGTGACTCACTGTCGGCTCAGCCGAAATACAAGAGTATGCACCCACCTTGTAGTAATTATCTTTCATCCCCGTACATAAATGTTACTCAAAATTATCAACTGAGACTTGATAACTAATTCCATCAATATTAGACCAAACATTCCGTGTTGTAGTCCTTCAGATCACAAACTATCTCATTAATCATTTTCCCAAAGCATAATCACAATGGCATGTAAAGGTTTTAATTGTAGTACGTCCACATGCATTAACAACAAGACTGGTCATTGGAGTTCTCATAACCATAGAGATCTACAAGGAAAACATGTGCAGTCTAATCCATATAACTAGTATAGAAGCTGCTATAAAAAAACAAACTTGGTGATAATCCATCATACCACAAATATATAGATATTTATAGACTAATATATCACTGATTTATAAAGGGTTCAACTGATCTTCAACTTTAAAAAGTTAAGTTCATGATATTACAAGGGATATAGGAATCTACAAATATCGACTATCCTACTTTGTCTGTACGATATTGTCTAAAATTAGAATGTATATACATGCAACAATGTGCCATAATGATACATGAGCCATAAGAAATAGTATAACAACTTGGTAGGTCTTACGTATTTCAAAACAATAAGAGCCTATGGTAATATATTATAGAAGGTTAAGTAGTAAATCTTAATGGCAAGAGTACAACGTTGCATGATGACTTAACAATACACCTAACTTCTACTCCATATACTCACAACAGGGTTCTAAAGTATCAATAAAAAAGATCCACACTTTATTTTCACATGTAGAGAGTTCGATTACCAGAACTGGAAATATGATATGAAATCCTATTCTGTGTAGATATTACAATATCTCATATGACGTGTATGCTTAGATCATACGGAAACTACCTTATATAAAATATTATAACTAATTGTATATTAATTTAGCTCCATGTAAAACCATCTCTTAATTAATTTCCTAAGATAACAAGTTTTAAAAATGAAAAGGTGGGATAAGCATCTGTTTCAGGAAACCAAGATTTACGGACATGCAGTAATTTGATAATTTATGCGAAAATCTCTCCTGCAAGGATTTAAGGAATATATTTATTTAAAGAATGTTTCCTATATTATCAACCATAATCATGGCCTGGAATCAACTCTCACAAGCAAATCCTAGGGCAAGGTTTTGATCATAACCATCTAATATCAGAAGTCCAACAAAAATTTTCATTTAATTATAAGGAGGTAATATGTCAAGAATGACCATGGATATAAACAAGGATTAATAACATAGATTTACACTCATTACTGATTAATCCGAGACTCTTTTCTTAACGGAGTCCGCAATCTCATCTTCATACAATACTTTCTAACATACAACACACTTTAAGATACCCAATTCATTCTTGCTATCATTTAGAAATGGAGTGACTCATACTAGTTATCGCATGAAACCATGATGACGCAATCTTCAAAAAAATGCGATAAGCTGACAGCAAGAGGAGATCCCGGGGTTGGATCAATTCGAATAATCATCCTCTTAAACCACATTCTCCAATATCATAAAATATGTGAAAGAAAAGGGAGAAGACGTAATCCATTACCTAAATGCGAGTCCATTGATTCGTGCAGGCGGCGTTCTTCCTCCTCTCCTTGTAATGAAGCTCCGAAGCTTCGCGTCCTGACAAAGGAAGGACCCTCTTGCTCTGCCTCTCTAGATAAGAAGAATGAAGAATCAATTTGTGAAGAAGGGTGAGAATGGAAAGAGATAAAATGGATCTTAAAGATCATTCAGGGTGAAATAAGGAAGTATGGTTGTCAGTTTTGAGGTGAATAATACTCTAAAATATATCCCCAACGTGTAGAATTAAATCAAAATCTGTGGGTCTAATTTCCATAAATGTCCTCAACCATAGTTTACTAAAAAGGGCATAACTTCCTCATACAGACTCGGATTCGTGCATTCTTGGTCATGTTGGAAAGCTTGCGACGAGATGCTTTTATGAGTATGATATTGTATATGTTTTATAATTTTGGAAAAAGCCGAAATTTCCAGGACATTACATCATAACAACCTTAAAAATAGTTTCATCCTCTAGACTTAAGATGCATGGGATGTAATATAACAACCTTAAAAGGTTGAGACCACAATTGACTGATAAATACATTAGTATGATTTAGAGATTACCTTCAAAAAGATGAGGGTAGTCTCGTCGCATATCTGCCTCAAGTTCTCTAGTGGCCTCCTGAAACGGCTTCCCACCACCCTATTTAATTTGGTCAAATTAATGCTCAAATTAATTAAGAATGTTCGTTGCAGTCAGATGATGAGAGCAGTTCGAAAACCACTTTTAATTAAAGCAAATTTATCTCGAGCGGTAATTTTTTTACTTGGGCAAGCCCAAGGTCGAACTCAGGAAGGGAGCTGTCTCCTTAGGTAAATTATTAGCAAAGTCCAAGATTTGATTTTCGGGGAAGAAGTTTTTTTGGTTTTTTCGGTTTTTATGCAAGACACATGCAAAATATAGCTAGTTTACAAGTTAATTCAGAAAGAGTGATCAAATCAAGCCCAAAAATTATGAAACGAGGCCAGATGATGAAATGGGATGAAATTAGGCTACACTAATTTTGTGGAATTTTCTAACACTAAATAAAATTACTATGAATTAAAAATGAATGCAAGGATATTTTAACTAAATTAATTTAATAAATATCAAATCATAATATTTTTGGGAATAACAATTACCCTAGATAGATCTGAAGGTGAAGAATCCAGGAAAATTATTAAACCTAATTTTGATGTGAAATGTACCTATTAAAAATTAATTATGAAAATCACTAGATGAATTATTTAGGCCTCGAGATGCATACAATTGTGATGAAATTTTTATGCAAGGTCAATCTAATTATCCTATATTTAATATGATTTTTGGGGTATTTTGGAGTCACAGAGAAATTACTATCAATTAAGAGGTGAAATTGGGCCAAATATAGCAAAAATGAAACCAATTAATTAATAGAAAATTCTACTAACATTACAAAAACATGCCACATGTCACATAATGAAGAGGACAATATCAGCTACACAATGCAATTTTTCAAACTAAAAAATGAATTAATATGAATGCCTAAATATGCGTGCAAAAACATGGGTATAAATGCAATTACAAGAATAAAAATTGTTGAAAATAAAACGTGCTGACAGGGACTAATGTGCAATTACCTATAATGCAGGGGGTGGATGCAATTTCTCCACTGGACATGTGCTCCTCACGTGGGGTCGCCAGGCAGTGAATGGAATGTAATTTTTAAAACCTTTAGGGGCCTCAGTGCAAATAAATCAAGACGCACGTGTGGATCACGTGAGGGTCCCTAGGCTCGGGGGTCTTCGGAGGCTCAGAGCGAGGCTCGGGCGGCTTTAGAGGTTCGGAACTGGCTCGGAGTTTCTTTGGTTGATCCAAGCCCAAAGGTCGGGGAAGAGGCTCGGATCGGGTGACGTTGACGGTGTTAGCACTGTGAGCCCGAGGCGAACCATTCCTCCAATAAATGTTATTGTAATTAATGAATTATCAATAAAAGTTATTGATTATGTTTCACTCCCTTTCTGATAAATGAATGAATGAATGCACTATAAGGTCCCTCTGTATAATAAGGGTTATGTATCATGGCCAACTTGATAATCATACAGTTGTTGATTTATTGATTGAATCATAGAGGCTGATGCTTGGATGAATATCTAAGGAGTTAGATAGAGGACTCATCAAGCATCATCAATGATTGACAAGTAGTGATCTCCAGTCTGGGTAGGAGATGGCAATCCTATCTCATTAGACTAATATCTGATCGACCTCTTGATGCAGGTCCTCTGCATGGGAATAGTGATTCGGAGGTATCAGATTAGTTGAGTCAGTGAGTTGACTTAACGAGATTAGATAACCAAAGACCTATGCTGAATACTGTCTCATCACAGGCAAACATCCTCTGACCAGAGATAGATGTATTACTATATGTCTGAGTATGTACATTTGGCAGACCAATAGGTTGATGACCTAACCAAGGTCTATATACCAGCGAGCTGGTGTGCCTGTAAGGGCATATGAGTAATATGATCTCTCAAAGGGATCATACAGGTTCACTTGTGAACCGGGAGACATGAGCTCACTCATGAGGTATTGGGACTGACCAAATTCCATGCATGGTCATCATGCTTTAGAAGCATGATATGAATTTGAAGGTATGATATATGCTTTGTGAAAGCATATGACCTGTACCAAATCCCAAGAACCAAGATTGAGAAACTTAATGATCAAACCCTGAAGATGACAGTGTAAAAGTGATCTATATCTTCGGGATGATCATGAGTCTTCCAGTATGCAGGATGCACAGGTATTAGGAATACCTGAAGAGTGATTTGATCATAAACGATTGTATAACCATGACGCTTCCATTCCGAGGGAGTGATGAAACAGGTCTGGATTTTAGTGACTCCTCTCATTAGAGAAGTGATCTAATCTTAGTCCATATACTGGACATTGATCTGAATGAGATTTAGATGCAATGAGAAGATTAGGTTTACGGTCTTGATTTAATCAAGTATCTATGAGAGGTCCATGGGATCTGGATTTGAGATGTGATCTCAATATCCAAGTCACTATACGTGGAACAATACAATCTCCATGTCCTTATCTCCAAGTATCTGAGGAGAAATAGCATTGTTCTTGAATGGTTCAAGAATAATTCCATAAGATCTAAGCAATGAGAATTGATAATTAAATGTGATTTAATTATCATGATGTATGAGGAATTATCCAATATAATTAAATGTAATTTAATTATTATGGATAAGAATAATGTGGATAGTAATATCCAATTATTCATAATATATTATAAATGTGATTTATAATGTATTAGAGAGAGCTAATTATAATTTATATTTGTAGATTAATTGTTAAGTGTATTGGATACACATTGTCTAATTAATTGAAAATGTAAATTATATTTTGTTTTGGGTTGTGAATGTGATTCACAATTTTCCAAAGTCAAGATTGCAATATTCCAAATCCCAACAAATACTTGTTGGAAATAAGTAGAGAGAAAATCAAGGAGATGTGCAATCTCATAGGAACCATGAGATTGCCCTCCCCATATGGGAAGGAGGTGGCGGCACCAATTCCTTTATGGAATTGGTGGCCGTCCACTCCCTCTAATGGGGAAGGTTGATCTCCTATGTATTTTTCACTCCTTATTTGATTGGTTTAATTTGGTATTAATATATATTTGATTTATCAAATATATTTTATCAAAATTAAATCACAAGTTGTTGGCTTTTACCAACAACAATCTTGACCATTGGATTGACATAAATCAATCTCATCCATTGATTTTATATGTCCCATGGATTGAGATCCATGGATCCCCAAACCCTACAAATAGAGAGGCATACCATGCTCTCTATTTACATGCTATTGTAGCACACATCTCTCTCTCTCTTTCTCCATACTCGACATCCCTCTCTCCCTCTCTTCTTGATGGTCGTCCACCATATCTTGGTGGAGAGAATCGTCGACACCCGCGCCATCGTGTTGCCGCTTCGACGCTCTGCGGTTCTCCGTCTACTTGGAGTGCTTCGCTCACAAAGGAGACGTTCGATCTCGTGCGACGAGATCAGGAGCAACCGTGCTTGGATCAACTTCTTGGATTGCGAGGACTACGCGGTTCATCCCCGTGCTCGCAAGCAATCTCTCCGACGATCGGACTTGAGACAGGAGGTCTTTTCTCTTAGAGACTCGATCAACCACGCTTAAAGATGTATTGCATTATACTTTTTGTGGTTATAGATGAAATGATCCGAGAATTGTTCTTGGATCATGTGGTTTCATCGAATAAAATTTTTTAAATTCCGTTGCACCGAACAACTAGTACGACTAGTCGTTCTTCGTCATATCCAATACGACGATCATGCTTCCATGATGCGCTTGAGTATTACTCCATATCCTTCAAGTGGTGTCAAAGCCTTAGGTCGATGGTTTCGAATATGATTCGCTAACCGAGGACGACTTGGGTTCGTTAAGGTCGCGAAAGTTTTCATCGCATTTGATTTCGCAGATCTGTTTAGTAAATAAATTCGGCACTGTTTAAATGGTTTAAACTAGAATTTAATACTTTGTTTTTGTTCCTCATTAATTAAAGAAATCATAGGATCTGAGTTTGCGTAAATCGGATTTCGTGTGCTCGAGTTATGGTTGTTTTAATGAACATGTATGCACTGTTGCGGGAACTATAGATCTGAACGTGATTAAAATGTTAATTACTGTTTAGACTTGCCTCGAAATTGTGTGAAACATCACTTGGGTTATGTCCTAAATCAAATTAGCAATCCATGAAAATTGATTTTGTCTAATTTGGATTTACAATTATTGAGTTATGCTAATTTTAGTTAGTAGGGGTTCACTGCTGAAATTACATTCCTAATCAAGAACCATGTGATTGTCAATTAATTAAATTAATTGTTAATTTCAAGAAATAATTATGGAAAATATTTGAGAAATATTGGAAGATGATTATTTCCTTAATTGACTTGGCATCAACCAATTAATTGATTTGATTTGATCTAGAACATAATTGGAAACACAATCATGAAACTCCTTGCTTGAATAGGATTGGGAATTTGTCTAGCAAATTTCCTTATAATCAAAAATTATTTTGATTACTATATGGTATAATTTCGGTTGAAGAACCGATGATCATCTCAAGTACAAATAATCAATTTGGAATTATCCTTTCCCGAGGCGAATATGGTGACTAGTCGGAGATCGCTAGGGTAGCAGGTTGCAACGTATGTGGTCCGTCCCACTCTCGCCTGCACTGGACATGACAGCGGGTAGGGCCGGGATAATGTCCGAGGGATTAAGTTATATTTTTCTAATTATTAAAATACGAATTAATACGTACTTTGAGAACAATACCATATATATTCAAGCATAACAGTCATGTTTGATTGATTGAATTGGATTGATAAATAATTTAATATGATTAAGTTAATTATGTCCAACTAAAATACTCTGATATGATTAGAGTTGATAATTCCCTTGGAAGAATTAATTATATGAATGTGATTCATGATAATTAATTAAATTTGAATAAGAGGTGGAGGATCACATAAATGACATCCATGGTCTCCCGTCAAGGCGAAGGGTTTCCGTCTCCAGGGATTGTATATAGGAGACGCCTGTACGAATTGACAGCTCCTATATACAAGCGCATCTGGACCAGACTCTTTGCTTCTCGAAAGAGTAAGGCCGTATGCGTAGTGACCCCAATATCGGATCCTCATATTATTGAGGCGATATTGGATTGCGCATAGCGAGTTCTAATCCTGTTGACGGTTGGTTCAATTAATGACAGGTCAATATCACCTTAGGGGTGGTGGGCCTGGGTATTAAATACTAAATTGGGAAATGCAAGTTGGACTTGCAAAGCGGAATGTGTTCCCGCTTCTCTTTATTGGAGTTGCAGTTTCTCATATTATTGGGATGTAACAAAGGTAAAGAGGAGATCCCAGTTCTTGCTTGAGATATATCGGTAAGTATATCTCCTGCTTTGAAAGTTAATAAGGGAATAAACTTTCATAGTTGACATAGCAAGACTAATTTGATTTAAAATGCCTTGATCAAATAAAATTGAATTGAATATATGATTATTATATTCTAATATAGTGCATTCTCAATTTCAGAAAATGAAGTCCATGAACCCACTGAGCAGGCTTCTGGAGGTCAACCAATTGATCGGACCAAATTACTCGGATTGGATCCGTAATTTGGAGCTTGTACTCTCGGTGGAGCGCATCAGCTATGTGCTCTCTGAAGACAAGCTTGAAAACCCTAAATATAAGGAAGATAAAGCATACAATGACAAGTATGATGAGGATCATGTCTTGGCTAGATGCTACATCTTGGGTTCTCTCTCCAATGTTCTTCAGAAACAACATGTGGAGATGAGTACTTGCCAGGAGATCATGCAGAATCTAAAGGATATGTTTGATGACATTAACCGCACCTAGCGGTACAATGTTATGAATGAACTTGTTCGCTGCAAAATGCAGGAAAGGACCTCGGTCCGTAAACATGTACTCAAAATGTTTGGGTACTTATCGGAGCTGGAGACTCTGGGGGAAACAATGGATGCAGACATGCAATCTGATTTCATTCTGTTGTCATTGCCCAAATCTTTCAATAACTTTGTGGTGTCATTCCACATGAATAAGTTGGAATTGACAAATGCTGGGCTTCTAGCTGCATTAAAGTCTGCAGAAGACGTAATGAAGAAAGATGGTCCCTCTGGCACTACAATGGTTGCACATGTCAAAGGGAAGCGCGGTCGGAAGCATGTTTCTCGGAAGGGCCCAGCCGAGAAGAGAAAGAAGAAGGGACAAAGTGTTGGCTCATCTTCCAATGCATCCACTCTAATGGCGTCGAAGAAAACCGACGTCTGTCATCACTGCAAAAAGCCAGGGCACTGGAGGCGTAATTTCCCGAATTACCTAAAGTCGCTCGACAAAGGTAAAGCCCCAGCAGGTATAAAATCTACTTTTATCATTGAAACCAGCTTTCTCGTCGGACGAGAAGGAAGGTGGGTTGTTGATTATGGTGCTTCTGTTCATGTATGCAATTTGTTGCATTTGTTTCAGGAAACTAGAAAACTTGAAGAAGGGGAGATAGTCATCCAGATGGGATCTGATGCAAGTGTTGCACCAATCGCTGTCGGGACTTGTCGGCTATCATTATCTAGTGGAAGAGTCCTAGTACTTAAAGAGTGTCTTTATGTACCTGAAGTCAGAAGGAGTTTAATATATGTATCTAAGCTAGTTAGAAGTGGATATTCGTTCCTGTTCTGTAATAAATTAGTCATAAACCGTTATGATAAATTTATTGCAGATGGTATTTTGACTTCTGGAGGACTCTATTAATTGTGCATTGATAAATGTGTTATGAATGTTACAAACACTAATAAAAACCCTAAAAGATCCAGGAAGTATGAAAATCTTTCAAATGAGATTTGGCATCAAAGGCTTTGTCATTTGTCTGTTGATAAGATCAATAGATTAATTAAGGATGGACCTTTAGATTTTCTACAGGCTCAACCTTTGCCTACTTGCAAGAATTGCATTCAAGGAAAAATGACCAGGATGCCTTTCCGTAACAAGGTTACAAGATGCGAAGGTATTATTGACCTAATACATACTGATGTATGCGGTCCCTTCAGTACCACGACTCGAAATGGATATCGATATTATCTGACGTTTATTGATGACCATTCGCGATACGGGTTTATCTTCCTATTATGTCATAAATATGAAACCTTTGAAAAGTTCAAAGAATTCAAGGCTTTGGTTGAGAACCAAACCGATAGGAAGATTAAACGGATTTGATCTGATCGAGGTGGCGAGTACCTCTCAAATGAATTCAAGGAATACCTTAAGGAGAATGGAATCATTTCCAATCTCACTCCTCCTGGAACTCCCCAACTTAATGGTGTTGCTGAAAGACGCATCATAACCATCATGGATATGGTTCATTCAATGATGAGCAAAGCACATTTACCACTTAGTTTCTGGGGATATGCAGTAGAGAATGCAATATATATCCTGAATAAGATTCCTAGCAAATCTGTACCTAAGACTCCTCATGAGCTTTGGTATGGAACCAAACCTAGTGTTAATCACTTAAGGGTTTGGGGTTGCTTGGTCCATGCAAAGAACGTGGATGCAAGTAAGCTAGAATCTCACTCTCGTGAGTGTTACTTCATTGGGTATGTTAGAGATGGTATTGGATACCAACTCTATGACCCTGAGACTCAGAAGGTTTTTGTTTCTAGAGATGTGAAATTTATGGAGAATGATTTCATTAAGGGTCAAGATAAGTATGAAGTAAAGGAACTCATTGAATCCCCTGAGGATTCTGAGCTTCCTGAGCCAGAAACTGAAGAGATAAATAAAGATGAAACACCCATACCTCTTCGAAGGAGTTCGAGGGTGGTTGCACCACTTGAAAGGTATGGATTCCATGTGTCAAGTGAAACTGACAATGATCCTACTTCATTTGATGAAGCACTCACAGATCATGACATGGATAGATGGATGCTAGCAATGAAGTCAGAAATTGACTCCATGCATAAGAATGGTGTATGGACCCTAGAGGATCCACCTAAGGGGGTAAAACCCATTAGGTGTATATGGATCTTCAAGATAAAGATAGGACCTGATGGGAAAGTAGAGACTTTCAAGGCACGGCTCGTAGCCAAGGGCTACACACAGAGAGAAGGCATCGACTACGATGAGACATTCTCTCCTGTGGCTATGCTTAAATCCATCAGGGCATTGCTGGCTATAGCAGCATATCTTGACTACGACATCTGGCAGATGGACGTGAAGACAGCTTTCCTCAATGGATACCTCGAGAAGGAAATCTACAAGGAGCAGCCCCAGGGCTTCATGACTGAGGATGGCAAAGTATGCAAGCTGAAGAAATCCATCTATGGGTTCAAGCAAGCTTCTCGTAGCTGGAACATTAGATTCGACGAAACCATAAAGAGTTATGATTTTTTGCAGAATCCTAATGAACCTTGTGTATACAAGAAGCTTAGTGGGAGTGCCATTGTGTTCATCGTGCTTTATGTAGATGACATCCTTATCATTGGGAATGATACATGGATGATGACCAGTGTGAAGATTTGGCTGTCCCATACCTTTGAGATGAAAGATCTTGGAGAAGCCTCTTACATCTTGGGTCTGAAGCTGTTCAGAAACTGAGAGAAGAGGATATTGGGATTGTCACAACATAGATACATTAAGAAAATTCTTGAACGATTTCGTATGGATAGTTCCAAGAAAGGATTCCTACCCTTAAGACATGGTATCCACCTGTCTAAAGGAATGGCTCCTCAAACTGTTGAGGAAAAGAAAGCCATGGCTGGATGCCCTTATGCATCAGCTGTAGGAAGCTTAATGTATGCTATGATGTGCACTAGGCTAGATATCTGCCATGCAGTGGGAGTGGTAAGTCATTACCAATCTAGCTATGGAGAACAACACTGGAATGCAGTAAAAAACATATTCAGATATCTAAGATGAACGCAAGATTACATCTTGGTCTATGGAGATGGCGATCTCCAAGTCTTGGGATATACAGATTCTGACTTCCAATCGGATATTGATGATCGAAAGTCGACATCAGGGTTTGTGTTCCTATTGAACGGTGGTGATGTGAGCTGGAGAAGCAAGAAGCAGGACACTACAGCAGATTCAACAACAGAACCGAATACATTGCCGCATTGGATGCTGCAAAGGAGGCGGTGTGGTTGCGCAAGTTTGTCCAGGAGCTTGGCATAGTTTCCTCTGATACTCCCATCCCGCTACTCTGTGATAATACGTGAGCCATTGCCCAGGCGAAGGAACCCAGATGGCATCGTAAAAGCAAGCACGTAGAAAGGAAATACCACATCATTCGGGAGATTCAAAAGCATGGTGACATAATCATCACCAAGGTGGCCTCCGCTGACAACGTTGCTGATCCTATTACCAAACCTCTGACACAGAAGGTTTTTGACCAGCATGTAATGAGTATGGGTTGAAGGATTGTTCCTGAATGGTTCTGAGGGCTAGTGGGAGATTGTTAGCAATGTGAGCCCGAGGCGAACCATTCCTACAATAAATGTTATTGTAATTAATGAATTATCAATAAAAGTTAATGATTATGTTTTACTCCCTTTATGATATTGAATGAATGAATGCACTATAAGGTCCCTCTGTACAATAAGGGTTATGTACCATGGCCAACTTGATAATCATACAGTTGTTGATTCATTGATTGAATCATAGAGGCAGATGCTTGGATGAATATCTAAGGAGTTAGATAGAGAACTCATCAAGCATCATCAATGATTGATAAGTAGTGATCTCCAGTCTGAGTAGGAGATGGTAATCCTATCTCATTAGACTGATATCTGATCGACCTCTTGATGCAGGTCTTCTGCATGGGAATAGTGATTCGGAGGTATCAGATTAGGTTAGTCAATGAGTTGACTTAACGAGATCGAGATAGCCAAAGACCTATGATGAATACTGTCACATCACAGGCAAACATCCTCTGACCAGAGACAGATGTATTACTATATGTCCGAGTATGTACATTTGGCAGACCAATAGGTTGATGACCTAACCAAGGTCTATATACCGGCGAGCTGGTGTGCATGTAAGGGCATATGAGTAATATGATCTCTCAAAGGGATCATACAGGTTCATTTGTGAACCGGAAGACATGATCTCATTCATGAGGTATTGGGACTAACCAAATTCCATGCATGGTCATCATGCTTTAGAAGCATGATATGACTTTGAAGGTAATATATATGCTTTGTGAAAGCATATGATCTGTACCAAATCCCAAGAACCAAGATTGAGAAACTTAGTGATCAAAACCTGAAGATGACAGTGTAAAAGTGATCTATATCTTCGGGATGATCATGAGTCTTCCAGTATGCAGGATTTACATGTATTAGGAATACATGAAGGGTGATTTGATCATAAACGATTGTATAACCATAACGCTTCCATTCCGAGGGAGTGATGAAACAGGTCTGGATTTTAGTGACTCCTCTCATTAGAGAAGTGACCTAATCTTAGTCCATATACTGGACATTGATCTGAATGAGATTCAGATGCAATGAGAAGATTAGGTTTACGGTCTTGATTTAATCAAGCATCTATGAGAGTTCCATGGGATCTGGATTTGAGATGTGATCTCAATATCCAAGTCACTATACGTGGAACAATACAATCGCCCTGTCCTTATCTGCAAGTATTTGAGGAGAAATAGCATTGTTCTTGAATGGTTCAAGAATAATACCATAAGATCTAAGCAATGAGAAATTGATAATTAAATGTGATTTAATTATCATGATGTATGAGGAATTATCCAATATAATTAAATATGATTTAATTATTATGGATAAGAATAATGTGGATAGTAATATCCAATTATTCATAATATATTATAAATGTGATTTATAAAGTATTGGAGAGAGCTAATTATATTTTATATTTTTAGATTAATTGTTAATGTGTATTGGATACACATTGTCTAATTAATTGAAAATGTAAATTATATTTTGTTTTGGGTTGTGAATGTGATTCACTATTTTCCAATGTCAAGATTGCAATATTCCCAAAATTAATTGAGAATTATTTTTGTGAATAAAAATCCCAACAAATAGTTGTTGGAAATAAGTAGAGAGAAAATCAAGGAGATGTGCAATCTCATGGGAATCCATGAGATTGCCCTCCCCATACGGGAAGGAGGTGGTGGCACCAATTCCTTTATGGAATTGGTGGTCGTCCACTCCCTCTAATGGGGAAGGTTGATCTCCTTTGTATTTTTCACTCCTTATTTGATTGGTTTAATTTGGTATTAATATATATTTGATTTATCAAATATATTTAATCAAAATTAAATCACAAGTTGTTGGCTTTTACCAACAACAATCTTGACCATTGGATTGACATAAATCAATCACATCCATTGATTTTATATGTCCCATGGATTGAGATCCATGGATCCCAAAACCCTATAAATAGAGAGGCATACTATGCTCTATATTTACATGCCATTATAGCACACACATCTCTCTCTCTCTCTCTCTCTCTTTCTCCATACTCGACAGCCCTCTCTCCCTCTCTTCTTGGTGGCCGTCCACCATACCTTGGTGGGGAGAATCGTCGATGCCCGTGCCATCGTGCTGCCACTTCGACGCTCTGCGATTCTCTGTCTACTTGGAGTGCTTCGCTCACGAAGGAGATGTTCGATCTCGTACGACGAGATCAGGAGCAACCGTGCTTGGATCAACTTCTTGGATTGTGAGGACTACGCGGTTCATCCCCGCGCTCGCAAGCAATCTCTCCGACGATCGGACTTGAGACAGGAGGTCTCTTCTCTTAGAGATTCGATCAACCACGCTTCAAGAGGTATTGCATTATACTTGTTGTGGTTGTAGATGATACGATCCGAGAATTGTTCTTGGATCATGTGGTTTCATCGAATAAAATTTTTTAAATTCCGCTGCACCGAACAACTAGTACGACTAGTCGTTCTCCGTCGTATCCGATACGACAATCACTCTTCCGTGATGCGCTTGAGGATTTCTCCATATCCTTCAGACGGATCTGGACCGTGGGATCAAATATGCTCCAACGGTGATGAAATGCTGGCACGTGGCGTGTCTTGACCTGTTGGATCAAGATCGATCCATTGGTCCTTGAAGCTCGATGAAGAGGGTTATGTGGACGACCGAGCACCGCTGGATCAGGATGAATCCAACGACCCTCGGATGCTCTAGCGTTGGTCAACATGGCGTGATCAAGTCCATAGGATCAAGGATGATCCAACTGCTGCAGGATAAGGCGACGTGGATGGCTCCTGGCCGTTCGATCAAGGCGATCGAACGGCTGCTGGCTGTCGTCCCCAACGGCCCTCCGCCTCCTGCGACGGAGAGGGATGGGCACCGACGAAGCTGGCCTAGCTCCGCCCCATCCTCCCATCATCGGTGAAGGTTGCTGGAGGGTCTGAGGTAGCTCGGAAGATGCGTGGATGGCTGGCGAAGAGTCCGATGTTCTCAGGAGTGGAGGAGACACTCCGGAGCGCGGTGGCGGAGGAGCTCGAATGCAGCTCCGATCAGCCTCCGGCCAATCAAGATAGAAGTACCTGCAAGGGGGTTAGAAGATAGCGAAGCACACGTTTTGACTGTGGAGTGGAATGGAGTTTGATGTGAGGCCTTGAAGTTGTGAAGATGACCGGTGATCGAGCTCCGCCACAGTGGCGGAGCTGGCGTCGGTGGAAGGTGAAGTCCCTCGTCGGAGGAGACTAATGGTAGCGCGAAGATCAGAGCTCCTTTGTGGAGCTCGGGGAATAGTCGGAGGAGCGAAATGATGCTCGTGAATGGCGAATTGAATCAGAGATAGAGAAGGAAAAGGAAGAAGAAGATCGGGGGAGAGATGGAGGAGTCTACCTGGGGTTAGAAGCTCCGGGGAAGCTTCCGGGTCTTCGCTCGAAGGTCGGTAGGAGGACCTGAGCTCGTGCAGTGCCTTGGAGGAGCTACGGCACAACGGTGTTCGGTCATGGATCTCGCCGGAGGGGTTCTCGGTCGTCGCTCGACCTGGGATCAAATCGATGTCACCAATTTGAAGGTGGGAGCTCGGAGTCACTATCTGTGGTGGCGGATGGGGATGAAAGTGGCCGGAGGTGGCTGATTTATAGGATGAGGGTGACAGTAGGGATGGCTAGTAGGTGGTGTTCGTGGATGTCGTGGAGCGACTCTGAGGGTTGTCATGGAGATCGAGGGGGCTGGCGAGGATGAGGGATGAGTGGGCTCCATCGTGGTGGCGTCAGTGGTCGGAGAAGGTGGTCGGCGTGGAGCCGAAAATAGAAAGGGGGCGGCCCCTTGTGCACAGTGGAGAATGCGGGTGCAGGGCGTGCGGAGGTTGACGACGACATCTCGACCGTTGGATCTTGCGATCCAACGGTCCAGATGGAGGCGCGACGCCTGAGATTAGATCTAAGGCACGACATCGGAGGGCTCTAAATACACCACGTGGCGTGCTGAGGATGCGGTGCTAACGGGTGGCAGAGATGGACTCAGAGGTTCATTCGGATGGTTGAAACCAATTGCGGTGATGAACAGTGAAGATCAAGGTGCCTGGAGCGAGATCGGAGGGCGCACAGAGTGCCACGTGGTGGACTCTGGGCGAAACGCGAACGAGTGGTGCGGATGAGATCCAGGGAGTGATCTGACGGTGGTGAATTAAGGCGGACATGGAGATCATTGGGCTGCTGGATCTAGATAAAGATCCAACGGTCCAGGGCACGGGCGGATAGGTTGAAGGGAGCTGTCCGCGTGGCGCAATCAGAGGGCGCCACGTGGCCAGCTATGAGTGGCTGAAGAGAAAAATAAGATTAGAGGGAGAAGGAAGCCGAATTTGGAAAAACTCAAAACATGAAAGTTGTATATCTCGATGAGATCTACAAGTTTCATGTTGACTATAAATGGAGAGAAGGTCAAATATGATACAAAAATACAAGAATACAAATATACCTAAGTATAGTATACAAGGAGGCCCAAAAACCCAACTTTTGCCTACGAGCTCTGAATTGAATGAAATTGGTCTCATTTTGAAGGTCTCTGAATGTATATTACTTTGAAGGTGAGTAGATCTATTTCGGAGTTGGTAAGTGAGAGATATGGGCATTCTAAGGTCCAGGGGATTTGGGGCTTTATTGGGTATTTTACAAGAGAGGGACTCTGGCCTTCTTCCCTATATTATTAACTAATGGTTTTCATACTATAAGGAAGGTGTTATTTTATTTTAGGGGGGATAAAATACAAATGAATAGGTGGATATTTTACAGTGAATTTTACACAAGGAGTGGCTTCTTATTTGGATGCAAAGATGAATGCTAAAATGCATATTTTCTGGATTGATGCATGAATGCTATTTATGCAAGATAAAGAGAAATATAAAGCTAAATACCCGGGGACAGAGCTCTAGTTTCAACTTTAAGAGTGATGAATCACAGATTCATCAACCCCCTATACTTAAACCTTGCTCGTCCCCGAGCAACTAAAATAAAAGGCAAGGGTGAATTGATTTTGGGTTCCATACCAAGGTCATGAACAAAAGTTGAAAATGAAGCTTGACTCAACCTTTGGATTAATTGTGTGGTGAAACCTTATTGAGATCTGAACTTAAGACCTAACGGACTTCAAGTTCCACAAGTCTTCTATTCAAGACTCCTCAGTAGTCAGGTCAGAACAAATCCTCAAATGTAAATTTCTGATGACTATGATTCTTACTTGTACTGTGTAAGTGAAATGTAACTCCCTACATCATAAATGGCTCAGAACCAGCCACCTCTAACAAGGTAACTCAAATAACCCGGTCCAGTAACTCTTTCCTCGAGGAGCGGGGTATTCCCTTCTAAGTTCAAGTGCAACTAGCTCAAGAGGAGGCGGTAGAGAAAAGAATGGACAGTAGCCAGTGTAGCTACCTATCCCAGGATGCCTGACTAGTGTAGCCAAGTCATCCAACTGCATTTCTTTACATACTCCGATAGGTATTTTATTTTCACTTGGACCTGTCTGATTTTTTCGGAGTTTTTGCAAATTTTTTTCGAACTATATACAGGGTGCAACATGTACATCAAGAGTTTTTCCTCTTGAGCCAGTAGACTATCCCTCTTTTGAAGCATTATTGCAACCCATAGCATCCCGTCCTTAGATGTCAACACCACCAGACTAGGTTGAGATGCACTACCCTCCCAAGAGGAGGACGGATGATTCCACCCGTGTGCTACTCCAAGCTAAAGGATTCTACTTCCTCACCACCTCATCAATGAAGAGCTACGTGCATTGTGCTTGTCCAAGTTAGGTCACTATCTATAAGAATCATGCGTGTGCACGAGATATTCTACTTAGACTGATTAAGATGACATGTGAACATAGACTTGCGGACTCAAAGAATTAAGTCACTTGACCTGAGAAATCTGAACTCCATTTCCTATAAAGTTCCTCTGAAATTAGGAGGATTAAGGTCAAATGAAGTTCATCCTCAAAATCTACTCATAACTTGGTTCAGAACCCACTAGCTTTCCACCTTGCATATGCAAGATATGCGGATGAGATGCAGATGTCATTCTATGAATAAAATGCAAGACTCTTTTTTTCTTTACTTTTCTGATGTAGAGATGATACGCAAGAGTAAATAAGAAGCCTTTGAATTTTTCACACACATTTTTTTAATTATTTGATATACCTCCTATGTTAAGTGTCTTTTACAAAAAAATTTCTCCAAATTTTACCCAGCCCGTAATTATTGCAAAATATGTACAAAGATACGTGAAAGTACGAGCTATGGGTAAAGTATATATGTAATATATACACGCCCCCTATACTCAGTGTGTGCTATGTCCTCAGAGCACGGAAAGCGAGGAAAAAGAAATAGCTCGTGCTAAGCGTAAGAGAGCCAAAGAGAACGACAAATGTAAAGAAGTCATCCTGCCCCCTATACTTAGGCTCTGGCAGCCTAAGTGTAGAAGAAGGTCAAAAAATGGGGCGGACGAGGTCAAGAAGAGAAGTGGATGAATATACAATATGGGCATCGGTCCCCCCTCCTATACTTAGGCTCAGGTCAGCCTAAGTATAGGATGGAAGTGAGTATGAGGACCAATGTGATCTGGAGGATGTACATAGACTCGACTCAAGTGGCTCATCCCCCTATACTTAGGATCTGATCATCCTAAGTATGTCCAAGATGGTGATCAATGAAGATGGGATGAGTTGCAAGAGTCGGGGGGAGAAAGGATAGAATGTGCAGGAATGATGGTATATACAAGTGAGTCGGTCTGAATCTTTCAAGATGCTGCTGATGGCTAGAGCTCACTGCTGCAAGGTCTCATGTGCCGATCAAGGTGTATCTACTGAATCTGTCTCACGCATGAATACAATCTCCTCAACATGGACTAACTGCTCATTGGATTCGACGAAGTGCTTCAACAGTTGTCCATTCACTAGGAATGTCGGTGCATCATCTACGAGATGTGAGATCTTGACACATCCACTATCATGCACCGTACAGATGACAAATGGGCTTGTCCACTTGGACTTCAACTTGCCTTGGAAGATCTTCAGCCTAGCATTAAACAACCATACCTTCTGTCCAGGAACAAAGGTCTTTCGTCTGATATATCTATCGTGCCAACGCTTAACCTTATCCTTGTATACCAAACTGTTGTCATATGCACGGTTTCTGACTTCCACAAGCTCATTCATATCCATATCTCTCTGCTTCTGCCCAAGGTGTGTGTTCCAATTGACCTTCTTGATTGCCCATTCTGATTTATGCACTAACTCTGCGGGCAAATGGCACGGATTTCCGAACACCATTCGGAATGGGGAGGTTCCTAACGGTGTCTTGTAAGCTGTCCTATACGCCCATAGGACTTGATCCAAAATCTGAGACCAGTCCTTCCTGTCTGGGTGGACAAGCTTTTGCAAAATAGTCTTCACCTCCCGATTTGACACCTCAGCCATACCATTAGTCTGTGGGTGGTAAGGACTAGTGACACGGTGTTCGATGTCGTAGTCCTTTAGGAGTTTCTTCACCTCCCGATTTACAAAGTGGCTACCCCCATCTGATATCATCATTTTGGGGATCCCGAACCTTGAGATGATGTGCTCTCTGATGAATTTATAGACAGTCTTGTTGTCTACGGCTCGGGTCGGGATAGCCTCCACCCACCTGGATAGATAGTCTACCGCAAGAAGGATGTATTCGAATCCGTTGCTAACAGGGAATGGGCCCATGAAATCGATGTCCCAGGTGTCAAAGACATCACAAATGATGACAGGCTGCATCGGCATCTCATCCTTGGAACCAACAGTTCCTCCCATTCTCTAGCATACTGGACACGACTTCGCAAAGGTGATGGCATCACTAAATAAAGTCGGCCAGTAAAAGCCACACTGAAGTAACTTCTATGCGGTCCTCTTCCCGAAGTGGTGTCCTCCTGTCTTCAAGCTATGACATAAAGAAAGAACACTCTGGTATTCCTCTTGAGGAATACACCGTCTCCAGACACAATCCGGTCCTTCAAAGAAAAGTATCGGATCCTCCCAATGGTAGTGTCTAGCATCCGACTTCAGTCGGTTGATGTGGCTCTTGGGCCAACCTTCAGGAACCTTCTTGGAGACAAGATAGTTCACGATGTTGGCATACCATAGGAGTGAGTCGACAACAAAAATCGACTCTTCAGGGAAGGAGTCTCGAATTGGTGAATCCTCGGGAGTATTGATATCTTCGAGACGAGAGAGATGATCGGCTACTACATTATTCTTTCCAGTTTTATCACGGATGTCCAAATCAAACTCCTGGATAAGAAAAATCCACCGCAGAAGACGCGCCTTCGCGTCCTTCTTCTCCATCAAGTATCGTAGCATCGTGTGGTCAATGAACATGATTACCTTGGATCCAATTAAATGAGATCTGAACTTGTCCAAGGAAAACACTACCGCAAGCATCTCCTCTTCCATAACTGTATAGTTACTCTGAGCAGTATCAAGCACTTTGCTTGCATAGTGAATTGCAAATGGGACGCCATCCCTCCTTTGTCCTAACACAGCCCCAACAGCAAAATCTGAGGCATCCGTCATGATCTCAAAAGGTAGAGACCAATCTGGAGCTTGTAGGATCGGGGCATCCATGATCATTCCTTGTAATAGCTTAAAGGCCTCAAGACATTTGTGATCAAATAACAAACTCCATGTCTTTGCCTCAAAGCTCAGTTAGCGGTCAGGCAATCTTAGAAAAATCCTTGATGAATCTCCGATAAATTCCGACATGCCCGAGGAACGATCGCAACTGCTTAATGTTGGTTGGTGGCTGGAGTCGTCTGATCACATCCACCTTAGCAGAGTAAACCTCCATTCCTCTCTTGGAGATGACGTGCCCCAACACAATGCCCTCCATCACCATGAAGAGACTTTTCTCCTAGGAGAGCACCAGATTGACCTCACAACAGTGTTTGAGGACTCGGTCTAGATTCCTAAGGTAGGAATCGAAGGAGTCACCATGGACCGAGAAGTCGTTCATGAAGACTTCCAGGAATTCACCGACCATTTCAGCGAATACAACAATCATGCACCTTTGGAAAGTACCTAGAGCATTGCATAACCCAAAGGGCATGCGCCTGAAAGCATAGGTTCCAAAGGGGCATGTGAACATGGTCTTTTCCTGCTCCTCTGGAGCTATGTCTACTTGATTGTAGCCCGAGAACCCATCCAAGAAACAGAAGAACTCTTTCCCCGCTAGTCTCTCTAGGAGCTGATCAATGAATGGTAGGGGAAAATGATCCTTCTTCATCGCGGCATTCAAGCGTCTATAATCCACACAGACGCGCCACGACGTGGGCACTCGCGTCACGATCTCCTCTCCATCCTCGTTGGTGGTCGTATGAATTCCCGATTTTTTCCGGATCACATGGATCGGGGCCACCCATTTAGTTTCGAGATGAGATAAATGAAACCCGCGTTGCACCATTTCTCTATCTCCTTCTTCACTACCTCTCGTAAATTTGGATTCAAACGACATTGGAATTCATGAGAGGGTTTGGCTTCATTCTCCAAGTAGATATGGTGCGAACACAGAGCGGGATTTATCCCGTGGAGATCAGAAATGCTCCAGCCCATTGCCTTGTGGTTTTTCTCCAAGATCTCTAGCAAGCGAGATTCCTGCTCCTCGGTCAATCGCGAACTGATGATGACCGGATATTTCTTATCTTGACCCGCAAGGAAGGCGTATTTCAGTGTTGTGGGTAAAGGCTTGAGCTCAATTATGGTGTGATCGTCTAGGAAATTTGGCTCAATCGAATCTGGTTCGGTGTTGGAAGTGGTTGGATCTTTCTCTGTAATTGCTGCCACCAAGTTATTCGGCTCTGGAGTCAGATCATCAAAGGTCTCCATGCAATCGGCAAAAGCCGTGTTTGACTCGTCATCCTCATCTTCCGATTATCCTAAAGTGGGAAGGACTGACAGGTCCAGTTGGGCCTCTAAGTCATCGAAGATGTAGGGAGATGCAGGTTATGAGCTATACTCGTCTCTGAGGACCTCGCAAACTGACTCATGCACGGGATCATCTCTGGAAGGGAGGGACTCATAGGTGCTGGCTGGGTTCTGTCTCCATGGCCCAAATGTGTCTACATGTTCGCAGTCTGCTTCGGTTGAAGAGTACTCGGTGCTGGATTCAGAATCCGGTCTCTGCCATCTAGTCTGCTTCATCTCAAGTTACTCATCTCCGCCTGGAGTTTGGAACTGGATCTTCCCGATCTTATAATCAAACAAGGCCCCCGCTGTTCTGAGGAAAGGCCTGCCTAAGATGATCTAGGAGTCTCTCTAATTACGAGGGGTTTCCATATCTAGGACCGTTAAGTCCACCATGTATTCTTGACCCTCGACTTTGATTACAACATTCCTCAATTCTCCTTGGGACCTCTTGGTTATTTATCGGTGAACTGCAGGAGGGCTCTAAATTTCCTAAGAGGTCTGAGATTAAGCCGCTCATAGAGGGTTGTAGGCATTAAGTTAATTGAGGATCCGTTGTCTAGGAGAGTGCATGCAAATGCAATGTCATCGATATGACTCACCACATAATGTGCACCCATGTCTCTTCGTTTCCTTGGAAACAAGTTCTTTATTGCACAAGTCGTAGCTACTGACAGAACGTGTTTCTCAACACGGCTTTTGGTCTTCCTGCTAACCCTAGTAGGTGTGCATCTCACCTTAAGGTACTTCTGAAATGCATGAGTCATTTCCACGTACTTGTCAAAGGGGATTGTGACCTTGATGTATTTGTTGCAGAACTCTGCCATCTTAGGATCATCTTTTTTGTATTTTTTTCAATTTCTTCTTTCCACCCTTAAGAGCTCGAGTAAAGTGATTATTGACTCTAACTCATGTTCTGAAACTGAAATGTTTTCATTGAAAGCTGGAACTGAGTTCTATACAAGACTCGGACTCTGAGACAGACTAGGACTCTGACTCCGACTAAAAGAAAAATGCTGTGGTGAAACCGGTGATGCATCTTCCGTGACTTCTGACGATCCTACTCAGATGGTGGTGCGGGCTCTTCGTCGATTTCATCGGACTCTTTGCTGGTGCGGGTTTGCTGCTTCGAGGACCCAGAAGTCCTCTTCTTCTACCGATGGTGGTGATGGTGGTGCTGCTCCTCTTCTTCCTCCAAGTTCTCCTCAGGTAGAGACTTGGCGGCTCCATCCTTCGGTGCCCGTACCTGATCAGGTATGGTCACGGTCCTTCTGCTCCTGAGGGACATATGATTCACATTATCATACGAAAGGATCTCATGTTCAGATAAAGAGTTATCTGAATAGTATACCTGATCATGAGGTCGGTTCTGGCCTTGAGTTAAGCTGTTCGGGTTGGCCTGAACCTGGGTGGGAATTGGGGTATTTGGCGCCATTTGTTGATCCTGGGTATGAGATACTCGATTCAGATCGGTTCTCATATCCAGACAGTCATTCTGGATCTGTTGGACCCTATCAGACAAGGTCTGGATCGCCAAGGTGAGGGACTCCAATTCGGTGGGCTGGGCTTGCTGATGCTGATTTGTAGATGAGGTATCGTATTGGCCCTGCTGGCCATGCCGATACAGCTGCGGGTGGGATGGTGTCGGGCCCTGCTGGCTCGAGTGGAATGTGCGATGCTGCTGCTGGTGCTACTGAGGCTGGTACCCTTGTTCAGGCCTGGACTGAACAAAGCGCGGTGCAGGGATGGAGCTGGGTTCCTGGTAAGCTGGGGAATGTCGGTGAGGCTGACCATTCCCCATCCCCGACTGTCTGCTAACGGGGTCACGACTGTACCACAACCCGTTGATCTCGAACACCTGCGGAGGCTCATCGTATCCGATCTCCACTTGTGGGGGTGCATGTTGGTCCTGCTGGGTGTAAGTCTGATCCTATACCCACTCTGAGGCCCCGGTGCCTGCTCCTATACAAGATGGACTCGGTGCACAGATGCGTGTGGTGCAGAAGGGGCATGTAGCTTCATCTTGGCTACCTTCTCAGTAAGTTCCTCCACTTGCTTCGGCAGACGTGAGAGAGACTCAAGGTCAGTGACCCTCTTGTGGATCAGCTCGACCATAGTTAACTTGCCAGCTATCATCACCATGCTGGGGATGAGGTCCTCTGTCAGATCTGCTACAGTCCTCCTAGTTGTCTCGTTGGATAGGATTGAGGGAGACAACTTATAGGCCCTGGTGGCCTGCGACCTGCCTGTTTCCGCCATCTGCTCTAGTATCTTCCATACAACATTCTTGTTCTTGTTCAGATAGCTTCCTCCACAGGCGGCACTGACTAACCCCTGCATCTCTAGGGTCATGCCACAGAATAAGGTCTGGACTAAGATCGCCTTAGAAATGCCATGGCAGGGACATTTCTGAATTAGGTAATTGAACCTATCCCAGGCTTCATGGAATGGTTCACTGGGTCCCTGGGAGAAACTATCGATCTTGGTTCTCATTTAATTAGTTCTACTGAGAGGGTAGAATTTCTTCAGGAATAAGTCCTTGAATTGCATCCAGGTTGTACATATCACCCCTAGGTTCTTCAGCCAATGCACTGCTTTATCTCCTAAGGCAAAAGGGATGGCCTTCAGTCTAATGTAATCATGCCCAACCTTAGGATGACTAAGGTTGTTGCAAACCAGCTCGAAGTCTCGGAGGAAGGCATATGATTCTTCATGGGCATTTCCGTTGAACTTTGGTAGCAGGCTAAGGAAGTGGGGCTTGTGCTCGAATGCGTCTGGGGGAACCGCTAGTGCCAACCAACTATGCATCTCGTTCTCCCCAGGGTTGTAGGCATCAACCATTGCTCGATCAATTCCTCCTGCTGCAATAATCTGTCCCATTCTAGCTGTGAGATCTGCATTTTATTGTTCGGCTGTAGCGAGTCGGTTAAGAATCTGTCGCAATGAGTCCTCATCCAGTGGCTACTTAGGTGGCATCTTGTCCTCTAGTCCTGGGTATGAACATTGTCTATGTCAGAGGATAAATCAAGGAAGGGATTCTTACCGAGGTGATGGTCTTCTTCGGTAAGCTCGGAGGATAAGAAAGGGTTGGTTTGAGAGTAACCACCCTGGGTGTGAGGGAACCAGAACTCAAGAGGGTCATGAGTCCTGGGTGGTCCAAGGTGTGCTTGGGCCGATGAAGAGGAGTTTCGTGGGGGGCTCAAAGAGAGATTGGTGAGTAAAGAGTCAATATCCCCTCAGTCACTCATCTTCATTTGGCAAGAAGAATCGGGAGTCCTAAGTGAAGATAGGATATGACTCCTACCTGAAGCAAACAATTCAATCCAAGACCCTGGGTTCACACTCAACACAGTGAAGGACCCGAAACTGAGTCCAATAATATTGTTAATTTTAAGTGTGATTTTTCAAGCAAGATAGCAAGGATTACGCAACCTAGAGGGAAGTCGGCTCAAAGCCGGATGCGTCTTCCCTATTTAACCTGTCACCTAAGATACCGTCGGTCCTTCCTTTCTTCGCTCCTATCCTAAGTTGATGGATTCAAATACCTGCCCCTATCTACCTACAAGCAGGCAGAGGATGATAAGGCCAGAACTTCACCCCGGGGGATTACTGGCAACTTGTCGTGAAGTACCGCAATTTCGCCCCTATCTACCTGAGACAGGCAGAGGCTACTTGGTACTAGTCAGTGAACCTTAAAAATTCAACTTGTGATATTTGCTAGGATTAGTCGGAACGTGATATGGAAGGCGGGAATTTGGGCTCTCCCTTAAGGTGTTCACACACACTCAAGTACCCTCACTCAACCTGAAAACAAGGTCGGGGATTAGTCTCCCGCAAATAGATTTTCAAAATTTAATGATTTTTTTGGTCAATATGTTAGCAGTCCTGGTTTTAAGTTAAGTTATCACTTGTTAGTCCAACTACACAACACGCCTATCGTCCAGTCCCAATTTCCGTTTAAATTAAGTTTGAAAAAAGAGGGGGAAATCAAGAAAGCTGATGCATGAAAAATGATGATGTGTATGCTGAGTAGAGAATACTTACAGTGATCCCTTCACTTTTTATGCAGGATGCAAAACAGAATTGAGATCTTTTACACTATATGCAAATGCAAGGGACAAAAATCCGCTCCAAGAGAAGCAGTTCTATTAGCAAGTGAAGCAAAGTTTGATTTGACTAGTTCTGTGGTCTAGGTGCGTCTTTTAAGTGTATTGTGTGGTCCTAAAAATTTACGAGCACAAGCAAATCCTAGAGTGTCTCGAGGAGCCGCTAGTGCAAGCATAGTTTATAATTCAATCCACGCAGCACACAGGGACACAGTTCCACAATCTTTACACACGTGAGAACCCAATCGGGAACCGTTGGAAATGATGCGAAAAAATAAAGAAAAATAAAAATACAAATTCTCTCAAATCACTCAAAGAATGAAAATGTTGATTCCTCGAAGTGTCTTCGACTCCTTATGTTCCTCGCATAGAAATAATTTGAGGTCAGATAGAGAATGACACAAAAAATACAAAAATTAAAAGACAGAAAATATTCATAAGAAAAATGGGGGTCAGACTATCCTGGGATAGAAATTCAAGCACTCAGAATTACTGCAAATTAACCTAAGCCGGGCATCCCTGACAATGGCGTCATTTTGAAACGACTTCCCACCACCCTATTTAATTTGGTCAAATTAATGCTCAAATTAATTAATAATTTTCATTGCAGTTGGATAATGAGAGAAGTTCAAAAACCACTTTTAATTAAAGGAAATTAATCTCGAGCAGCAATTTTTTTTTACTTGGGCAAGCCCAAGGTCGAACTCAGGGAAGCAGCTGTCTCCTTAGGTAAATTATTAGCAAAGTCCAAGATTTGATTTTCGGGGAAGAATTTTTTTGGTCTTTTTCGGTTTTTATGCAAGACACATGCAAAATCTAGCCAGTTTACAAGTTAATTCAGAAAGAGTGATCAAATCAAGTCCAAAAATTATGAAACTAGGCCAGATGATGAAATGGGAAGATATTAGGCTAAACTAATTTTTGTGGAATTTTTTGACACTAAATAAAATTATTGTGAATTAAAAATAAATACAAGGAGATTTTAACTAAATTAATTTTAATAAATATCAAATCACAATATTTTTGGGAATAAAAATTACCCTAAATAGATCTGAAGGTGAGGAATCCAGGAAAATTATTAAACCTAATTTTTGATGTGAAATGTACCTATTAACAATTAATTACGAAAATCACTAAATGAATTATTTAGGCCTCGAGATGCGTGTAATTGAGATGAAATTTTTATGCAACGTAAAGCTAATTATCGTAGATCTAATGTGATTTTTGGGGTATTTTTGGAATCACAGAAAAATTACTATAAATTAAGAGTTGAAATTGGGTAAAATATATCAAAAATGAACCAATTAATTAATAAAAAATTCTATTGATATTACATAATTATGCCACATGTCACATAATGAAGAGGACAATATCAGCTACACAATGCAATTTTTCAAACTAAAAATAAATTAATATGAATGCCTAAATATGCATGCAAAGACAGGGGTATAAATGCAATTACAAGAATTAAAATTGCTGAAAATAAAACATGCTGACAGGTACTAATGTGCAATTACCTATAATGTAGGGGGTGGTTGCAATTTCTCCACGGGACACGTGCTCCTCACGTGGGGTCGCCTGGCAAGGACTGGAATGTAATTTTGAAAACTTTCAGGGGCCTCAGTGCAAATAACCCAGGACGCGCGTGCGGATCACGTGAGGGTCCCTTGGCTCGGGGGTCTTCGGAGGATCGGAGCGAGGCTCGGGTTGCTCTGGAGGTTCGGATCTAGCTTGGAGTGGCTTCGGTTGATGCGAGCCCAATGGTCGGGGAAGTGGCTCGGATCGGGCGACGTGGAAGGATCTGGACCATGGGATCAAAGATGATCCAACAGTAATGAAATGCTGGCGCGTGGCGTGTCTTGACTCGTTGGATCAAGATCGATCCAACGGTCCTTGAAGCTCGATGAAGAGGGCGACGTGGACGACCGAGCACCGCTGGATCAGGATGAATCCAACGACCCTCGGATGCTCTAGCATTGGTAGATGTGGCGTGATCAAGTTCGTAGGATCAAGGATGATCCAACGGTTGTAGGACAAGGTGACATGGATGGCTCTTGGCCGTTCGATCAAGGCGATCGAACGGCTGATGGCTGTCGTCCCCAACGGCGCCCTCCGCCTCCTGCAGCGGAGAGGGCTGGGCTCCGGCGAAGCTGGCCTAGCTCCGCCCCGTCCTCCCATCATCGGTGAAGGTTACTGGAGGGTCTAAGGTAGCTCGGGAAGATGCGTGGATGGCTGGCGAAGCGTTCGGTGGTCTCAGGAGTGGAGGAGACGCTCCAGAGTGCGGTGGAGGAGGAGCTCGAATGCTGCTCCGATGAGCCTCTGGCCAATCAAGATGGAAGTCCTTGCAAGGGGGTTAGAAGATAGTCGAAGCACCCGTTTTGACCGTGGAGTGGAATGGAATGTGATGCGAGGCCTATGAAGCTGTGAAGGTGACCAATGATCGAGCTCCGCCACGGTGGTGGAGCTGGCGTCGGTGGAAGGTGAAGTCCCTCATCGGAGGAGACTAATGGTAGCGCGAAGTTCAGAGCTCCTTTGCGGAGCTCGAGAAATAGTCGGAGGAGCGAGATGATGCTCGTGAATGGCGAATTAAATCGGAGATGGAGAAGGAAAAGGAAGAAGAAGATCGGGGGAGAGATGGAGGAGTCTACCTGGGGTCAGAAGCTCCGGGGAAGCTTCCAGGTCTTCGTTCGAAGGCCGGTAAGAGGACCTGAGCTCGTGTAGCGCCTTGGAGGAGCTGCGACACGACGGTGTTCGGCCGTGGATCTCACCGAAGGGGTTCTCGGTCGTCGCTCGACCTGGGATCAAATCGTTGTCACTAATTTGAAGGTGGGAGCTCGGAGTCACTCTCCGTGGTGGCAGATGGGGGTGAAAGTGGCCAGAGGTGGCTGATTTATAGAATGAGGTAGACGACAGGGAAGGCTAGGAGGTGGTGTTCGTGGATGTCGTGGAGCGACTCTGAGGGTTGTCATGGAGATCGAGGGGGCTGGCGAGAATGAGGGATGAGTGGGCTCCATCGTGATGGCGTTAGTGGTCGGAGAAGGTGGTCGGCGTGGGGCCGAAAATAGAAAGGTGGCAGCCCTTATGCACGGTGGAGAATGTGGGTGCGGGGCGTGCGGAGGTTGATGACGATGTCTTGACCGTTGGATCTTGCGATCCAACGGTCCAGATGGAGGCGCGGATCGACGCCTGAGATTAGATCTAAGGTGTGACATCGGAGGGCTCTAAATACACCATGTGGCGAGCTGAGGATGCGGTGCTAACGGGTGGCTGAGATCGGAGGGCGCACAGAGTGCCACGTGGGGGACTCTGGGCGAAGCGCGAACGAGTGGTGCGGATGAGATCCAGGGAGTGATCTGACGGTGGTGAATTAAGGCGGACGTGGAGATCACTGGGCTGCTGGATCTAGATGAAGATCCAACGGTCCAGGGTGCGGGCGGATAGGTTGAAGAGAGCGGGCCGTGTGGCGCAATCAGAGGGCGCCACGTGGCCAGCTATGAGTGGCTGAAGAGAAAAATAAGATTAGAGGGAGAAGGAAGCCGAATTTGGAAAAACTTAAAACATGAAAGTTGTAGATCTCGATGAGATCTACAAGTTTCATGTTGACTATAAATGGAGAGGAGTCAAATATTATACAAAAATACAAGAATACAAATATACCTAAGTATAGTATACAAGGAGGCCCAAAAACCCAACTTTTGCCTATGAGCTCCGAATTGAATGAAATTGGTATAATTTTGAAGGTCTCTGAATGTATATTACTATGAAGGTGAGTAGATCTAATTCGGAGTTGGTAAGTGAGAGATATGGGCATTCTAAGGTCCAGGGGATTTGGGGCTTTATTGGGTATTTTACAAGAGAGGGACTCTGGCCTTCTTCCCTATATTATTAACTAATGGTGTTCACACTATAAGGAAGGTGTTCTTTTATTTTAGGGGGGATAAAATACAAATGAATAGGTGGATATTTTACCGTGAATTTTACACAAGGAGTGGCTTCTTATTTGGATGCAAAGATGAATTCTAAAATGCATATTTTCTGGATTGATGTATGAATGCTATTTATGCAAGATAAAGGGAAATATGAAGCTAAATACCCGGGGACAAAGCTCTAGTTTCAACTTTAAGCGTGATGAATCACAGATTCGTCAACCCCCTATACTTAAACCTTTCTCGTCCCCGAGCAACTAAAATGAAATGCAAGGGTGAAATGATTTTGGGTTCCATACCAAGGTCATGAACAAAAGTTGAAAATGAAGCTTGACTCAACCTTTGGATTAATTGTTTGGTGAAACCTTATTGAGATCTGAACTTAAGACCTAACAGACTTTAAGTTCCACAAGTCTTCTATTCAATACTCCTCAATAGTCATGTCAGAACAAATCCTCAAACGCAAATTTCTTATGACTTTGATTCTTACTTGTACTGTATAAGTGAAAATGTAACTCCCTACATCAGAAATGGCTCAGAACCAGCCTCCTCTAACAAGGTAACTCAAATAACCCGGTCCAGTAACTCTTTCCTCGAGGAGCGGGGTATTCCCTTCTAAGTTCAAGTGCAACTAGCTCAAGAGGAGGGGGTAGAGAAAAGAATGGATGGTAGCCAGTGTAGCTACCTATCCCAGGATGCCTGACTAGTGTAGCCAAGTCATCCATCTGCATTTCTTTACATACTCCGATAGGTATTTTATTTTCACTTGGACCTGTCTGATTTTTTTGGAGTTTTTGCAAAAACTTTTCGAACTATATACAGGGTGCAACATGTACATCATGAGTTTTTCCTCTTGAGCCAGTAGACTATCCCTCTTTTGAAGCATTATTGCAACCCACAACATCCCGTCCTTAGATGTCAACACCACCAGACTAGGTTGAGATGCACTACCCTCCCTAGAGGAGGACGGATGATTCCACCCGTGTGCTACTCCAAGCTAAAGGATTCTACTTCCTCACCACCTCATCTATGAAGAGCTACATGCATTGTGCTTGTCCAAGTTAGGTCACTGTCTATAAGAATCATGTGTGAGCATGAGATATTCTACTTAGACTGATTAAGATGACATGTGAACATAGACTTGCGGACTCAAAGAATTAAGTCACTTGACCTGAGAAATCTTAACTCCAGTTCCTATAAGGTTCCTTTGAAATTAGGAGGATTAAGGTCAAATGAAGTTCATCCTCAAAATCTACTCATATCTTGGTTCAGAACCCACTAGCTTTCCACCTTGCATATGCAAGATATGCGGATGAGATGCAGATGTCATGCTATGAATAAAATGCAAGACTCTTTTTTTCTTTACTTTTCTGATGTAGAGATGATACGCAAGAGTAAATAAGAAGCCTTTGAATTTTTCACACACATTTTTTTAATTATTTTATATACCTCCTATGTTACACAGTATTATACAGATTATACAAGTGTCTTTTACAAAAAAATTTCTCCAAATTTTACCCAGCCCGTAATTATTGCAAAATATATACAAAGATACGTGAAAGTACGAGCTATGGGTAAAGTATATATGTAATATATACACGCCCCCTATACTCAGTGTGTGCTATGTCCTCAGAGCATGGAAAGAGAGGAAAAAGATATAGCTCGTGCTAAGCGTAAGAGAGCCAAAGAGAACGACAAATGTAAAGAAGTCATCCTGCCCCCCTATACTTAGGCTCTGGCAGCCTAAGTGTAGGAGAAGGTCAAAAAATGGGGCAGACGAGGTCAAGAAGAGAAGTGGATGAATATACAATATGGGCATCGGTCCCCCCTATACTTAGGCTCAGGTCAGCCTAAGTATAGGATGGAAGTGAGTATGAGGACCAATATGATCTGGAGGATGTACATAGACTCGACTCAAGTGTCTCATCCCCATGTCCAAAATGGTGATCAATGAAGATGGGATGAGTTGCAAGAGTCGGGGGGGGGGGGGGGGAGGATAGAATGTGCAGGAATGATGGTATATACAAGTGAGTCGATCTGAATCTTTCAAGATGCTGTTGATAGCTAGAGCTCACTGCTACAAGGTCTCATGCGTGGATCGAGGTGTATCTACTGAATCTGTCTCACGCATGAATACAATCTCCTCAACATGGACTAACTGCTCATTGGATTCGACGAAGTGCTTCAACAATTGTCCATTCACTTGGAATGTAGGTGCATCATCTGCGAGATGTGAGATCTTGACACATCCACTATCATGCACCGTACATACGACAAATGGCTTGTCCACTTGGACTTCAACTTGCCTTGGAAGATCTTCAGCCTAGCATTAAACAACCATACCTTCTGTCCAGGAACAAAGGTCTTTCATCTGATATATCTATCGTGCCAACGCTTAACCTTGTCCTTGTATACCAAACTGTTATCATATGCACGGTTTCTGACTTCCACAAGCTCATTCAGATCCATATCTCTCTACTTCTGCCCAAGGTGTGTGTTCCAATTGACCTTCTTGATTGCCCATTCTGATTTATGCACTAACTCTGTGGGCAAATGGCACGGCTTTCCGAATACCATTCGGAATGGGGAGGTTCCTAACGGTGTCTTGTAAGCTGTCTTATACGCCCATAGGACTTGATATAAATCTGAGACCAGTCCTTCCTGTCTAGGTGGACAAGCTTTTGCAAAATAGTCTTCACCTCCCGATTCGAGACCTCATCCATATCATTAGTCTGTGGGTGGTAAGGACTAGTGACACGGTGTTCAATGCCGTAGTCCTTTAGGAGTGTCTTCACCTCCCGGTTTACAAAGTGGCTACCCCCATCTGATATCATCATTTTGGGAATCCCGAACCTAGAGATGAGGTGCTCTCTGATGAATTTATAGACAGTCCTGTTGTCTACGACTCGGGTCGGGATAGCCTCCACCCACATGGATAGATAGTCTACCGCAAGAAGGGTGTATTCGAATCCGTGGCTAACTGGGAATGGGCCCATGAAATCGATGCCCCAGGCGTCAAAGACATCACAAATGATGACAGGCTGCATCGACATCTCATCCTTGGAACCAACGGTTCCTCCCATTCTCTAGCATACTGGACACGACTTCGCAAAGGTGATGGCATCGCTAAATAAAGTCAGCCAGTAAAAGCCACACTAATGTAACTTCCATGCGGTCCTCTTCCCGGAGTGGTGTCCTCCTGCCTTCAAGCTATGGCATAAAGAAAGAACACTCTGGTATTCCTCTTGAGGAATACACCGTCTCCAGACACAATCCGGTCCTTCAAAGAAATGTTTCGGATCCTCCCAATGGTAGTGTCCTAGCATCCGACTTCAGTCGGTTGATGTGGCTCTTGGACCAACCTTCAGGAACCTTCTTGGAGACAAGATAGTTCACTATGTTGGCATACCATAGGAGTGAGTCGACAACAAAAATCGACTCTTTAGGGAAGGAGTCTCGAATTCGTGAATCCTCGAGAGTATTGGTATCTTTGGGACGAGAGAGATGATCGGCTACTACGTTCTTCTCTCCAGGTTTTATCACGGATGTCCAAATCAAACTCCTGGATAAGCAAAATCCACCACAGAAGACGCGCCTTCGCGTCCTTCTTCTCCATCAAGTATCATAGCGTCGTGTGGTCAGTGAACATGATTACCTTGGATCCAATTAAATGAGATCTGAACTTGTCCAAGGAAAACACTACCGCAAGCATCTCCTTTTCCGTAACTGTATAGTTACGCTGAGCAGTATCAAGCACTTTGCTTGCGTACTGAATTGCAAACGGGACGCCATCCCTCCTTTGTCCTAACACAGCCCCAACAGCAAAATCTGAGGCGTCTGTCATGATCTCAAAAGGTAGAGATCAATCTGGAGCTTGTAGGATTGGGGCATCCATGATCATTCCCTGTAATAGCTTAAAGGCCTCAAGACATTTGTGATCAATAACAAACTCCATGTCTTTGCCTCAAAGCTCAGTTAGCGGTCGGGCAATCTTAGAAAAATCCTTGATAAATCTCCGATAAAATCTGACATGCCCGAGGAACGACCACAACTGCTTAATGTTGGTTGGTGGCTGGAGTCGTCTGATCACATCCATCTTGGCAGGGTCAACCTCCATTCCTCTCTTGGAGATGACGTTCCCCAACACAATGCCCTCCATCACCATGAAGTGACTTTTCTCCCAGGAGAGCACCAGATTGACCTCACAACAGTGTTTGAGGACTCGGTCTAGATTCCTAAGGCAGGAATCGAAGGAGTCACCGTGGACCGAGAAGTCGTTCATGAAGACTTCCAGGAATTCACCGACCATTTCAGCGAATACAACAATCATGCACCTTTGGAAAGTACCTGGAGCATTGCATAACCCAAAGGGCATGCGCCTGAAAGCATAGGTTCCAAAGGGGCATGTGAACGTGGTCTTTTCCTGCTCCTCTAGAGCTATGGCTACTTGATTGTAGCCCGAGAACACATCCAAGAAACAGAAGAACTCTTTCCCCGCTAGTCTCTCTAGGATCTGATCAATGAATGGTAGGGGAAAATGATCCTTCTTCGTCACGGCATTCAGGCGTCTATAATCCACACATACGCGCCACGACGTGGGCACTCATGTCACGATCTCCTCTCCATCCTCGTTGGTGGTCGTATGAATTCCCAATTTTTTCCGGACCACATGGATCGGGGCCACCCATTTAGATTCGAGATGAGATAAATGAAACCCGCGTTGCACCATTTCTCTATCTCCTTCTTCACTACCTCTCGTAAATTTGGATTCAAACGACATTGGAATTCATGAGAGAGTTTGGCTTCATTCTCTATGTAGATATGGTGCGAACACAGAGCAGGATTTATCCCGTGGAGATCAGAAATGCTCCATCCCATTGCCTTGTGGTTTTTCTCCAAGATCTCTAGCAAGCGAGATTCCTGCTCCTCAGTCAATCGCGCACTGATGATGACCGGATATTTCTTATCTTGACCCGCAAGGAAGGCGTATTTCAGTGTTGTGGGTAAAGTCTTGAGCTCAGGTATGGTGTGATCGTCTAGGAAATCTGGCTCAATCGAATCTGGTTCAGTGATGGAAGTGGCTGGATCTTTCTCTGTAATTGCTGCCACCAAGTTATTCGGCTCTGGAGTCGTATCAACAAAGGTCTCCATGCAATCGGCAAAAGCCGTGTTCGACTCATCATCCTCATCTTCCGATTGTCCTAAAGAGGGAAGGACTGACAGGCCCAATTGGGCCTCTAAGTCATCGAAGATGGAGGGAGATGCAGGTTATGAGCTATACTCGTCTCTGAGGACCTCGCAAACTGACTCATGCACGGGATCATCTCTGGAAGGGAGGGACTCATAGGTGCTGGCTGGGTTCTGTCTCCATGGCCCAAATGTGTCCACATGTTCGCAGTCTACTTTGGTTGAAGAGTACTCGGTGCTGGATTCAGAATCCGGTCTCTGCCATCTAGTCTGCTTCATCTCAAGTTCCTCATCTCCGCATGGAGTTTGGAACTAGATCTTCTCGATCTTATAATCAAACAAGGCCCCGCTGTCTTGAGGAAGGGCCTGCTGAAAAGCGAGATAGCGAGAGCCGCTAAATAGCGGTCTGACAAGTCAGACTCACTGTCGCTGATGCGACTCCTCAAACTTCCTCGGTCTTCAACAATTAACCCACACAATCAATCAGAGAATGAACAGCAAGGATTAAAATTTATTATACCCTACTAAAGATGTACAATGGCAAGCAAGTAGGGGTCGAACTCAAGAAGCAAAGGTGTAGAGCATTGATAAAAAAATCAAATCCTGGGTCTAACAAGCAACTCAACCAATCTAGAATTTTTGTGGGTTTTTAATTTTATAATTTTTTTATTTAATTTTTAATTTTGTATTTTTGTATTTTGATTTTTAGTTTTCTGATTTTATATTTTCTTTTTATATTTTATATTTTTTATTTCTTTTTCAATATTGGAAAATAAAAACAAAGGAGTAAAAGACGAGGCCAACTATTTCTAAAAATGCACAAACATAATAAAAATTCAGAAATTAAATGTTTTTAGTATTTTTATGATTTTTTACTGTTTTTGTGATTTTTGGGGATTTTTCTAAGTGTTTTTGGTATTTTTTAGATACTAAAATAATAGAAAACAGTGGAAAATGGCTGGCTGGAAACAAAATGAATTTTAAAAATAGCAAATAGCAATCAAAACTTTTCACACTATTTTTCAAATAAAAAGAGCAAAATTAAGGGCAAACAGGAACTGAGTTTGTATTTTTTAGAGTTTTCTTTGATTTTATAAATATTTTTGAAGTTTTAGAGTCTTTTTAAATTTTTAAGGTTTTTCTTTTGAGATTTTTAGTGAATTCTGGTCTGCAACTAAAATAAAGTAAAATAGACATTAAGGAATTTTTTTGGAATTTTTCGAGACTTTTTAATATTTTTTTGGCATTTTCTAAGCAAGACAGTAGCGAAAAAGCATGTTTTTGATTTTTAATAAATATGAAAATAAGATAAAATCCAAAACTAAAAATGTAACGTGAAAATAGAAGCACACAGGAGCTTAACCCTATTTTTTAAGAATTTTTCGCAATTAAAGGAGGTATTAAATAAATAGGCTAAGCATACAAAAATCCTAAGCCTAGCAGGGGCATAAATGCAATTCTGAAAACATCCAAGGGCCCTGGTGCAATTTCCACCAAAAAGACACGCGCAGCTCATGTGAAACACCATTCACAGGGGCATGATTGTAATTAAAGAAAACCGGCTGGGCGGGCATGCAAAACTTCCAGAAACATATTATATATTCTACGCACAGGGACGAAATTGCAAATACACAAAAGTTCTGGGCCTAACTTGCAAATTACCCAAAAGTCACACGCCACCGTCACGTGAGGTGACGTGGCTTGGACTGAAGTGTAAATATGGAAAACGTGAGGGTCTGTGTGCAAATATTACAAAACTTTTTAAACTACAATTAAAAGTTACTGGACTAAAAAGTAAATACAAAAATCGTGGGTTAAAAATGCAAAATACCCACGGGGCGCGATCCAGCGGTCGATGGCGACCCACTTGTCCACGTGGCGCGCATCTGACGGTGTGTACCCCTTCGTCGCGGACGGCTGAGATTAGATCTTCAAGGCTTGATCTGACGGCGGGGAGGCGCAGGTGATCAGACGGCTGATGACGCGTCTGGAGCAGGCCTTCGATCCAACGGCAGGGAGGGGTTCACGAAGAACTCCTCCCCAGCGAACTTCGGGCGGAGATTGCGGCCGACACACGACCGCTCCGGCCCTAGGATCAGAGGCAAAATGATCCTGGGGCCCTTCCGCATCAGCTGGTGGCCTCCGACAAGACGGAGGCGGCCGGAGGTGCTCGAACGGCGGAGGTGGCCTGGGCGGCTGGTCCTGGGGTCGTCGAAGGTCGATTGAGCCTTCTCTTGGGCTCAGACCTGCAAGGTTAAGCGCACAAAATCCAGGCGAACAAAACGGTGGGATCCGATGGTTCAGATGAGGCGAAAAGTGGTTCGGGTGAAGAGCTCCGGCGAGCGGCGAAGAGGGGAGCTCGATGGCTCGATCTGAGCGAGATCGAGGGATCTGGAAGGGTGCGACGTGATGACGGAGCGGAGGGGAAGGAGATGGAGGTGATCCTGGCGGCAGTCGATAACGGGAGTGGCCGGAAAATGGAGGCGGAGCTCAGCTCCGCCGTGGGTTTCGATCGAGATTTCACGGCGATAGATTAAACGAAACGTAAAGCTGCTATAGATCTAAGCTATTCTATGCTAAGGCTACAAGGAAATGGAAAGAAAAGGGGAAGAAACTCACCAGAGACGATGGGCGTGGAAGCACGGCGGAGCTCCGGCGAGGGTCGAATCGCTTCGATTCTACACCAAATGCCTTGAACCCAGGCTCTATTCGACGCCTGCTGTCACCAGGAGCACGAAGAACTCGGGGTTTGAGGGTGAAAATGGCGGAAGAAGGATTAGGCTTGAATCGAAGATGGGGGCACTCTTTTGAGGGGTTGATGGGCGGCGTGAAGAACGAGGCCCAACCGCCTCGGTCAGTGATCCACAGCCCAAGGAATCACTTGGGCGTGAATCACCATTGACCGAGGGAGAGATTCCATGAAGAGGCCATCACCAAATGGTGATCGAGGCCTCCTCGAAAAAAGGATGAAAGCAGGGTCAAACCCGCTTCTGACAAGGGACAAACCTCGGTCAGGGAGTTGACCGAGGTCAACCAATGGAGTGCTCTGGTTGGTCCACGTGGACCAACCAGAAAATTCCTTGGCGAAAAACCCTTATAAAATGAATTAAAAATAGCAGGTGAATTAATTAAATTTTGATTATAAAATGAAAAATATTTGTAATTTTATGAAGTATTTTATGGTGATTTTTGTTTATTTTTATGAGCTATATTTTTACAAATTTGCATTTATACCCTTTATAGCATATATATCTATATATATTTAAGTATTCTATTTTTATTTAGGTATTTTTAATATTATTATTTTTGTTTATTATTTTATATAATTATAACATACTTTTATACATGTAAATCTATTTTTATTTTATTTTATTGATGTGTTTTGTATAATTAATAAAATATAAGTATAGTTTATACAGGTATGTGTATAAGCATAATACCTATGTTTTGAGTATACAAGTATTTTATTTTTACTTTTATTTAGGTTTTTATTCTAATTTTAATATTCACAATTATTATAAGTAATATTTACAACATTATAAAAATATAAAATTATAAAAATAATAAATAAATAATAAATTGAATATTTTAATATGTACAAGTATACAATGTGGGTCCAAAAGTCAACTTTCAAACCGTAGCTCCGCCAAATGCGAAACCACCACCATTGGATAGATTATTTTCTTCTATATACAATTAAAGGTGAGTACGCTGCATTTGGGGTTTTTATTTGTGAGATACGGGTCTGGGAAGTTGGCATTCTGGATTTTTATTCAGACCATAACTTTTTATCTGTACATTATTTTTCTGTGAAATCAATTTTGTATTTTCTTTATTAATTTATCTACAACTTTCATGTACAAAGTTTCTTTATCTGATGTATAAAAAGTGGAACCAAAAATAGGTCCCAAAATGAATAAAGAATGAATTAATAATTATAGGTATTTGGCCCTTATCTCCCCCTACTTTATTCCTTGTCGACCTATTCATCAAGATGCCTAGGTCTCGGGGTTTCGGGTCATACAATATTTTATTCTTTTTCTTTTCTTTTCTTTATTCTATAATTTTGGCACTAAAAACCGCATTTTATACAATATTTACACACATATACATAGATGCTAAAATGCCTATATTAAGCCTATTTACACGCATTTACTAGGGTTTTTAAGGCCAAAATGATAGAATAAAGATGATGAAACGTGGATTCATCATCCCCCTATACTTGCCTTTGCTAGTCCCTAGCAAACACTTATGCAATAAGTGCAGAAAAAGAAAAATAAAGAAAAGAAAAAGAAGAAAGATGGACTTAAATTTAATTATCAAACTTGTCTTCACAAAATCAAAGTTTGGAGACTAAGTCGGACCTTTGGAATTTTAGTGCGGGCGGAACCTTATTGAGAACCAAATTTGAAATCCAACAGTCCTTGAGAACCCCAAAACTTTGCTCAAGTCTCCTCAATAGCCAGGTCAGAAATATCTCAATTCATACGCAAACTCTTACGACTATGATTCTGACTTGTACAGTGTAAGTGATGGTGGCTCTCCCCAGCTAAAATGACAAAGAAACTGACTTCTCCAGTACGACAACCCAATGATTCCCCAATCCAGCAACTCTGTCATCAAGGAGCGGGGTATTCCCTTCTAAGTTCAAGTGGCAACCAGCTCAAGAGGAGGAGGTGAAGAGAAGAATGGACGGTAGCCAGTGTAGCTACCTATCCTTGGATGCAAGACCAGTGTAGTCAAGTCATCCTGCTGCAGGCTCACATGATATGACTTTGGAACTCAAGCTTGCTTATTGACTTTACAACATATGTACATACTTGGCAGGCTTTTTATTTTTGTACATGCCTGAACTTTTTTTTTTTTTGAAATACTATTCACAGCAGCATTTATATAAGGAGTTTTTCCTCTTGAGCTAGTAGACTATCCCTCTTTTGAAGCTTTATCGCAACCCACAGCCTCCTGTCTTTAGACTTCCTAATCACTGGACGGGTTGGGGTGCACTTCCTCCCTAGAGGAGGACAAGTGTTTCCACTTGTGTGCGTCTCATACCGGCAAATCCAATCCCCTCACCACTCCAACTGAGTTGAGCCATGTGAAAGGTGCAGGTGTCCAAGTTAGGTCATTATCAACAAGAGTCGTGCGTGTGCTCCGAAATATTCTACTTAGGCCGTCAAGAATTCATTGAACCAAGTTTCGTGATCATCAAAGAATTAAGTCAACTAGACCTGAAGTACCTCAAACCCAGTTCCTATAAGGTTCCTGTTATTAGGTAGATTTTAAGGTCCAATCAAGCTCCAATCTCCGGATTTTACTTAGACTTGTTCAACTATCAAACTCAATCCGAAAAATGCGAATGCCATGCAATGCAATGCAGAATGCAGAAAATATTTTTGTGATGCAATTTTCAAGATTTTGAACTTTTTATGGATTTTTGAAAAGATGATGATGATGCATATGCATTTTTTTGTCTTTTTTTTTCAGAAAGATTTTTCAAATGTTTTTGGATTTTAATTTTGCAAATGTTTTTGGGAATTTTGAAAACAAAAAGTTTTGGCTAAAAACTAGGTGAAAATATGTACACGGGAGTGCTTCTTATATATACAAGAAGTGGATTTTAAGAATTTACAAGGGTAAGTGGTCAATTTTATACATATATAATGGATTTTGGTGTGATGTAAATATTCCTCAAACTTATTTGACACAAGCTTTTCACACAATTTTTGAAAACTATAGTCCAAAATAATTTTTACAAACATTTTACAAACATGTACACACATTTGAAAATCATTTTGCAAAGGCTTTCAAAACAGTATATATAGGTTTTTCAAATATTTTTGCAACCATTTTTCAAACCATTTGCAAATCATTTTTCAAACATTTTATTTCACACAAAGAAAAGAAGTTTTACAAAACACACATTTTTTACACAGGTTGAAAACATGTAACAAAACATTTTCAAAATAGTTTTCAATAGATGTTCACAAAGTTTTTCAAACTATTTTTCAAACATTTTGCAAAAAACATTTTCACCTGATTTATTAATCAGTAAATACAAAAAGAATTTGAGGAATAATCACATCTTTTTATTAAGAATTTTAATGAATTTTAAAGAATGATTAGCCATATTATTAGGAAAATACGAAAGTACGAGTTATGGCTAAAGTATATACGTAGTATATACGACCCCCCTATACTTAGCTTGAGCTATGTCCTCATAGATCAGAGAGAAAAGAAAAGACATAACTCGTACTAAGTATAGATAAGTCTAAAGAATAAATAATTAAAGGAATGGATGAACAAACGAATGAGAAGTTGACCGTCCCCCCTATACTTAGGATCAAATAATCCTAAGTATAGCAGACTGTACACAAAGCAGGGAGGGTCAAGGGTGGGAATGAACAGATCGTACTCGGGTTGTCTCCCCCTATACTTAGGGTAAGATATCCCTAAGTATAGACAAGAAGAGGAGACAATGGAGAGGATCGAAAAGGATAGAGAAACTCGGGGTGCACACCCCCCTATACTTAGGACAAAGTACGTCCTAAGTATGGAAAACTGTCTACAAGGGCGGCACCTTTTTGATAGATAAAGAAGATAGAAAAGGAAAAGAAGAAAAGAAGAAAAGAAGAAAGAGATGAGATTGGATATGAACAACTCGGGATGCACATCCCCCCTATACTTAGGATAAGGTACATCCCAAGTGTAGCAATGATGAAAGGGATGGCATCAATTCGGTAGAACAAGATGAAAGAACTTGAAAAGAAGAAAAGAAGAAAAGACGAAGAGGAAAATCATGCAAAAATATTTTTATGTGCTTCGCCTTCCTCTCCCTGTCCCGGGTTGTTCAGCTCATTCTCATATATTACTTGAATGGAGTCAACAACAGTCAGGAATGTGTCATGTTCAAGGTATGGCTTCAGAAGCTGTCCATTGACTACAAAAGGCTGTGCGTCAGATGACAGATTAGATATCAAAACACTTCCGTTGTCACGCACCTGCCTAACCAAAAACGGCCCAGTCCATTTGCTCTTCAATTTGCCTGGAAAGATCTTTAATTTCGCATCGAACAACCATACCTTCTGACCTGGATCAAAGGACTTGTGGCGGATGTGCTTGTCATGCCATGTTTTGACCTTTTCCTTGTACATCAGGCTGTTGTCATATGCATAATCTCTGAATTCCAGTAATCTGTTCAGATCCAGTTTCCTGTTTTGTCCTGCTTGCTAGGAGTCCAAATTACAGATGTTAATAGCCCATAAAGATTTGTGAATAAGTTCCACGGGCAAGTAACATGGCTTGCCATACACCAGGCGGTAGGGAGACATTCCCAAGGGTGACTTGTACGCTGTTCTGTAAGCCCAAAGAACGGAATCAAGCAGCTGAGACCAGTTCTTGCGATCCGGACGCACAAGTTTCTGTAGAATCGTCTTGATCTCCCTGTTTGAACATTCAGCTAAGCCATTGGACTGCGGGTGATAGGGTGAAGCAACACGATGCTCGATACGGAATTCTTGGGTCAGCTTCTTCACCTCTCTATTTATGAAATGACTGCCCCCGTCAGATATGAGGATCTTGGGAATCCCGAACCGTGCTATGATGTGATCTCGTAAGAATCGACAAACAGTCCGACTGTCGGCGGCTCGGGCGGGGATAGTCTCCACCCATCGACTGACATAATCGACAGCAAGCAGAATATACTCATAACCCTGACTGTTAGGAAACGGGCCCATAAAGTCGATACCCCATGCGTCAAAGACATCTGAGATCTGAATGTACTTCAGAGGCATCGTATCTCTCATTCCTATGGTTCCACCCATCTTCTGATAGTCAGTGCAACCTTTGACGTATTCATCTGCATCTTTGAACAATGAAGGCCACCAGAGGCCACTTTGAAGAACTTTTGCTGCCGTCCGTTTTCCTGAATGATGTCCTCCAGAATCTTGATCATGACATAAAACGAGGACACTTGGAACTTCTTCCTGAGGAATGCACCTTCTCCAGATGCAATCTGCTCCCTCACGAAACAAATACGGGTCTTCCCACTGGTAGAAATGGATTTTAGACAAAAATCTGTCTATTTTCAACTTAGGCCAGTCCTGTGGGATTTTCTTGGCAACTAGATAATTCACAATGTCCGCATACCAAGGAAGTGAGGCGACAGACAGAATCGATTCATCTGGAAAGGTCTCTGTGATAGGCTGCAAGTTCAGCTCAGGAGACTCCGGTTCAGGAAGTCTTGACAGATGATCGGCCACTACATTCTTTACCCCAGGTTTATCTCTGATCTCTATGTCAAACTCCTGGAGGAGAAGGATCCACCGGATGAGACGTGGTTTGGCATCCTTCTTCTGTTGTAAATACCGAATGGCCGAGTGATCAGTGTAAATGATAACTTTGGACCCAAGAAGGTAAGATCTGAACTTTTCCAAAGCAAAGACTACCGCTAGCGGCTCCTTTTCAGTAACAGTATAGTTTCGCTGAGCTTCATCGAGCGTTCGGCTAGCGTAGTGAATTGCAAACGGTACATTGTCTTTTCTCTGTCCCAGTACAGCTCCGATGGCATAATCCGACGCATCGGTCATAATCTCGAAAGGCTGAGTCCAAATCGGTGGCTGTAGGACAGGGGCCTGTGTGATGAGCTCTTTCAACTGATTAAAGGCAAGGAGCACACGGTCGTCTACAATGAACTCATTGTCCTTGCCGAGCAACTCAGTCAGCGGTCTGGCCAATTTGCTGAAATCTTTAATAAATCGTCGGTAAAAACCGACATGGCCCAAGAATGACCGGACTTGCTTGATATTTGTAGGTGGCTCCAGCTTAGAAATTACATCCACCTTGGCTGGGTCAACCTCCATGCCACGTTTAGAAACAACGTGACCCAGCACGATTCCTTCGGTCACCATGAAATTGCTCTTCTCCCAGGAGAGCACAAGATTCACTTCGCAGCACCTCCGTAAGACTCGGTCTAGATAATCCAAACATTGATCAAAGGAATCCCCATAGACCGAAAAATCGTCCATAAAGACCTCGAGAAAGCTGCCCACCATATCGGCAAAAACTGCAAGCATACACCTCTGAAATGTGGCTGGGGCGTTGCAAAGCCCGAACAGCATCCGTCTGAAGGCATATGTACCAAAAGGACAGGTGAACGTGGTCTTCTCTTGATCTTTAGGAGCAATAGCAACTTGATTATACCCAGAGTAGCCGTCCAAGAAATAGAATTATTCCTTCGCGGCCAATCTCTCCAAGATTTGGTCGATGAAGGGCAGCGGAAAATGATCCTTCTTGGTGGCAAGATTGAGTCTTCTGTAATCTACGCACACTCGCCAAGAAGTTGGTACTCTGGTGGCGATCTCCTCTCCTTTGTCATTTTTCACGATGGTGATCCCTGATTTCTTGGGCACAACATGCAGAGGGCTCACCCATTTGCTGTCGGAGATGGGATAAATGAATCCCGCATCACACCATTTCTGGATTTCTTTCATAACCACCTCTCGCAGGTTTGGGTTTAATCTTCTTTGCAGTTCACGAGAGGGTCTGCAGTCATCTTCCAGAAAGATGCGATGCGAACAGAGTGACGGATTGATCCCATGGAGATCGGAGGTTCGCCAGCCTATCGCCTTGCGGTTACGTTTAAGAACCTCCATCAGACGAGATTCTTGATCTTCGGTCAGATGTGCATTGATGATGACCAGGTACATGTTCGGTTCTCCTGCAAGGAAGGCATATTTCATATTGGAGGGCAAGGGTTTCAGCTCTGGCGGAGTCTGAGCTGCTTCAGTGGTGACCTCAGCTATTAGTACAGGTGGTGAGTCTTTCAACTGCGCAATGTCCACCATAGTCTGCTCTGTCTCTTCTCTCAGATCCTGACATAATTCTTCAATAATTACATCTTCATCTGAAAATGCTTCTGAATTCGGCTCCTGGTTTTGAAGGCATATCAACCCCACAGCAGTGTCTTGTAGTGCATCAGCAAGTTCCTCATCTTGATTGATACAAGGGAATTCGACTGCGGTCCACTTCTTCCTCGGATCGGAGGAGTCCGTGGATCTCATTATCATCCAGGAATAGGTTGGTATCTTGAATCTCTGCTAGAAAATCGCAATCTTCATCATTCTCAATCACCCTTGCACATGATACAGATGTCGGTTCAACGAGCGTTCCCTCGGACAGGGTCTCTACTCGGATAATTTCATTGCCAACTCCAAAAGTGATTTCTCATGTCCCATAATTCACTACTGCGTTTGACGTCCGCAGAAATGGCCTTCCGAGTATGATCGGGGTGAGGAGCAACGGAGCGGGGACGTCCATATCTAAGACCACAAAATCGGCTGGGAAAGACTTTCCCTGAACCGTGACGATCACGTCCTCCAACAGGCCCCTAGGCTGCTTGACTGACTTGTCTGCAAACTACAGAATCATCTTTGTAGGTTTGAGCGGTCCCAGCTTGAACTCCGTGAGTAGTGAGGCTGGCATCAGATTGACAGATGACCCGCTGTCAAGAAGTGTTCGCTCGAACTCTTGATCAAACATCTGGCAACGAACAAGGGGTGCTCCCATATCTTGCTTCTTGTCCGGGAGGTTGCTGATGGCGTTGACGGTGGCCATAGTGAGGATGTGCTTTTTAGATTTACCACCTTTGCTTCTAGAATTGTGGGGGGTTGGCCTGCGCTTAGTTGTACATGCCTCCTTCAATCCTTTCTTGATCGCTGGCATGTACTCAAGAGCTTTCATTAATGGCATATTTAACACCAAATTCTGAATGATTTCTATGATAGCAGGATCCGACAAAGCACTTTTCAAATTTTTCATTTTTTTGTGTTTTTTCATTGCTTCGGGAAAAGGAATATTTACAAACTCTCCTCCAATATAATTCAAAATAGTGTCCGTGTTGTTGTTTACAGGTAGATGACAAAAAGGAATGGATTCATCTACAATTTGTGGACCAAAAATGATAGGCTCGGCTTCGGGTGCTGGCGTTGGACTCGCTACAGGTGCGGTGCTCCTCCTGTCAGGAGCTGACTGTGATGCGGGTGCAGGCGTCTCCAATGCTGGCCGGTCTCCACCGAGGTTGCTGCTATCTTTTTGTGTTTTTCTGTTTTCTTCATTTTTTTGTGATTTTCTGGATCCTGGTGCTGTCCCCAAAATGCTGACTGGCCCTGGTATTGGCTGGACTGACGATTCCCCGTCAGATGCAATGTGCTTCCCTTTCACTGTCGTCGATGGCTGGAGTGTCTTACTGCTCTTGAGAGTAACAGCGTTAGATAAAAAACAATTAAATTCACCTGATTCGGGTTGGACACTGCCGGCTACCTGCTCCTTGCGTCGGAAATTGTTAGGATTGGCTTCGACCTGGGCTGGTATGACGGTTTTGGCTGCCGTCAGGTCGTCGATCTTCTGGTTCATCTCATCCATATTCTTCATCAACTGTTCCAAAAAGGCCAGGGCCGGATTGACCGGCACAATCTCAGAAGACTCCCCCTGCTGGGGTCTAGACTACTGATATGGCAGTTGAGATTGTGACTGGTAACCTTGTGCAAATTGTTGAGGAGGGGGATTGGAGGAGTACTGCGGATGGTGTTGATTGTATTGTGCAGCCGGTTGCTGGTGATAACCTTGTCCACGATATCCGGACTGCTGAGGCCCAGGTTGGTAATTCTGCCTCCACGTGTTTCCATGTGAGGGAGGCTGGTACTGGTATGGCTGCTGGAAGGGTCTCCCACCCTGATGTTGCTGCTGGAAGGGCCTATTGCCCATGTTCTGACCGAGAGAGTGTCCCTGAGGACGGGTCAGCTGCGCTTCATTGTTCCAGACGCCATTGATCTCCTGGATCAGCGGCGGGGGTGGAGATAACTGCTCGGAGTATGCGGGCTGGTGCTCTGGTTGGTATACAACCATCTGCGTCTGAGGCAGCGGTGGCTGCTCCGGAACCTGCACGTAGTACACGTGCTGGACAGGCTGGGGCTGCGGTGGAGTCGGCTGAGGGTTTTGCTGCACTGTAGGCTCCTTCTTCTCAGCGTTCGACTCGGCAGAGGTAGACACAGAGTTGCACATGTTTGCATTCAATGCTCGGACGAGCTGCTCCAGCTGCTGGGAAATCTGGTCGAGCTTCTACAGACCTTGGGTCCTCTTTTCTATAACCGCCAGCTTTTCGAGATCATGCGACCTCTTCTCGATGATGTCCACCTTGGACAAGTGGCTCCCGATGATGCTCAAGTTGGAGCTCTCATCTTTGTCCTCGGTGTGAGAAGTCATGTTAACTGGCTTGCCGATGGCGGTTGGTGTCTTCATATAAACTCTAGACGAAAATTGGGCTGCTTCTCCCTCAGCCATTTCTTCGAAGACGTTCCATACTACATCCTCGTCCTTGTTGAAATGGGAACCGCCGCAAGCTGCATCCACGAGCTTTTGGCTCTCAAATGATAGCTCCCCGAAAAAGTGCTGTACGAGACTGGTTTTTGGTATTTCATGGTGGGGGCATTTTTCTTGGAGGTCTTTGAATCGTTCCCATGGTTCATGGATAGTCTCGTGGGGCTGCTGGCAGAAACTTGAGATCCGGGCACGCATCTGATTTAATCTCCCCAGGGGATAAAATTTATGGAGAAAGGCAGATTTCAACTCCTCCCAGGTGGTGACGACCTTTCCGAGGTGGTCGACCCAGTAAAGGGCCTTGTCTTGAAGGCTGAAAGAGAACGCGGTCATCTTGATCACATCCAGGGGGACTCCGGGGTAGTGAGCAGTGGAGCAGATGCGGTTAAACTTCTTGAGAAAGATATATGGTTCTTCAGTGGTGTTCCCATGAAAAGTGGGAAGCAATGACAGAAACTGTGGCTTTAGCTCGAAGTGAGCATGCATTCGCGGAATTTAAATCCACTCAGTGATACGCCCTGCTCCTGGGTTGTATGTCTGCTTGAGTGTGGGCTTGGGCTGCGGTGGATCTTCTTCTGCTGCTTCATATTCGGGTCCCACTGAAAACTCATCATTGATTTCATGTTCATTGGGATCGTAGTTCGGATCATCCTCCCGTCGGCCGTCTCTCACATCGGCTCTTCTCCTCAGATCATTCAGCATGTCCTGGAAGGCTGTCTGGGCCAGGGCCTGGTTAGTCAACTGCTGCTGGATGGCTTGAATGGAAGCCAACAGTTGACTGTTAACCTCACCCTGCGTAGTGTATTGTCCTTCCGCTGCATTGTCTTCAGGCTCCTGCTGGGGTTGTGGTCCTTTTCCCCTTCCTCCTGCCATTTCTGTCTCTGCTTGGTTGACTGGCTCGAGCTCTAAGTCTGCACATGGTAGAATGCCCCGATCAGTCTGAATTGCAGCACCAGATAGAGAGATGCGGTTTGTACCAAGGTCGACACAGAACTTTGTTAAGGATGGCGATGTGTAAGGAGTAAAATCAATGGCCATCCAAAACGGACAGAGTTCGGGACGAGAGTGGTCCCGGTTTATTGAAGAAGGCAGGGAGTCTGGAGGTCGGTTCATAGGGTTTGAACCGGTGTCTCGGGAATCGCCCTGAATTATTGGAGATGGCGAACGAATGGAACTAATGTGGGTGCCGACAGAGCCTCGACTAAACTGTCCATCCGCCGCCATCTTGAAGATCAAGAGGAAGATCGATGTGGATGAAAGATACAGGGGTCAACAAGAAACAAATGGAATGTAAAACAGTAGAAGGCTCACAATGAGCGAGGGTCAACAGGGGGAATACAAAATTACGCAACGACGCGATATTTTTGATCTTGACCTAAATGTGATTGGCAATCAAACACAAGACAAGGGAGTTCACCAACTCAACGCGTGAAGCCGTGAAGGTTCGGTTGTTATCTTTGTAATTTTTATCTTGATTTCAGGAATTTATCTTTCAACGAGTCCTTGGAGCGCTACGCCTATAGGAGCGAGAGTACTGCCGGAAAAGTATTCCCGTACTTGTCCTCCTCCTGTGTAACCTGTAACTTGCGCTTTTTAAGGTCCTTGTAACCCTTCCTGGATCCCTACTCAGCCAAAGAAATAGAGGGAGGAAGCTGATAGGCGAAACCGGTACTTCGGATCTCGCTCGCAACGGAATCACCCGTGAGCGTGCAAGATCCTACTCGGACGCAGCCGGTGAGACAGACACCCCCGTGAAGGCGTGGCCTATGCTCGGTACTTCGGACAAGGTCGGCGCTCACACAATAGTGAGTCACCACTGGCGACCAAGCCCTACTCGACTACGTACGATAGTAGCACCACTACTTCGGAAATCCAGGCGATACACAAGGCAGCCACAAGTTGGGTTTTGGGCTCTAATCCTTACGAACGCTCACCTCACTTGGAAGGAGACCTTCCCATGCAACCTGAAAACAAGTGAGGGTGTTACTCTCCCCAATCAATGAGTCCAATTACCAATTTTTATTTAGGTCAAAGTTTTCGTAGCAGCCCCTTTTTTTTTATTTTTTGTGTTATCGCTTCCTTTGAGTAGATTCAAACAAGCACCTAACGATTTTATATTTTCTTTATCCTAATGTATCCAAAATCAGAGGGAGAAAAGAGTCGGGAAAAGCCAATGCAAGTCGGCACCAAGATGGAAATCTCACCTTTGTGCCTATATGATGAATGCAAAGTGAGAAGACTTACAGTGAATCCCAGCTCTCTCCATGCGGGATGCAAGGCAGAAATTTATAAACCTAATCTATATGTCGGTTATGCAATGCGGAAATCGTCATAGAACAGGCAACTGCTAGCGTGAAGAACCACGAGTTAACCGCTAACTCCCAATCCTAGTGTCCGGTCTAGGCTCACTCCTCCTCTGCTCAACACATTTGAGTTAGGAGAAAGCGCTTGTGTGGAGTGAGCTTGCGGCACGCGGATCAAGAGTCAATGATTAACTACTTAATTAATCTAAGTCCAAATACGAACTATAGGAGCATGCAAGAGTTATTAGGGTGTTTGGACCTAGGTTACTCGAATCAAGCAGGACCTAATTCTAAGAGCTCAATCCACAAAAGAAATGAAAAAGAAAACAAAAACGGAAAATGACGGTCGAGAAAACACGAAAAAGCCGCGGTGAGCCCCCGGGTGAACAAACACCCGGAAATTAGGCCCAAAGTGTTCAAGTGTCCAAGTCCTGTATTATTACAAATTAATCAAATACTCTCTCTCTCAAAAATAAAAGCAACTCTCTCTCTCTCTCTATTTCTCCTGCTCTCTCCTGCCGGCTAGGGTAGAATAGCCGGCTCCTCCTCCCAAGGCTGCTCAGGATCCCCTAGGCGATCCTCCTCGGTCGGCGGTCCCTCGCAAGAAAACAAAAGAGATGTCAGATAGTTCAAAATAAATAATACACAAGAGACAAGTAATCAAAAATGGCTAAGTAACTGAAAAGACCCAAAGGTACTCTACAAGCCGATGCTCCCCGGCAACGACACCATTTGAAAAGCGAGATAGCGAGAGCCGCTAAATAGCGGTCTGACAAGTCAGACTCACTGTCGCTGATGCGACTGCTCAAACTTCCTCGGTCTTCAACAATTAACCCACACAATCAATCAGAGAATGAACAACAAGGATTAAAATTTATTATACCCTACTAAAGATGTACAATGGCAAGCAAGTAGGGGTCGAACTCAAGAAGCAAAGGTGTAGAGCATAGATAAAAAAATCCAATCCTGGGTCTAACAAGCAACTCAACCAATCTAGAATTTTTGTGGGTTTTTAATTTTATAATTTTTTTATTTAATTTTTAATTTTGTATTTTTGTATTTTGATTTTTAGTTTTCTGATTTTATATTTTCTTTTTATATTTTATATTTTTTATTTCTTTTTCAATATTGGAAAATAAAAACAAAGGAGTAAAAGACGAGGCCAACTATTTCTAAAAATGCACAAACATAATAAAAATTCAGAAATTAAATGTTTTTAGTATTTTTATGATTTTTTACTGTTTTTGTTATTTTTGGGGATTTTTCTAAGTGTTTTTGGTATTTTTTAGATACTAAAATAATAGAAAACAGTGGAAAATGGCTGGCTGGAAACAAAATGAATTTTAAAAATAGCAAATAGCAATCAAAACTTTTCACACTATTTTTCAAATAAAAAGAGCAAAATTAAGGGCAAATAGGAACTGAGTTTGTATTTTTTAGAGTTTTCTTTGATTTTATAAATTTTTTTGAAGTTTTAGAGTCTTTTTAAATTTTTAAGGTTTTTCTTTTGAGATTTTTAGTGAATTCTGGTCTGCAACTAAAATAGAGTAAAATAGACAATAAGGAATTTTTTTGGAATTTTTCGAGACTTTTTAATATTTTTTTGGCATTTTCTAAGCTAGACAGTAGCAAAAAAGCATGTTTTTGATTTTTAATAAATATGAAAATAAGATAAAATCCAAAACTAAAAATGTAACGTGAAAATACAAGCACACAGGAGCTTAACCCTATTTTGTAAGAATTTTTCGCAATTAAAGGAGGTATTAAATAAATAGGCTAAGCATACAAAAATCCTAAGCCTAGCAGGGGCATAAATGCAATTCTGAAAACATCCAAGGGCCCAGGTGTAATTTCCACCAAAAAGACACGCGCAGCTCACGTGAAACACCATTCACAGGGGCATGATTGTAATTAAAGAAAACCGGTTGGGCGGGCATGCAAAACTTCCAGAAACATATTATATATTCTACGCACAGGGACGAAATTGCAAATACACAAAAGTTCTGGGCCTAACTTGCAAATTACCCAAAAGTCACACGCCACCGTCACGTGAGGTGACGTGGCTTGGACTGAAGTGCAAATATGGAAAACGTGAGGGTCTGTGTGCAAATATTACAAAACTTTTTAAACTACAATTAAAAGTTAATGGACTAAAAAGTAAATACAAAAATCGTGGGTTAAAACTGCAAAATACCCACGGGGCGCGATCCAGCGGTCGATGGCAACCCACTTGTCCACGTGGCGTGCATCTGACGGTGCGTACCCCTTCGTCGCGGACGGCTGAGATTAGATCTTCAAGGCTTGATCGGACGGCGGGGAGGCGCAGGTGATCGGACGGCTGATGACGCGTCTGGAGCAGGCCTTCGATCCAACGCAGGGAGGGGTTCATGAAGAACTCCTCCCCGGCGAACTTCGGGCGGAGATTGCGGCCGACACACGGCCGCTCCGGCCCTAGGATCAGAGGCAAAATGATCCTGGGGCCCTTCCGCGTCAGCTGGTGGCCTCCGACAAGACGGAGGCGGCCGGAGGTGCTCGAACGACGGAGGTGGCCTGGGCGGCTGGTCCTGGGGTCGTCGAAGGTCGATTGAGCCTTCTCTTGGGCTCAGACCTGCAAGGTTAAGCGCACAAAATCCAGGCGAACAAAACGGTGGGATCCGATGGTTCAGATGAGGCGAAAAGTGGTTCGGGTGAAGAGCTCCGGCGAGCGGCGGAGAGGGGAGCTCGATGGCTCGATCTGAGCGAGATCGAGGGATCTGGAAGGGTGCGACGTGATGACGGAGCGGAGGGGAAGGAGATGGAGGTGATCCTGGCGGCGATCGATAATGGGAGTGGCCGGAAAATGGAGGCGGAGCTCAGCTCCGCCGTGGGTTTCGATCGAGATTTCAAGGCGATAGATTAAACGAAACGCAAAGCTGCTATAGATCTAAGCTATTCTATGCTAAGGCTACAAGGAAATGGAAAGAAAAGGGGAAGAACTCACCAGAGACGACGGGCGTGGAAGCACGGCGGAGCTCCGGCGAGGGTCGAATCGCTTCGATTCTACACCAAATGCCGTGAACCCAGGCTCTATTCGACGCCTGCTGTCACCAGGAGCACGAAGAACTCGGGGTTTGAGGGTGAAAATGGCGGAAGAAGGATTAGGCTTGAATCGAAGATGGGGGCACTCATTTGAGGGGTTGACGGGCGGCGTGAAGAACGAGGCCCAACCGCCTCGGTCAGTGATCCACAGCCCAAGGAATCACTTGGGCGTGAATCACCATTGACCGAGGGAGAGATTCCATGAAGAGGCCATCACCAAATGGTGATCGAGGCCTCCTCGAAAAAAGGATGAAAGCAGGGTCAAACCCGCTTCTGACAAGGGACAGACCTCGGTCAGGGAGTTGACCGAGGTCAACCAATGGAGTGCTCTGGTTGGTCCACGTGGACCAACCAGAAAATTCCTTGGCGAAAAACCCTTATAAAATGAATTAAAAATAGCAGGTGAATTAATTAAATTTTGATTATAAAATGAAAAATATTTGTAATTTTATGAAGTATTTTATGGTGATTTTTGTTTATTTTTATGAGCTATATTTTTACAAATTTGCATTTATACCCTTTATAGCATATATATCTATATATATTTAAGTATTCTATTTTTATTTAGGTATTTTTAATATTATTATTTTTGTTTATTATTTTATATAATTATAACATACTTTTATACATGTAAATCTATTTTTATTTTATTTTATTGATGTGTTTTGTATAATTAATAAAATATAAGTATAGTTTATACGGGTATGTGTATAAGTATAATACCTATGTTTTGAGTATACAAGTATTTTATTTTTACTTTTATTTAGGTTTTTATTCTAATTTTAATATTCACAATTATTATAAGTAATATTTACAACATTATAAAAATATAAAATTATAAAAATAATAAATAAATAATAAATTGAATATTTTAATATGTACAAGTATACAATGTGGGTCCAAAAGTCAACTTTCAAACCGTAGCTCCGCCAAATGCGAAACCACCACCATTGGAAAGATTATTTTCTTCTATATACAATTAAAGGTGAGTACGCTGCATTTGGGTTTTTATTTGTGAGATACGGGTCTGGGATGTTGGCATTCTGGATTTTTATTCAGACCATAACTTTTTATCTGTACATTATTTTTCTGTGAAATCAATTTTGTATTTTTCTTTATTAATTTATCTACAACTTTCATGTACAAAGTTTCTTTATCTGATGTATAAAAAGTGGAACCAAAAATAGGTCCCAAAATGAATAAAGAATGAATTAATAATTATAGGTATTTGGCCCTTATCTCCCCCTACTTTATTCCTTGTCGACCTATTCATCAAGATGCCTAGGTCTCGGGGTTTCGGGTCATACAATATTTTATTCTTTTTCTTTTCTTTTCTTTATTCTATAATTTTGGCACTAAAAACCGCATTTTATACAATATTTACACACATATACATAGATGCTAAAAAGCCTATATTAAGCCTATTTACACGCATTTACTAGGGTTTTTAAGGCCAAAATGATAGAATAAAGATGATGAAACGTGGATTCATCACCTGCCTAAGATGATCTAGGAGTCTCTCTAATTACAAGGGGTTTCCATATCTAGGACTGTTAAGTCCACCATGTATTCTTGACCCTCGACTTTGATTACAACATTCCTCAATTCTCCTTGGGACCTCTTGGTTGATTTATCGGCGAACTGCAGGAGGGCTCTAAATTTCCTAAGAGGTCTGAGATTAAGCCGCTCGTAGAGGGTTGTAGGTATTAAGTTAATTGAGGATCCGTTGTCTAGGAGAGTGCGTGCAAATGCAATGTCATCGACATGACTCACCACATAATGTGCACCCATGTCTCTCCGATTCCTTGGAAACAAGTTCTTTTTTGCACAAATCGTAGCTACTGATAGAACGTGTTTCTCAACACGGCTTTCGGTCTTCCTGCTAACCCTAGTAGATGTGCATCTCACCTTAAGGTACTTCTGAAATGCATGAGTCATTTTCACATACTAGTCAAAGGGGATTGTGACCTTGATGTATTTGTTGCAAAACTCTGCCATCTTAGGGTCATCTTTTTGTATTTTTTTCAATTTCTTCTTTCCACCCTTAATAGCTCGGGGAAAGCGATTATTGACTCTAACTCATGTTCTGAAACTGAAATGTTTTCATTGAAAGCTGGAACTGAGTTCTGTACAAGACTTGGACTCTGAAACATACTAGGACTCTGACTCCGACCAAAAGAAAAATGCTGTGGTGAAACCAGTGATGAGTCTTCCGTGCCTTCTGGACGATCCTACTCAGATGGAGGTGCGGGCTCTTCGTCGGTTTCATCGGACTCTTTACTGGTGCGGGTTTGCTGCTTCGAGGACCCAGAAGTCCTCTTCTTCTACCGATGGTGGTGATGGTGGTGCTGCTCCTCTTCTTCCTCCAAGTTCTCCTCAGGTAGAGACTTGGCGGCTCCTTCCTTCGGTGCCCGTACCTGATCAGGTATGGTCACGGTCCTTCTGCTCCTGAGGGACATATGGTTCACATTATCATACGAAAGGATCTCATGTTCAGCTAAAGAGTTATCTGAATAGTATACCTGATCATGAGGTCGGTTCTGGCCTTGAGTTAAGCTGTTCGGGTTGGCCTGAACCTGGGTGGAAATTGGGGTCTTTGGCGCCATTTGTTGATCCTGGGCATGAGATACTCGATTCAGATCGGTTCTCATATCCAGATAGTCATTCTGGATCTGTTGGACCCTATCAGACAGGGTCTGGATCACCAAGGTGAGGGACTCCAATTCAGTGGGCTGGGCTTGCTGATGCTGATTTGCAGATGAGGTTCTGTATTGGCCCTGCTGGCCATGCCGATACAGCTGCGGGTGGGATGGTGTTGGGCCCTGCTGGCTCGAGTGGAATGTGCGCTGCTGGTGCTGGTGCTACTGAGGCTGGTACCCTTGTTCGGGCCTGGACTGAACAAAGCATGGTGCAGGGATGGAGCTGGTTTCCTGTTAAGCTGGGCAAGGTCGGTGAGGCTGACCGTTCCCCATCCCTGACTGTCTCCTGACGGGGTCACGGCTGTACCACAACCCGTTGATCTCGAACACCTGCGGAGGCTCCTCGTATCCGATCTCCACTTGTGGGGTGCATGTTGGTTCTGATGGGTGTAAGTCTGATCTTATACCCAGCCACTCTGAGGCCCCAGTTCCTGCTCCTGTACAAGATGGACTCGGTGCACTGGTGCGGGTGGTGCAGAAGGGGCATGTAGCTTCATCTTGGCTACCTTCTCAGTATGTTCCTCCACTTGCTTCGGCAGACGTGAGAGAGACTCAAGGTCAGTGACCTTCTTGTGGATCAGCTCGACCATAGTTAACTTTCCAGCTATCATCCCCATGCTGGGGATGAGGTCCTCTGTCAGATCTGCTACAGTCCTCCTAGTTATCTCGTTGGATAGGATTAAGGGAGACAACTGATAGGCCCTGGTGGTCTGTGACCTGCCTGTTTCCGCCATCTGCTCTAGTATCTTCCAAACAACATTCTTGTTCTTGTTTAGATAGCTTCCTCCACAGGCGGCACTTACTAACCCCCGCATCTCTGGGGTCAGGCCACAGAACAAGGTCTGGACTAAGATCGCCTTAGAAATGCCATGGCAGGGACATTTCTGAATTAGGTCATTGAACCTATCCCAGGCTTCATGGAATGGTTCACTGGGTCCCTGGGAGAAACTATCGATCTTGGTTCTCATTTAATTAGTTCTACTGAGAGGGTAGAACTTCTTCAGGAATAAGTCCTTGAATTACGTCCAGGTTGTACATATCATCCCTAGGTTCTTCAGCCAATGCGTCGTCCTTATCTCCTAAGGCAAAAGGGATGGCCTTCAGTCTAATGTAATCATGTCCAACCTTAGGATGACTAAGGTTGTTGCAAACCAGCTCGAAGTCTCGGAGGAAGGCATATGATTCTTCATGGGCATTTCCGTTGAACTTTGGTAGCAGGCTAAGGAAGTGGGGCTTGAGCTTGAATGCTTCTGGGGGAACCGCTAGTGCCAACCAACTATGCATCTCGTTCTCCGCTGGGTTGTAGGCATCAACCATTGGTCGATCGATTCCTCCTGCTGCAATAATCTGTCCCATTCTAGCTGTGAGATCTGCATTTTGTTGTTCGGCTGTAGCGAGTCGGTTAAGAGTCTTTCGCAATGAGTCCTCATCCGGTGGCTACTTAGGTGGCATCTTGTCCTCTAGTCCTGGGTATGAAACATGGTCGGTGTCAGAGGACAAATCAAGGAAGGGATTCTTACCGAGGCGATGGTCTTCTTCGGTAAGCTCGGAGGAGAAGAAAGGGTTGGTTTGAGAGTAACCACCCTGGGTGTGAGGGAACCAGAACTCAAGAGGGTCATGAGTCCTGTGTGGTCCAAGGTGTGCTTGGGCCGATGAAGAGGAGTTTCGTGGGGGGCTCAAAGAGAGATTGGTGAGTAAAGAGTCGATATCACACCAATCACTCATCTTGATTTGGCGAGAAGAATCAGGAGTCCTAAGTGAAGATAGGATATGACTCCTACGTGAAGCAAACAATTCAATCCAAGACCCTGGGTTCACACTCAACACAGTGAAGGACCCGAAACCGAGTCCAATAATATTGTTAATTTTAAGTGTGATTTTTCAAGCAAGATAGCAAGGATTACGCAGCCTAGAGGGAAGTCGGCTCAGAGCCGGATGCGTCTTCCCTATTTAACCTATCACCTAAGATATCACCGGTCCTTCCTTTCTTCGCTCCTATCCTATGTTGATGGATTCAAATACCTGCCCCTATCTACCTGCAAGCAGGCAGAGGCTGACAAGGCCGGAACTTCACCCTGGGGGTTGCTGGCAACTTGTCGCGAAGTACCGCAATTTTGCCCCTATCTACCTGAGACAGGCAGAGGCTACTTGGTACTAGTGAGTGAACCTTAAAAATTCAACTTGTGATATTTGCTAGGATTAGTCGGAATGTGATATGGAAGGCGGGGATTTGGGCTCTGCCTTAAGGTGTTCACACACACTCAAGTACCCTCACTCAACCTGAAAACAAGGTCGGGGATTAGTCTCCCGCAAATAGATTTTCAAATTTTAATGATTTTTTTGGTCAATATGTTAGCAGTCCTGGATTTAAGTTAAGTTATCACTTGTTAGTCCAACCACACAGCACGCCTATCGTCCAGTCCCAATTTCCGTTTAAATTAAGTTTGAAAAACAGAGGGGGAAATCGTGAAAGCTGATGCACGAAAAACGATGATGCGTATGCTGAGTAGAGAATACTTACAATGATCCCTTCACTTTTTATGCAGGATGCAAAACAGAATTGAGATCTTTTACACTATATGCAAATGCAAGGGACAAAAATCCACTCCTAGACAAGCAGTTCTATTAGCGAGTGAAGCATAGTTTGATTTGACTAGTTCTGCGGTCTAGGTGTGTCTTTTAAGTGTATTGTGTGGTCCTAAAAATTTACGAGCACAAGAAAATCCTAGAGTGGCTCGAGGAGCCGCTAGTGCAAGCCTAGTTTATAATTCAATCCACACAGCACACAGGGACACAGCTCCACTATCTTTACACACGCGAGAATCCAAACGGGAACCGCTGGAAATGATGTGAAAAAATAAAGAAAAATAAAAATACAAATTCTCTCAAATCACTCAAAGAATTAAAATGTTGATTCCTCGAAGTGTCTTCGACTCCTTATGTTCCTCGCATAGAAATAATTTGAGGTCATATAGAGAATGACACAAAAAAATACAAAAATTAAAAGACAGACAATATTCACAAGAAAACCGGGGGTCATACTACCCGGGGATAGAAATTCAAGCACTCAGAATTACTGCAAATTAACCTAAGTCGGGCCTCCCCGACAACGGCGTCCTTTTGAAACGGTTTCCCCCACCCTATTTAATTTGGTCAAATTAATGCTCAAATTAATTAAGAATTTTCGTTGCAGTCGGATGATGAGAGCAGTTCAAAAACCACTTTTAATTAAAGCAAATTAATCTCGAGCGGCAATTTTTTTTACTTGGGCAAGCCCAAGGTCGAATTCAGGGAGGCAGCTGTCTCCTTAGGTAAATTATTAGCAAAGTCCAAGATTTGATTATCAGGGAAGAATTTTTTTGGTCTTTTTCGATTTTTATGCAAGACACATGCAAAATCTAGCCAGTTTACAAGTTAATTCAGAAAGCGTGATCAAATCAAGTCCAAAATTATGAAACTAGGCCAGACGATGAAATGGGAAGAAATTAGGCTACACTAATTTTTGTGGAATTTTTTGACACTAAATAAAATTACTGTGAATTAAAAATGAATACAAGGAGATTTTAAATAAATTAATTTTAATAAATATCAAATCACAATATTTTTGGGAATAAAAATTAACCTAGATAGATCCGAAGGTGAGGAATCCAGGAAACATATTAAACCTAATTTTTGATGTGAAATGTACCTATTAACAATTAATTACGAAAATCACTAAATGAATTATTTAGGCCTCGAGATGCGTGTAATTGAGATGAAAGTTTTATGCAAGGTAAAGCCAATTATCGTAGATTTAATGTGATTTTTTGGGGTATTTTTGGATCACAGAAAAATTACTATCAATTAAGAGCTGAAATTGGGCAAAATATAGCAAAAATGAACCAATTAATTAATAAAAAAATTCAATTGATATTACAAAAATATGCCACATATTACATAATGAAGAGGACAATATCAGCTACATAATGCAATTTTTCAAACTAAATAATGAATTAATATGAATCCTAAATATGCGTGCAAAGACAGGGGTATAAATGCAACTACAAGAATTAAAATTGCTGAAAATAAAACATGCTGACAGGGACTAATGTGCAATTACCTATAATGTGGGGGGTGGTTGCAATTTCTCCACGGGACACGTGCTCCTCACGTGGGGTCGCCTGGCAAGGACTGGAATGTAATTTTGAAAACCTTCAGGGGCCTCAGTGCAAATAACCCAGGACGCACGTGCATATCACGTGAGGATCCCTTGGCTCGGGGGTCTTCGGAGGATCGGAGCGAGGCTCGGGTTGCTCTAGAGGTTCGGATCTGGCTCGGAGTGGCTTCGGTTGATCCGAGCCCAATGGTCGGGGAAGTGGCCCGGATCGGGCAACGTGGAAGGATCTGGACCGTGGGATCAAAGATGATCCAACAGTAATGAAATGCTAGTGCGTGGCGTGTCTTGACTTGTTGGATCAAGATCGATCCAACGGTCCTTGAAGCTTGATGAAGAGGGCGACGTGGACGACCGAGCGTCGCTGGATCAGGATGAATCCAATGACCCTCGGATGCTCTAGCGTTGGTCGACGTGACGTGATCAAGTCCGCAGGATCAAGGATGATCCAACGGCTGCAGGACAAGGTGGCATGGATGGCTCCTGGCCATTCGATCAAGGCGATCGAACGGCTGCTGGTTGTCGTCCCCAACGGCCCTCCGCCTCCTGCAGGAGAGAGGGCTGGGCTCCGGCGAAGCTGGCCTAGCTCCGCCTCGTTCTCCCATCGTCGGTGAAGGTTGCTGGAGGGTCTGAGGTAGCTCGGAAGATGCGTGGATGGCTGGCGAAGCGTCCGGTGGTCTCAGGAGTGGAGGAGACGCTCCAGAGCGTGGTGGCGGAGGAGCTCGAATGCAGCTCCGATGAGCCTCTGGCCAATCAAGATGGAAGTACTTGCAAGGTGGTTAGAAGATAGTCGAAGCACCCATTTTGACCGTGGAGTGGAATGGAGTGTGATTCGAGGCCTATGAAGCTGTGAAGGTGATCGATGATCGAGCTTCGCCACGGTGGCGGAGCTGGCGTCGGTGGAAGGTGAAGTCCCTCGTCGGAGGAGACTAATGGTAGCGAGAAGTTCAGAGCTCCTTTGCGGAGCTCGGTAAATAGTCGGAGGAGCGAGATGATGCTCGTGAATGGCGAATTAAATCGGAGATGGAGAAGGAAAAGGAAGAAGAAGATCGGGGGAGAGATGGAGGAGTCTACCTGGGGTCAGAAGCTCCGGGGAAGCTTCCAGGTCTTCGTTCGAAGGCCGGTAGGAGGACCTGAGCTCGTGCAGCGCCTTGGAGGAGCTGTGACACGATAGTGTTCGGCCATGGATCTCGCCGAAGGGGTTCTCGGTCGTCGCTCGACCTGGTATCAAATCGCTGTCACCAATTTGAAGGTGGGAGCTCGGAGTCACTCTCCGTGGTGGCGGATGGGGGTGAAAGTGGCCGGAGGTGGCTGATTTATAGGATGAGGTTGGCAGCAGGGATGGCTAGGAGGTGGTGTTCGTGGATGTCATGGAGCGACTCTGAGGGTTGTCATGGAGATCGAGGGGGCTGGCGAGGATGAGGGATGAGTGGGCTCCATCGTGGTGGCGTTAGTGGTCGGAGAAGGTGGTCGGCGTGGGGCCAAAAATAGAAAGGTGGTGGCCCCTTATGCACTGTAGAGAATGTGGGTGCGGGGCGTGCGGAGGTTGACGACGACGTCTCAACCGTTGGATCTTGCGATCCAACGGTCCAGATGGAGGCGCGGATCGACGCCTGAGATTAGATCTAAGGCGCGACATCGGAGGGCTCTAAACACACCACATGGCGTGCTGATGAGGCGCTGCTAACGGGTGGCTGAGATGGACTCAGGGATTCATTCGGATGGTTAAAACCAATTGCGGTGATGAACAGTGAAGATCAAGGCGCCTAGAGCGAGATCGGAGGGCGCACAGAGTGCCACGTGGTGGACTCTGGGCGAAGCGCGAACGAGTGGTGCGGATGAGATCCAAGGAGTGATCTGACGGTGGTGAATTACGACGGACGTGGAGATCACTGGGCTACTGGATCTAGATGAAGATCCAACGGTCTAAGGCACGGGCGGATAGGTTGAAGGGAGAGGGTCGCGTGGCGCAATCAGAGGGCGCCACGTGGCCAGCTGTGAGTGGCTGAAGAGAAAAATAAGATTAGAGGGAGGAGGAGGCCGAATTTGGAAAAACTTAAAACATGAAAGTTGTATATCTCGATGAGATCTACAAGTTTCATGTTGACTAAAAACGGAGAGGAGGTCAAATGTGATACAAAAATACAAGAATACAAATATACCTAAGTATAGTATACAAGGAGGCCCAAAAACTCAACTTTTGCCTACGAGCTCTGAATTGAATGAAATTGGTCTCATTTAGATGGTCTCTGAATGTATATTACTATGAAGGTAGTAGACCTAATTTGGACTTGGTAAGAGAGAGATATGGGTATTCTAAGGTCTAGGGGGTTTGGGGCTTTATTGGGTATTTTAGAAGAGAGGTACGCTAGCCTTCTTCCATATATTATTATTAAGTAATGGTGTTCACACTATAAGGAAGGTGTTCTTTTATTTTAGAGGGGATAAAATACAAATGAATAGGTGGATATTTTACAGTGAATTTTACACAAGGAGTGGCTTCTTATTTGGATGCAAAGATGAATGCTAAAATGCATATTTTGTGGATTGATGCATGAATGCTATTTATGCAAGATAAAGGGAAATATGAAGCTAAATACCCAGGGGACAAAGCTCTATTTTCAACTTTAAGAGTGATGAATCACATATTCATCACCTCCTCAGAGTTATGTCGCTGCTAGAGGACCTTCACCAATGGTATCTCCTTATGCCTCAACTTATTCATTGAATGATCTACGATCAGTGCCGGTTCATCATGATAGCTTAGGTTTGTGTCCACATAAAGATTATCGTAGCTGATCACGTGCGATGGGTCATTTACATATTTCCTTAGGTTGGAAATATGAAATACGTCATGTACTCCTGACAGGTGAGGGGGAAGTTCCAACCTATAAGCAACACTGCCAATTCTGTCAAGGATCTCAAAAGGTCCAACAAACCGTGGTGCTAACTTCCCCTTTACTCCAAACTATTGCACTTCTTTAGTTGGAGATACTCTCAAGAAGATGAAATCTCCAACTTCAAAGCTAAGATCGGTGCGTCGTTTATCATTATAGCTCTTTTGTCTACTCTGTGCAGTAAGAAGCTTTTTCCGGGCCGTCTTAATGGCCTTAACAGTTTTCCTCCAAGTATTCCACCTTATGCAGCTGGTTATGCCCTACACCTTGCCCACTCAAAGGTGTAGTACATCACCTCCCATATAATGCCTCGAAGGGGGCCATGCCTATGTTGGAATGGTAGCTATTGTTATATAAAAATTCAACTAATGGTAAATGGACCTTCCAAGACCTTTTCCACTCTAGTACACATGCTCGAAGAAAATACTCTAAAGACTGTATAGTCCTCTCGGATTGTCCGCCAGTCTGAGGATGGTAATCTGAACTGAGGCACAATTGCACTTCCAAAGAGTTAATAAACTCACGCCAATAATTTGAGGTAAATCTCGGATCACAATCTGATATAATTTGCTTCCCTAGACCATGAAGCTTGACGATCTCATTGATAAAAATCACTGCAAGCTGCACTGGAGTGCAAGCCATGCTCACAGGTATGAAGTGTGCTGACTTTGTGAGCCTGTCAACTACTACCCATATGGCATCATGACCACTAGAATATTTAGATAGTCATGTAATGAAATCCACAGATATGCCTTCCCACTTCCACTCGGGAATTGGAAGGGACTGCAGAAGTCCAGATGGCCGCTTATGCTCAGCCTTAATCTGTTGGCATGGCATACACCTTGCCACAAAATCAGCCACATCTCTTCTCATTTGCTTCCACCAGAAATTTTCTTTAAATCCTTATACATCTTGGTGCCACCAGGATGCATCGATAATTGAGAGCTATGTGCCTCGTGCATGATCTCATTTCTTAGTTCTATATCTGCCAGAACACACAAATGGTTGCCATTTCGTAGCACATCATCTTGATATGAAAAGCCAACTAAAATCCCCGCAAGGGCTTTGTACTTGAGCCTATGTAGACTCTCATCTGCAAGTTGTCTTCGAATGATCCTCTCTACTAGTTCAGGACGGGAAGGGGAGGGAATTATAACTGTCTCTCAGCTACTCTAGAAGGGGTAGAAATCACTAAAAGATGCGAGAAGATCCCACATCTTGAGATGGGGATGGGACTCACTCGTGTGTGGCCTACAACTATGTGCATCTGCCACCACATTTGCCTTGCCAGGGTGATATGATACAGTGCATTAATAATCCTTTAAGAGCTCCATCCATCATCGCTGCCGCATGTTTAGTTCTTTCTGACCAAACAAATATTTTAGACTTTTATGATTCGTAAAAATCTTAAAGGCCACCCCATATAGACAGTGCCTCCACATCTTCAGAGTAAAGACAACTGCCACAAGTTCCATGTCATGAGTCGAATAATTCTTCTCATGTGGTTTTAATTGACGAGATGCATATGCAACAACTTTACCATGTTGCATCAAAATTTCTTCTATTCCCTCCTTCGATGCATCAGTGTACACTATGAATCCATCTGTTCCTGATGGAATCACCAAAATGGGAGCTATAGTAAGTTTGTCCTTCAACGTCTGGAAGCTTTTCTCACACTTGTCCATCCAAGTGTACATTGTCTCCTTCTTGGTCAGTTGAGTGAGGGGAAGGGAAATCTGAGAAAACCCCTTCACGAATCTTCTATAATATTTGGCTATGCCAAGAAAACTATGAACCTATAATATGTTCTTTGGTTGTACCTAGTTAAGAACTGCTTCAATCTATGCAGGATCCACAGCAACTCCTGCACATGAGAAGACGTGGCATAAGAATGCCACTTCTCGAAGCCCGAACTCACACTTACTATACTTCGCATATAGCTTGTGTTTCCTCAATGTCTCTATCACTGTTTTTAGGTGTGATCGGTGTTGCTCCTCATCTCACGAGTATATGGGGACATCATCAATGAAGACCACTACGAAGTTATCAAGAAATGGCCTGAACACCCAATTCATCATATCCATGAAAGCAGCTGGAGCATTCTCTAGGCCAAAGGGCATTACCACGAACTCATAACGTCCATATCTGGTTCGAAACGCATACTTAGTTATATCGACATCTTTAATCCGCAGCTGATGATAACCGGACCGAAGATCAATTTTGGAGAAAACGGATGACCCTTGTAATTGGTCAAAAAGGTCATCCATCCGAGGCAATGGGTAACGATTCTTGATAGTTGTCTTATTTAGCTGTCGATAATCTATATACATGCGCATAGATCCATCCTTCTTTTTAACAAAAAAGTATTGGTACCCCCCATGGTGATGTACTTAGGCGTATGAAGCCCTTCTCCAATAATTCCTGCAATTGCACCTTAAGCTCCTTTAATTCAACTGGAACCATCCGTTATGGTGCAATAGAAATCGGTTGAGTTTCGTGGATGAGAGTTATCTCAAACTCTACTTCCTTTTATGTCGGAAGTCCTAGTAATTCATCAAGGAAAACATCTGGAAAGTTCTTAACAATTTATACATCAGAAAGTTCCCTTCCCTGCTTTTGATCTCTAATGACATGGGCAATGTACCACTCACACCCCTGATCAAGCAAGCGATGTGCTTGTAATGCTGATATGCATGCTGCTCTCCCAGATGAGGTACTCCTATCAAATACGAATTCATGTAAATCGGGAATCTTGAAAATGATTTGTTTATGGAAGAAATCAAGGAATGTGTGGTGATTCTCAATCCAATCCATACCAAGAATAACATCAAAGTCTTCCATCTGTAAGAGTAACATGTATGATTCTAGCATATAACCCCCGATATATACTGAACAATCGGAAAACACTCTATGGACTACAAACAACTGACCTCCAGGTCCCTTGATAAGATAAGGTCTGTAACTGTGGTAGGCTCTCGGCCTAAGATACTCGTAAAGCTTAAAAGATTGTGATGCACCAGAGTGAAAGAGAGTATGAGTTGTAAAGTCGCCTACAGAAATCATACCTCGCACTACTGATCCTAAGGCATGAGCTTGTCTGTCAGTAATAGCATTCAACTGTCCTTCTCTTTATGGTATACTTGAGCCTGCCATGCTTCGAGTCTGGTAAGGTTTCCCCCTTCCTCCACGAGATGTAAAGCCACACCCCTGATGCTGGGGGTGTCCTCCTCATAATGTACCCCCAGATTGTGAAGATCCCAAGGGATAGTTTGACCTGAAGTGGCCCTTCGGGTTGCATTGATAGTAGACACGATTCTCTATACGTGCATCTATAGTGGTACTCAATATCAGTCGGGATGTCCCTGCTGGCTCAGAAAGTGCCTATCCCAAGGTATGGGCTCCTCTGTGAGTAATCCTGGTTGATGTCCTGGAGCGGTGAAGGTGGAAGCGTTGTCCTACATGTGCTCCTGTCCTCTCATTACGAGATGTCTTACCAGAAAAGTTCGATCTCATCTGTACTAATTTACTCTCGTGTAAGTCTTGCTCCACCCGTGCAGCAGCATCAATTACTTCCTTCATTTTAACCAAACGAAGGGGCACCAATCTCTCGCGAATTTCCTTGCGAAGCCCACAGAAGAACTTGAATGCCTTGTCAGACTCAATTGGCACGGTGCTAGCAGCATACTTCAGCAGCTCCATAAATCTGTCCAAATAAGCAGGCACGGTTATGTTCCCTTGCTCGAGTAATGCGAATTCCACACGCTATTGCTCTATCCAATATTCTGGGTAGAAATGCCACCAAAAGACCTCAGTAAACAACTCCCAAGTAGCCGACGTTGCAATCTGTGGCTCCATAGAGGTCCACCATTCCTCAGCATATACAGCTAAGGAGTATGTAGCTAGGGTTACCTTGTCTTCATCCAGCACATGTATGGTACGAAAGACCTTCTCTACCCGCTTCAGCCACCTCTTCGCCTCCTCGGGGCTTGTGATTGCCAAGAATTCTGAAACCTTCTCTTTACAGTATTTTGAGAAGACATCTTCCTGTCGCGATGGTTGAGGAGGTGGTGGTGGAAGATCAGCACCTCGCGCACCCATGTCAGACCCACCCTCAGATACTGATGTGGAGAATCGTTCTTCAAGAGCGAGTGGTCTTCGCTGCACATCTTGCAGCAAATCCATCATTGCAGCTAATTGTTGAGTGGCCTGATATACAAGGTGGCATTACCTGCATTAGGAGAAAGAAAAAAAAAATCAGACAGAGATGAGATTCGATTTTTAGTGGACTACACCATTTTCAAACATGAGTCAGGGGACTACTTATCTAATGTATGAAATTTTTCTTCCTAGCATACAGTTGTCTACAACTGATGGGGTAATTGGGCTCTGATACCAAATGTAACGCCCCCACCTTGACAGGAGCGCATCGCAATGTCCATGCACAATTATTACCCAGCAACAGTTATATACAACCTGCCTGATAAAACATTCATACAAAAAAATGACAGGAGGAAAATCATACACAGCTTAAAATGACAAGAAAAACCCAATTATTATTATTACATCACCGATCCAGGAAAAGGAAAGACAATTAAGAATTTAGTTCTACTGGATATCAACCTTTGAAATGATTCTTAACTGTGCTGCCAAAAACTCTCGCCTCGGTCTCCTGCTCAAGATTTCCTGTTGGATTTCCAAGAGGGGAATTTGTGAGTCAAATGATCCAGTAAGGATATGACAGTAATTTATAAATGAAGGAAAATCTAGGTAGGCAATGCAAGGGCAGTAACTAGAGAGGTTTAATGAAAATATTCTAAGAAATACAAGTAGAAAGCCTCTAATTAAGTTACATGCAACGAGTAGTTTTTTGACAATTTAACAATAATTTATTTCTTTAAGTTCTTTTATCTATATCTTATTTATTTATTTATTCTAGACTCACCCGTTAAAGGAGAAAATCTACACTAGGAATGAAACCTGCATTGCTTCATTCTAAGAGTAGACTAAGACATGTGTGCAAGCACGATCCTTCAGTTGGTTTGGTTGGTAGTACTCTGACACTCGAGACACGAGGCATATAGCCCAAGGAATCATGATTCCATTAACCGAGTATGCCAGGGGAGTCCTGCTCGCCCCAAAACCAATAGTCACAAAACGAATTCATATGGTGCGATGCACGCGTGCACCCACCTAAAAATCTCAAGAGTATCTACCACCTCCCCACTCTGTGATGCCCCTCGAGTGGAAGTGACTCACAGTCGTCTCAGCTGGACTACAGGGGTGTGCACCCACCTTATAGTATTTACCTTTCATCCCCTTACATAAATGTTACTAAAAATTATCAACTGAGACGTGATAATAATACCATCAATAGACCAAACATTCAGTGTTGTAGTCCTTCATATCATAAATTATCTCATTAATCATTTTCCCAAAGCATAACCACATTGGCATGTAAATATTTTAATTATAGTACGTCTACAGGCATTAACAATAAGACCGGTCATTAGAGTTCTCATAACCATAGAGATCTACAAGGAAAACATGTGCAGCCTGATCCATATAACTAGTATAGAAGCTGCCATAAAATAAAAAACCTGATGATAATCCATCATACCACAAATATATAGATTTTTATAGGCTAATATGCCAGTTATTTATAGAGGGTTCAACTGATCTTCAACTTCCATGATATTACAAGGGATGTAGGAATCTACAGTGATCGACTATCCTACTTTGTCTGTATGATAATGTCCCTAAATTAGAATGTATATACATGCAGCAAAGTCCCATAATGATACATGTGCCATAAGCAATACTATAACAACTTGGGAGGTCGTACGTATTTTAAAATAGTAAGAGCCTATGGTAATATCTTATAAAAGTTTACGTAGTAAATCTTAATGGCAAGGGTACAACGTTGTATGATGACTTAACAATACACCTAATTTCTACTCCATATACTCACAACATGGTTCTAAAGTATCAATAAAAAAAGATCCACACTTTATTTTCACATGTAGAGAGTTCGATTGCTAGAACTGGAAATACGATATGAAATCCTATTCTGTGTAGATATTGCAATAACTCATATGACGTATATGCTTAGATCATATGGAAACTGCCATATATAAAATATTATAACTAATTGTATATTAATTTAGCTCAATGTAAAACCATCCCTTAATTAATTTTCTAAGATAATAAGTTTTAAGAACCAAAAGGTAGGATAAGCATCTGTTTTAGGAAACCAAGATTTACAGACATGCAGTAATTTGATAATTTATGCCAAAATCTTGCATGCAAGGATTTAAGGAATATATTTATTTAAAGAATGTTTCCAACATTATTAACCATAATCATGACCTGGAAGTCATCCCTCACAAGCAAATCCTAGGGCAAGGTTTTGATCATAACCATCTAATATCAGAAGTCCAACAAAAAGTTTCATTTAATTATAAGGAGGTAATATGTCAAGAATGATCACGGATATAAACAAGGATTAATAACACAGATTTACACTTGTTACTGATTAATCCGAGACTCTTTTCTTAACGGAATCTGCAATCTCATCTTCATACAATAATCTCTAACAAGCAACACATTTTAAGATACCTAATTCATTTTTGCTATCAAGATAAATCATTTAGAAACGGGGTGACTCATACTAGTTATCGCATGAAACCACGACAAAGAAGTCCCCAAAAAATGCGATAAACCAACAGCAAGAGGAGATCCCAGGGGTTGGATCAATTCGAATAATCATCCCCTTAGACCACATTCTCCAATATCACAAGATATATGAAAGAAAAGGGAGAAGGCGTAATCCGTTACCTAAACATGAATCCTTTGCTCCGTGCACGCGGTCAACGAACTGGACTAAGCAGCACCTTTCTCTTACAGCGGTGTTCTTCCTCCTCTCCTCGTAATGAAGCTCCGAAGCTTCGCGTCTCGCCAAAGGAAGGACCCTCTTGCTCTTGTCTCTCTAGAGAAGAAGAATGAAGAATCAATTTTGAAGAAGGGTGAGAATGGAAGGAGATAAAATGGATCTAAAAGATCATTCAGGGTGAAATAAGGAAGTATGATTGTCAATTTTGAGGTGAATAATACTCTAAAATATTTCCCCAACATGTAGAATAAAATCAAAATCCCTAGGTCCAATTTACATAAATGTCCCCGACCATAGTTCACTAAAAAGGGCATAACTTCATCATACGGACTCGGATTCATGCATTCTTGGTCTCGTTAGAAAGCTTACGACGAGCCGCTTCTATTGAGAATGATATTGTTTATGTTTTAGTACTTTGGACAAAGCCAAATTTCTGGGGCATTACAACTTGTTTGCATAGGAGACCCCATTTGGCCCATCGACTGCTTAGGCAGAACTGCTCCTGGCCCCCCTTCACCGCCACGTTCATATGACCTTCACCATCTTCATAGGACCCTTCCACCGGATGCAGAAACCTCTCACAACAATGCCAGACCTTCCGGATCTTCCATCGGGATGGTGGATCATCAATCCTGCTCGATCGAAGTTCGTCCTGGAGGAGTTCTTGCAGACCTCCACCTCACCGTTGGATCAACCCTCACCTGCAAGATTCCATCTCAGTCGTCAACACCAGCATCCTTTTAAACGTTGGATATGACCGATTGGTGCATCTGACATGCACGTAGCCAACATTCCCTGTCCGTCGGATCTGCGCTACCCGTGAGATCAAGGCCCTACGCCAAAGTCCCCTCCAAGCGAGCGCCACGTGTCTTGTGAAGGGTATATTTATCTTCGACCCTCACACTTTTATGCTTTGTTATTTAGTTTAGTAAATAAAAGTTGTGGTACAGACATTTTACAGTTTGGACCTTGTATTTTTGTAGATTTGCACTTTAGTCCTCCCTATTCGAACTCATGTGCTTCTACACATGGTATTTGGGATATTTGCATTACATGTCCAGAACTTTGCTATTGTTGTGGAGTGAATGTTTATTTATAGTATTTGCATTTATAACCCTGTGAGGCTGGTTCACATAATGCATGTGTGTTTGCTTGGACTTTTTGCAACTTAGGCCCCACACTTTCCATCTGTGTTATTGTTTGGCCCGATAAATAATTTTAATTACGCGTAGGTCCCTGTAAGCTGCATGTATCTTGTTTGATTTAATAAATACAAATTAATCTCAAAAATTCCCTAAAAATTACTGTTCACTCCTGTTGATATGTAATATTTATGGTATTCTTTCTAGATTAATTTCATTGAATTTATTATTTTTCAAAAAAAATCAAAAACCCATAAAAAGTGTTCTGTCTATTTTTAAAAATCCATTAAACTTCAAAAATTATTTTAAAAATTCTACAAAAATTCCTATTGTTGTGTTTTGATGTGTTTTATCTTCAATAGCATTTTTGCTTGAAAACTCCTTGTAAAAACCTTAAAAAATGTAAAAGACCTAAAAGCTCATAAAAATCATATAAAATTCAAGAAAAATAAAAAAAGTCTCATTTCACTTCCTGTTTGTAGCCTTTTAATTTTAATTTAGTCCTGGCTATGCACTCTTTATAGTTTTATCCACTGTTGTTTTTTATTAAATAAAAAAATATTTGCAAAACCCCATAAAATTACCAGAAATACTTTAAAAGTTTAAAAACCCAAAAATATTTTTATCTTAATTTTTAGAGCATTTTTAGTAATAAAGAAAAATCCAAGAAAACTAGTGTGTTGCTTTATTCTCTTGTTTGTTGATTTTGCTTCTTTATTAAAATACAAAAAATTAAAAATTAAAAACCACCAAAAAAATATTTTCCATTTCTGAGATTTGACTACTTCGTAGGTTTACTCATGCTCCTTGTGTTCGACCTAGCTTGCTATACCTGGTAAAAATAAATAGCAAGACAGCTTACATTTGTACTAGACTATTTTTGATTTGTCTGAGTGGTTTTATTCTTCTTGATTGACCGATCTTGATGATTCGGACCGCAACGACCCTTGATTATTTATTTACTTAACTCGAGTTGCCTGGACCATTCATCAGAATGGCGCTGTTGCCGGGGAGCACATCTTAGTAGTTATTTTCTCTTTTATTTTATCTTTCTCTTTTCTTATTTCTTTGTCTCTATTTGATATAACCATTTTCTGACACATTTCTGCTTTGCTTTTTGTGCGAGGAACCGCTCGAGGATGCTTTGTCTTTTTGTTGGAGTACCCACATCGGAGGAGGAGTGGGAGAGCACGAGGAGACAGTTATAGCAGATAGAATAGAGTAGTTTATTTTTCAGCAGACTACTATTATTGCAATATTTAGACTTGGACATTTCTCTTTGGACATAGACTTATCGAGGTCTGTTTCGCAGAGCACTGGTGTGCTCGGGGGACCTCACCGGATTTTTCATGGTTTTTTTTATCACCTTTTATTTTCTTTTGATTCATGAAGTTTTATCCCCTAGACTTAGGATTTTTGGTTATTGTGACGTAATTAGCTAAGGCCCCACACTTAATTGCTCATTCTGTTCCTATAGAACGTAATTGGACCTAGCTAATAATTAATAAGAAAAAGTTAACTTAATCATTTAAGAGTCCATGCGCTACTAGAGGTCGTATACAGTGCTGACAAGATCCATTGTGGCGGACACCGATCAACATCTGAGACCGGACTCAGGCCTCTCTCTCAGATTAGTTACCTATTTGTTCTTCACGATCATTAGAAATTAATCGTCTAAGGCTGATTTCTTCGTGCATCATAAAGTTAGTTTACTTTCTATCTTTAATTTATGTGTAGATCATCCTGCATGTAGAGTGTTGAAGACATGTACGCATTTCTATCTCTACATGCATCATTGTGTTTGATCACGCATCGGTTTTTTCGACTTCCTCCCCCTATTTTGTTGGACTCAAATAATCCAAGAGATCGAAAAATTCATTAGGTGTTATTTTTATCAGAAATATACATAAAAAGTTTGAAAACCAATAAAATTGGGATTGCTAATGCAAATTGGACCCTAAAATACACTCCATCATAAAATATTTATTTTGGGGAGAGTCACCCCCTCATTGGTTGATTTATCTGCACTGAGAGAGTGACCCGCACACTAGGTAGAGCCATACCTGAACTCCTTTCAGACGACTGGTTTTGTGGTTGGTTGTTCTTCAGTGAGGATTTCACCAGGTAGCCGGTAATTGGTCCAGGACTTCCTTAGCAGATTGGGCAGATAGGTTAGCCAGTAAACGGTCCGCGCCCATACAGGTTGGGAAAAACTAACTGTTGGATTTGGGCCAGTCTCCTGGGAGCATCGGGTTCCCAACAGCTTGCTTAGTCGCTCTGATAGATTGATTGATCACCTAAACAAAATTGACAAGATTAACGACCAAGATTTCATGATCATCAGCTCCAGTGTTGAGTAGGTGAATTGGGGGTTTGATTTCTGATCATGTTTGCATTCCAGATCTCATCGTCATTTCCCTTCATCATGATGATGGGAAGGAGGTCCCTTAGACTACTTTGACAGCACCACTCCCTAACACTCATTTCCATTCATCTAGGCAGTTTCAGAGAGCCCCAACCAACTCTCTAAACCTGAGTTTGCGACCACCCTTCTTCTACTAGTCCTGAGGTGCCAAAGCAGAGGCCAGCACGGATTTATGTACATTTAACGGCACCTGAGTTGGGGTCTTTTGCCTTTGCAGAGACCCGAGAGATAACCAGCAATGAGTGACGCACCGATGAGCATCCCTAGGGTTCGATGTATATACATGATCAGGGCGCCATCAACAATACACTTCTAGCCTCCCTGAAGACCATGCAGAGACAGATCAGAGACCAAGGAGCATTCATGACAGAGGTACGACGAGAGCTTGCGGAGATGAGAGGCGGCAGAGGAGAGCCTCAGAGACTAGCCAGTGGAGAGATACCCGTAGCTGGAGGAGGAGACAGACGACCAGATGATCAGCCGGAGCCGAGACCACCACACACGATGAGGCAGTTGCACAATTTTGGTGCAACTCTCACTCACCGTTGGATTCAGCTGTTGGAGATCCTAGGCGATTTTGAGCTTCGCCCCCAGACCATTCAGCTTCTGTCCAAGTTCCATGGGCTTGCCACCGAGGAGCCACACCTCCATCTCCAGGAGTTTGAGATGATCTGCAGTACTGTCCATCGTGGATGAGGACATGATCAAGATGATTGCCTTCCCTTTATCATTGGTTGACAGAGCAGCCTACTGGCTAAAACATTTGGGGAGGTACGTCACCACCTGGGAGCAGCTCTGGACTGAGTACTTGAATAGTACTATTCAGTCGGTCGGACCAACGTAGATAGAGATATGATCAACAATTTCACCATGATCTCGAACGAGCAGTTCCACGAGGCTTGGGATCATTTCAGGGAGCTCATCGATCGGTGTCCACATCATGAGATATCAAAGCCCAACTTAGTTGAGAGCATCTTCTGTGGGCTGACACCAGAGCTATAGAGGCTTGTTAATGCCTCATAGGGGTGGTCCTATTTCGCTAAGGATGAGGACCAAGTCTGGGACATTTACGAGGAGATGGCAGAGAATTACACGGTGATGTCCCAGACTCGATTCTACACACAGGGGAAGCCCCTCCCACAGGCCGTGTCCTATTATAGGATATCACGGGTATGGTATTAAAAGGCTAGCCTTGAGGCGGTTGAGGCAGTAGTTATTAGCCTCGAGACATATGCCTCAGATGGAATTGATGAGGCGTACGCCTCAGAATGTCGAGGCGGTCTGAGGTGGTGAGGTGGTCGAGGCGAGGCGAGGCGGTCTGTGAGGCGGTTTCTAGAATTTAAAGCATTTTTTAAGGATTTAAATTGTCTTATTGGTAGTTTTAGATTCTTATAAATGTATAATTGTCTAGGATATATATTTACAAGATGAATGCTTGAAATTATAAGTTTGTTCATATTCAAATTAAGCATTAAATTTGTCTGATTTTTTCAAGAATTCTTAATATTGCATTTTTAAATACATAATCCATAAAGCTTAAAGAAAAGCTAGTGTTAAGAGAGGTGACATAATGAGCAATGTAATATACCAACTAGAAAAAATCAAGATTAGATTCAAGGTTTGTTAATGTTGTCATATTTTATATATTAGTCATATATCTAATCATAATGTTTTATGCACCTCACCCTTTTTAACGAAAAATATATTGTCTCTAATATTTTAATGACAATTATAGCTAATAATTCTATTTTTGATTGGGTAGAAATTTAGCAGATATGTTTATGGAATTTACATATCCTTTATTTCACGTTCTTATCTTCATAAGTTCATCATATACTACAATGTTATATATTATATATATGTTAATTAAGATAATTTCATCAGTAAATATATTATTATAGTTTTTATAAGTATTTTCCTATACAAATTGAGGCTTACGCCTCGACCGCCTCGAGGCTACACCTCGCCTCATCTCTAGGGAAATCTCCTCGTTCCGCCTTTCGTTTTTTCAAACCTTGATCATAGGTCGATATAAGTCCTTATACTTCGTCAGTAGCAGCAGTACAGGCATAGATATTCGCAGCTGGCATGGGGATTATCAGCGAGAAGCTAGACCGCATCGAGATCGTCGAGAAGAAGCAGTGCCAGGGCCTTACCCAGATAGATCAATTGGCACAGACGCTTAGTGACCTGAAGACCCAGAGCATGTGTCTCCAGGAGGCACAAATGACTCCACAGCCTCGTCTCAAGTCACGGGTTGATCCTAGCAGTAACAGCTCCATCTAGCCATCTGCCTTGTACTGCCAGGTGCATCACATTCAGGCAGAGCCGGTCTAGCCGCAATAGCACTACTCTCAGCCACCACCACCTCAGGACACTCAGATGGTGGTGTATCAGCTAGATCAGCCCCTGGAAGTACTTCCCCCCTCACTTTATGAGCAAGAGTCGTTGATGGAAGTCAACGTGTTTTGGTACGACTGGTACCGGCAGCATCCCGGGATTCGTCATGATCATCTCGTCAAATGGCCTACCAGAGGCACCTCATCCTAGCAGTATCCTCCAGCTCAGGGCGGGCAGAGTAGCCAACAACAGCAGCAACCCATCACTCCCAACAACAGTACCAGTCGAGTCCTCGTCCCTACCATCAGGGACAGCAGTGGAGGCAGTAGCAACCTCAACAGTATTCTCAGCCTCCCCCTCACTAGTATCAGCAGAGCCAGCCTCATTTCCAGCGAGGCAACCCGTCCGGTTCTCATGGACCCGTCTATGAGAACCCAGCCCTTGACGATCTCTCATGTGTACTCTCAGATTTGTGACACTTAGGGGTGGTACGATGCCAGTCGGCGATGCTTCATCTGAGCGACCACTACACGGAGATGCAGGAGTGCCGGATGAGGAGGATAGCGGTGTTGATGCCGCTTGTGATGATGATGACGGTGGCGCTGAAGCCACTAAGGATGTAGATCCAGCCAACGGTACTGAGGCCGTCGTGACTCCAGATGCAGTTGGTGGTATTGAGGCCACCATTTCCATTCCAGTTGCTGAGCTAGAGCGCGATGCTGATGCTGCAAAGACAGATGTCGTGGGTTGTGTTGATGCCACCGTTTCTACTTCAGTTGTGTTGCTTTCTTTTGTATCTTAGGACAATGTTAGAAAAAAAACCAAAAAATAGAAAATTAGAAACGACCAAAAATATGAATAAAGGAAAGGTTCATATATCTTCTTCGAGTTCATATGTATTGCATGATGATATTGGTACGGTTTCTATTCCTTCACAGACTCAGGAGCCTACTCCTAGCCCTCTATCTAAGGAGGGTCCAGCTATCCCCTTACCTCATGCACTCCACTTGGCGAAGGGGAAGAAAATCAAAAATCAAAAAAAAAGAAACAAGATAGAGTTCAGCCAGGAGATGATCGACAGATTCCAGATTCAGCTGACTCTACAGGAGCCATTAGAGCACAACCCTCTCTTCCAGAAGAATTTGAGAGAGAATACCACCATATGTAGGAAGAGAAGGAACCACAATGCATAGTTCCATGTGCTCACTTGTGCCACCTGCTTCGCCATCCAGAACCGATTGCCATCCAAGAGGCCATATGCAGGTACTCCATATGTCAGATGCCATATTCATGAGCAGCGGTTCAATCGGACTCTATTAGACAACGACTCTTCCATCAACCTTCTTCCGGTAGCCTTACTCGATCGATTTGAGTTTGGCCCTCTTCGACAGAGAAGGACAGTCCTTCAATTTGTTGATAGATCTATCAAGAGGTCGAAGGGGTTGTTGAAAGACGTGGTTTTTATAATTCAGGGCCTGAAATTCTCCTTGGACTTTGTTGTACTGGACATAGAGATCCCTGAGTCTGTGACAGATACCCCCATCATACTAGCACATCGATTCTTAGCCACAGCCAAGGCGGTGTCCGACCATGATAGTGCGAGATTCATCCTGCTCCGAGCAGTCTAGCGATGCAGAGCAAATGACAGGTGCAGAGCGAGACGTCTACTAGGAGTGTGACTTTTGTGATGATAGATGATGAAGCAGTTTGGTCCGATCCAGTATCAGGGGCTCTCGTCGCACCTTCAGAAACTACAGATTCATAGATTCCAACAGATGAGAGTTCGGATAGCACACTCTTGGTAGAGGACACATTTGAGGCTGATGATCACAGTTTGGAGAGCGAAGCAGGATATATTTCATGTGGTTCAGATTCAGATACCTTGGATTTAGATATTGATTGGGATGATTTTGACGAGCATTTACCATGTCTAATTCCCATAGAGTCGACAGCTAGGGTGGAGATTGAGCCAGTGTAGATTACTGAGATACCAGTAGGACCGTCTTCGCCAGATATTCACAAACAGTGAGAGTTCTCCCATGCAGATTTGGTTGCCTTCACGCAGACATTTCAGAAGCCAGATTTGCCAGCATATATTTGCCCAGAGTTGAAGATCATGCCACAGTCGATGAAGTATAGATTCCTTATGGGTGAGCCTGAGATGTACCCAGTCATTATCTCAGTGGATTTGACTGGAGAGCAAGAATCTTGTTTGATGGAGGTTTTTGAGAGAAAACCACAAGGCAATTGGATGGAGCGTAGATGATCGCTAGGGGATAAGTTCGGCCTTGTGCTCCCACTATATTTATCTCGAAGAGGACGCTAAGCCCTCGCATGAGTTCTAGCTACGGCTTAACCCGAACCTTCGAGATGTGGTTATGAAGGAGATATCAAAATGGTGGAGCGGTGATTTTGTCTAATACCCCATCTCCGACTCCAAATGGGTTAGTCCATTACATGTGGTTCCTGAGAAGAAATGCATCACTACAGTTGTGAGCGAGTCTGGAGAGGAGATAGCTACTTGGGTACCCACTTTTTGGAGGGTCTGTAAACTATAGATAATTGAATCAGGCCACCAAGAAGGATCATTTCCCACTACCATTTATTGATTAGATAATCGAAAGGCTAGATGGGAAGAGTCATTACTATTTTCTTGACGGGTACTCTGGTTATAATCAGGTGTCCATAGTGCCCGAAGACCAGGAGAAAACGACATTCACCTGTCCGTAGTTGAGACATATGCTTTCAGACGGATGCCCTTTGGTCTATGTAACGCCCTGACGATATTCCAAAGGTACATGTTGTCCATCTTCTCGGACATGGTGGGTTACTGTTTAGAGGTCTTCATGGATGATTTCTCAGTCTATGGTGACAGGTTTGATGCTTTTCTTGACTGCATAGACCACGTACTTCAACACTGTATCAAGGTCCATCTTGTTCTATCTTGGGAGAAGAGTCACTTCATGGTGACTCAAGGGATGGTGCTTGAAAATATCATCTCCAAGGGAGCATGGAGGTTGATCCAGCCAAGGTAGATATCATCAGTAAACTCAATCCACCATCCAACTTACTGCAGTTGCAGTCGTTTCTGGGGCATTTCGGTTTCTACCGACGATTCATTCAGGATTTATGTCATATTGCCCGACAACTTATTGATCTGCTGACGAAAGACACCGAGTTGATTATAGATGATAAGTGTCTAGCATCATTCGAGACTCTCAAGGTATTAGTTATTGTGGCTCCTGTTCTTCAGCTACCCGATTGGTCTCTCCCATTTGAGATCATGACAGATGCTTCTGATTTTGCCTTAGGGGTTGTGCTAGGACAAAAGAGGGATGGATTACCTTGTGCCATTCACTATGCTAGCCAGACTTTGGATGTCGCTCTGCAGAACTATACAGTGAGTGAGAAGGAGATGCTAGCAGTATTCTTTGCCTTGGACAAATTCAGATCTTATATTCTTAGATCTAGAGTGATGATTTTTACAAATCACATCACACCTCATGGCAAAGAAGGATTCCAAAGCCAGATTGACCAATGGATCCTTTTATTCCAGGAGTTTGACATTGAGATTAAGGATATTCCTGGAGTCAAAAATGTGGTGGTGGATCACCTCTCTCGATTAGAAAACCTTGATGATTCAGAGCAGATGGCACCTATTACAGAGACCTTCCCAGACAAGGCGATCTTTTCTATTACCTCCCTTCCATGGTACGCCGACATTGTGAAGTATCTTGTCGCCAATAAAGTTCCACAAGGTTGTCCCAGGCAGCGACTCGAGACCTTCCTTGCGAAGGCCAAGTCATACCATTGAGAAGATCCCATCCTTTATCTTGAAGGAGGAGATTGCGTTTGGCATTGGTGAATTCCTCAGGACGAGCACCACAGCGTCCTCACATACTGCCACAAGATTGAGGTAGGAGGACATCATTCTGGGAGGAGGACAACACAGAAATTGATCTAATCCGGCCTATGGTGGCCTATCCTCTTCAAGGAATCTGTTGAATTCATGAAGAGTTGTGCTTACTGTCAGAGGATGGGCACCTGTGGACAATATTATATGATGTCAATGCAGCCCATTCACTTCTGTGATGTTTTTGACACACGGAGCATCGATTTCATGGGTCCATTCCCTAAGATCTAAGGATTCGAGTACAATCTGCTTGTTGTGGATTATGTGAGTCGTTTGTTCGATGCCATCCCCGCCTGAACCGTAGATGCCAAGACTGTTTGTCGATTTTTGAGGAAAGATATCATTTCACGGTTCGGAGTTCCTATAGTGTTGATATCAGATGGGGGGACTCACTTTACCAACAACAAGGTAAGGGCCCTTGCTAACGAGTTCAGTATTGACCATCGAGTTGCCACTCCATATCATCCTCAGACCAATGGTCTTGCTGAAGTATCGAATAGGGAGATCAAGACGATATTGCAGAAGGTCATCTTCCTAGAACGAAAGGATTGGTCACATCTATTGGACTCAGTCTTGTGGGCATATCAGACTTCCTTTAAGACACCTTTGGGTACTCCCTTTCGTCTCGTTTATGGAAAGCCATGCCATTTACCTATGGAGATCAAGCACAAGTCACTATGGGCAGTCACTGAGTTATTATTGGATCCAGATAGTATAGGAGATCAGAGGAAAGCAGAGTTGGCAACCCTGGAGGAGCTTAGAGACACAACCTTTTCGAGTAGCCTACAATATAAGGAAAGAGTGAAGATATGACATGATTCTCATATCAGCCATAAGCAGTTTGGGCCGAACCAGAGAGTATGGTTATTCGATGCCAGGTTAAGATTATTTCTAGAGAAGTTGCAGAGCGAATGGAAGGGACCATATTGGTCCGAAAGGTGCACGACAATGGAAGCATCGACATATCCGAGATGTCATCTAAGTCCACCTTTTGAGTTAACGGTCAGTGCTTGAGGCCATATCTAGATCATGATCCATTGATTGTTGAAGTCGCCCCTATTTATTTTGCATGAGATGTGGTCTTTGACTCACATCATTTGCATCTGGTGTCATTTTATCACTTTTCCTCCGCAGTTGTATAGATCCAGTTGTCCATATCATTCATTCTTTTGTCTAACAACCCTACTTCATCTTCTGATTATGCTATACTTAGGGTGTACTTTACCCTAAGTATGGGAGGATGTCAGACTTGTGATTATATTTGATTATTTTTACCTCTGTTTTGATGCCTATACTTAGGGATATTTTGCCCTAAGTATAGGGGTGGTAAATCCTGTACATTCTATCCTTCAGTTTTCCCCTTGTGTACAGACCTTTGTACTTAGTATTACTTGATCTTAAGTATAGGGGGATCACCGACTTCTATTCTTGTTCTTTTATTCGTCGTTGTAGTATAGCCTTTCTTTTCACTTCCCAATACTCAGCATGAGTTATATCTTCCTTTCATCGCTCTTGGATCACTCTGAGGACATCATTCGAGCTAAGTATAGGGGGTTTCATATATATTGTATATATATACTTTAGCCATAACTCGTACTTTGTGTGAGTGTGTTAATAAATAAAATGGCTAAAAACCACAAAGTAAAAATCACAAAATTTTTAAAATTTTTCTTGCACTCTTTCTTGCACATATTTGTAAATAGTTTTTCATAAAAATTATTTTTGTACAAATATTTGTAAAAAAATATTTGTGTGTAAAACTTTTGTAAATATTTTTTTTGTAAAAATTATGTATATAGTACAAAATCTTTGAAAAATACACTTTTCTAAAATCTTTTTAAATGTTTGTAAATATTTTGCAAAAAATGTGCACTTATTCCTTGCATTCAAATATTTTTCATAAAATTTTGCATATTTTGAAAAATTACACAAAAAAGAGTTTTGTACATACTTGTTGTATATTCTCTTGAATCATAGTTGACATTTAAACTAGTCTGGAATTAGATTGGAAAATGGAGCTTGGTTAAGACCTTAATCCACCTAACTTTAGAGGAACGTTATAGGATTTGTGGTTAAGACTTTTCAGGTTCATTAGTGACTTAATTCTTTGAGTCCACTAGGCTATGTTCACATGTCATCTTGATGGGCCTAAGCAGAACACTTAACAACACACGCATGACTCTCACAGACAATTGATTTACTTGGACCAGCACCTTACACATAGCTCCACATGGATGAGGTGATGAGGAGGCATAATTCATTGGCTTGGAGTAGCTTACGATGGTAGTACTTCTAGGCGGAACCTCTCGTCTTCTTTTAGGGAGGGATGAGCATCTCAACTTGGTCTAGTAGCATTGAGGTCTAAAGACATGACTTGTGGGTTGCAATAATGCTTCAAAAGAGGGATAGTCTACTGGGTCAAGAAGAAAAACTCCTTATGTATAGGCTTCATCATGTAGATATGTTGTACATATGTATATAAAACAATGTGTAAATCCAAAAGGTGGACATGCCTAATTGAAAATAAAATGCATGTCGGAGTGTATATAGTGAATAAATCAAAGCTTATGTATCCCACCTTCTCATCTCATGAAGCTTGCAATGAGAGACTTGGCTACACTGGTTAGGCTCCCAGGGATACGTGGCTACAATGGTCACGGTCCATTCTCTGCTTTCCCCTCTTCTTGAGCTGGTTGAACTTGAAACTAGAAGGGAATACCCCGCTCCTCGAGGAAAGAGCTGATGGACTAGGGAATTAGAGTTACCTTGTTGAGGGAGGTTGTCGCTTTGTCATTTCTGAGGTGGGGAGCTACATATCACTTACACAATACAAGGAAAGATGCATAGTCATTAGAGTTTGCATATGTAGACTTGGTATGATCTGGTTTATTGAGGAGTCTTGACCATAGAATGGTGGAACTTAGAGGTTGTTGAGTCTTAAACCTATATCCCAATAAGGTTCCGACGAACTAATAATCCAACTGACTGAGCTCCATACTTCAATTTAATGAAGATAAGTTTAATAATCAACCTTGATTCCCTTTCTTTTTATTTTCTATTTCTTTTCACTTCTTTTCCAAATAAGTGTTTGCTAAGGGACTAGCAAAGGTAAAGTATAAGGGGGTGATGAATCCATGATTTTAACTCTTTATTCTTTTATTTTAGCTCTTTTCCTTGGCAAAGCATCATTTAAATTCATGTAAATACAATAACACGGCAATTTGCATGTTTGTGTATATTTCATAATTAGAATGATGTATTTGGAATAAATACAGAGTGACCTGAACCCCAAGAGAAGGTCAAGCCTTGACCTGATCGCAAAATAAAATAGGTTACATGTACTTACATATTATTTATGTAATTATTTTGACAAAATAAAATTAAATTATTAATTTTACTCCCTTGCATATATTTCTAGAAATAACATAAAATAAAATAAATAAAAATTAGAAAAATTAAATAAAAATAAAAATAAAATCATCCATGCATTGTGTAAAATACACTTGTTTATATCACATTTCTAAGTATTATATATATTTAAATAATTTGTAAAAATAAAACAAAAATTCGTTTACACTCCTAAAATTATTCGGTAAATAAATATAATATAAAATAAGGGTATTTGTGTAAAAATAAAATAATAAAAATACTGGTACATAATACATAGGTATATTATACTTATATATAACACTATATAGAGTATATACATTAATTTTTTTTCATAAAAAAATTAAAATCACAGAAAAATAACTTGAAAAATAATAAACTTTTTTTATTTTCTACCCTTTTTATTTTAAATGCATTTGCTATTTTTATTGAATTTTCAAATATTTTGTACAGTCGAATTTTCTGATTGGTCTAGGAGGGTTTGTTGACTCCTGTCAATGCCCCCTCCTAGCTCGGGCTGAATCAAAGCCTCTTCGTCGGAGCTTCTTCTCTGATTTTTCCCGCCTGATTTTGAATTCCTCTTTCCTCGAGATCCGGACCCGAGATTCCTCGTATATCCGAGATTCTCATGGGTCCCTTGGATGATCCGAATCTCTTTAGGGTTTCGTGCTCCATGCTGATCTTTCTGGACCCCCAAGCTGCCCATAAAACCTTTTCTTCCGCCTCCTGGCACTGCACCTCGTCCCTCATGCTCCATTCTTTCCCTAGCCACCTTCAGTGAAGTGACAGCCACTTAAGGCACCACTTAGGATCCTTAGGAAGTTGCTTGGAAGCCTGTAACTCGACGTGACCGGAGTCCTCCGCCGCGTGCATCTCTCCCCCGCCGCAGCAGATTGAGGCCATCACCCCAATGACCACCTTTTCTTTAAGTTCAGGAACATTTTCCAACCTTCAGGTATCGACTTCAGCCTCTGCAGTTCACCATTCATTCGAATCTTCTTATCTTGCTCCGCCGCTTGCATTTGTGCTCCGACCCTCTGGCTAGAGCTCCACCACCCAACCTTATCCGTACAGATCGACTCCCCGAGGCACGCCTCATCTTCCCTTGCAGTATGATCATCCTAACGCTCATCCATCCAGGTGAAATTAGGCCCGGGTTTTCCTCTTCCATCCTCTTCAGAATCCCAAAGCTCCGCTCCTCCTTGCTTCCCATGTTTTATGCCCAATAAACATCGTCGGAGCTTTGCCTTCGAGTAGCGTTCCCTTTGTAGGTACTGGTTTGCATAGGAGACCCAATCTGGCCCATCGACGGCTCAAGCGGAGCTGCAACATGTCCCCCTTCACCGCCATGTTCATCCAACCTTCACCATCTTCATTAGTCCCCTCCACCGGACGTGGGAATCTCTCACAACACTGCCGGACCTTCTGGATCTTCCATAGGGATGGTGGATCATCACCCCTGCTCGATTGAAGTTCGTCCTGGAGGAGTTCTTGCAGACCTCCTCCCACCATCGGATCAACCCTCACCTGTCAGATTCCATCTCAGTCGCCGATAGCAGCACCCTTTCGACCGTTTGATCTGACCCGTTGGCGCATCTGACACACACGTAGTTGACATTCCATGTCCGTCAGATCTGCGCCACCTGGGAGATCAGGGTCGTATGCCAGAGTCCCCTCCGAACGAGTGCCACATGTCTTGTGAAGGGTATATTTATCTTCGACCCTCGTACTTTTATGCTTTGTTATTTAGTTTAGTAAATAAAAGTTGTAGTACATATATTTTATAGTTTAAACCTCCTATTTTCTGAGATTTGCACTTTAGTCCTCCCTATTTGAACTCATGTGCATGTACACATGGTATTTATGTTATTTGCATTACATGTCCTGAACTTTGCTATTGTTATGGAATGAATGTTTATTTATAGTATTTGCATTTATACCCATGTAAGACTGGTTCATGTGATGCGTGTGTGTTTGCTTGGACTTTTTACAACTTAGGCCCCACACTTTCCATCTGTGTTATTGTTTAGCCCGGTACGTAACTTTAATTATGTGTAGGTCCCTGTGAGCTGTCAGTCTCTTGTTTGATTTAATAAATATCAAATTAATCTTAAAAAATCCCTAAAAATTCATGTTCATTCATGTTGACATGTAGTATTTATGGTAATTTTTGTGGATTAACTTCATCGCATTTATTATTTTCGAAAAATTAATAACCCATAAAAAGTGTTTCCTATATTTTGAAAATCTATAAAAATTCAAAAAATTGTCTTAAAAAGTCTACAAAAAAATTACTTGTTGTGTTTTGATGTGTTTTATCTTTAGTAGTAGTTTTGCTTGAAAAATCCTTGCAAAAATCCTAAAAATTGCAAAAGACCTAAAAACTCATAAAATGATATAAAATTCAAGAAAAATAAAAAATCTCATTTCTGTTTCTATTTGTAGCCTTTTATATCTTTTTTTCATAAAATTGTTACCTAGGGCTTTAGAGAATTTTAAGTAATTTTAATTTGCAATTTAGTTCTGGTTGTGCACTGTTTATAGTTTTATCCACTCTTTGATTTTTATAAATTACAAAAACATTTGCAAAACCCTAAAAAAGTATCAAAAACACTTTAAAATCTTTAAAAACCCAAAATATTTTTATCTTAATTTTCTGAGCATTTTTAGCAATAAAGAAAAATCCAAAAAGACTTGTGTGTTGCTTTATTATCTTGTTTGTTGATTTTGCTTCTTTTTTAAAATACAAAAAAATTGCAAAATTAAAAACCATCAAAAATATGATTTCCATGTCTGAGATTTGACTACTTTGTAGGTTTACTCATGCTCCTTGTGTTCGACCCTGGTTGCTATACCAGGTAAAAGTAAATAGCGAGATCGCTTACATTTGTGCTAGATTGTTTTTGATCTGTTTGAATGGTTTTATTCTTCTTGATTGACCAAACTTGGCGATTCGGGTGCAACGACACTTTACTATTTGTTTACTTAACTCGAGTTGCCTGGCCCGTTCGTCAAGAAGTAGGCAACGTCGGGTGATAGGGAAAGAAGAAGGGTAGGTGACGGTGGAAAGAAGAAGGGTAGGAGAGAGAAGGCCAAAAAATTTAAATAAATAATTTTTATTTTTTTAAAATAAGTAATTAAGTAAATAGAATTAATAATTACCAAATATATAATTAAATACATAATATTTAATTAACTTAATAAGTAATTAAATAAATAAATAAACAATTAATAATTAATTAAATATTAATTAATTAAATAATACATAATGAAATAATAAATAAGTAATTAAATAAATTTTAATTTATTTAATTTAATAATAACTATTAATAAATTACAAATTAAATATTAAATAATATAACTTAAGGTACATTATACATTGTATATTGTATACCAATATGGTCCTGAAACCCACATTTTGCATATTAACTCTAATTTTAGAGAAATCGGTGTCATTTGATAGATAATTAAAAAACAACCTTAAAACTGAGTTTGCCCAATTCGAAGTCCATATGGCTGAGTTATGAGGTTCCGAAAATTTTGGTAGCGGCTTCGTGGCTTCGAGATTTATTAGCATTTTGGCTTAAATTATATTTTTATATTGATTTTTAGAAATACATTAGAAAAGAAATTAAGTTAAACTGAGTTACAGTTAATTAATTAGAAAATCAAGAAATTTCTATATATATATATAGTACATATATACAACGGGGCCGAAACGCCATAACTCACCCGTTTCATTCTAATATTTTTTATATTTTTAATAAATAGTATAAGGAAAAAACAAAGTTGAAAAGTGAGTTTGGTTAGTTTGGAGTTTTCTATAAATAGTTATGAGCCTTGAAAGTCGGTTTTTATAGCTTTTTAGGTCCATGATAGTTGATTATTTTTATATTGAATAATGTTTCTGATATTTTTATAAACAACTTTTATAAAGAAAATTTTGATTTGAAATTTTCTAAATGATAAATAAAATAGGTGAAATTTTTACAACGTGGAAAATGTGATTATATGTATTTATGATCTCGATTTTCTATTATTTTTATAAATTAAGAGCCTTATCTCATCCTACTTATTTATTTTGTCGACCACATCAATATTGACTCGGTCTCGGGGTTAGGATCAGTCTATATATATAATATATACATCCTTCTTTTTCTTTTAATTTTCTTTTTATCTTTATTATTTTATATTAAATAAAATAAGTGTTAAATATATAATATTAATATTTGTGGTTAGAATGTTAATTAGTGGGAATTAGTGAGTATTTACATGTATTTTACAAAGGATTTTAGCCAAAATGAAAGAATAAAGGCAATGAATCATGGATTCATCATTACCCTATACTTTACCTTTGTTAGTCCCTTAGCAAATACTTATTCTATAAAATAATTGCAAGCAAAAAGAAAAAGAAAAAGGAAAAAAATAAAAGAACTTAGAACATGCTTGTTTCTTTGAACTGAATCTCACTTAAACCCAAAATTTAGAATTCGGATTAGGCCTTTGGATTAATATTGTGTTAGGACTCTATTAGAATTAGGATTTTGCTTCGACAGCCCTCAAATCCTTCCCTCATCCAAAGCTTTATTTCAACCCCAATCTCTCATATTTTTAGACGTCAACGCCACTAGACAAGGATGGAAACGCACCACCTAAATGGATTTCCCTCTGCAGCCACATGCAAGTCAAGCTAAGTGTAGAGTGCATGAGTTCAAAATTGGTTCAAATGGAGAAGAGTTAAACGGATGACACCAGGTGTCCTACTTAGGCACATTCAAGTTGAATTCCGAACATGGTCTCATGGAACCCAAAGAATTAATTCTAAAAGACCCGAAGATTCTTGATTCTAATTCATAATAAAGTATATTTTGAATTAAGTGGATTAAGGCCTAAACCAAGCTCCATCTCTCAGACTTAGATCCATTCGGCTCAAGAATCAGACTTGTTCTAAAAATTGTGAATGAATACAATAATTTGTTATGAAGTAGATTTTTCGATTTAAACTTCTTAAGTGGTTTTTAAGAATTTCGCAATTTTTTATTGAATTTTAAAACTTTTCAATTTTTAGGGTCTTTTTGAAAAAGTTAATTCGATTTACACAAATTTTACGTGAATTTTGTACATTTTACAAAGGATTTTATACAAATTTTATATACACGATTATACGGCTTTTATACAAGATTTTACAAGTTTTAAATAATTAAGGATTTTATCCAAGAATTTTACAACAAATTTTATATACAACTTTTAAGCCATATTTAATAAGTCATCTTTACAGTTTTCTTGTGGCTTTTTATACACCCATACTTTTAGATAGCCATATTATTAAAAATGCAATAAAGTACGAATCATGACTTCTAAAGTATATTATATATATATGACACCCCTATACTTAGCGTAAACTATGTCCTCATAATGGTCAAAAAGCGGCAAAGGAAGACATAACTTAGGCTAAGTATAGATCAGTGAAAAGAATTCTATACCACGACGATTCAAAAAGAATAACGAATAAATGAATAGAAGTCAATCATCCCCTCTATACTTAGGATCAAGTAATCCTTAGGATATCAGAATCAAAAATTGAAGATGATCGAAGTCATGAGAATATACAGAATTAACGGCTCGGCTTGTCCCCCTATACTTAAGGTAAAATATCCCTAAGTATAGAAAAGAATATTAACATATGAGGGATAAGCGAGAGAGCGGATGATACAAAAATAATAACAATCAAAAACTACATGAGTGATATTACCCCCTATACTTAGGGTAAAGCACACCCTAATTATATGCATCAACAGGGGTAATAGAACAAAACGATGTGAATAACACAATGTCTACAACCCCCTATACTTAGGATAAAACACATCCAAAGTATAGCAAAAAATCAAAATGATACCTAAGGGTGTAAGTCAAACAGAAGGAGGAAAGAATAAGGTCGAAAGTACATATATACAAAGTAAAAAGAATGATCAAATCAAAACGAACTGTACAGGCTCAAGAACGTCAAAGAGTGGCCTTCTTGCGCGACCGAGGAACAATGGAATGTACATGAATTAGGTCAACATCAGGGTCATCCTCAGAGATATCCATATTTGAATCGTAGGATCCATGACCTATATCAACTAATGAGGAGCGACCCAGATGGGCGAAAAGATGGACAGAACTGATCTCTGAAAGTTACTCCATGGTCTTTGAAGTAGACGCAAGAAAGAGGTCAAAATCTGGTGCGATTTCATCTATCTCCTCATCAACTAAGCCCTTATCTAAATCTGTGTGAAAAGAGGGCTCAAGGTTCTTGCTACTGGAATGATTGAATGAAGGATCAACAACCAAAAACAGGTTCGGCCTTCGAAGTACGTGCCACCAACAGTTTCGTCTCAATGAATAGATATCGCGGATCTCGTCAACACATCTCCAAACATGTGTACTTGGATTACCAAAAGATGTGATCTCCAAGTTTTCCTCTATGGAGAGGAAATCTCGAGTCTCTGTAGAAAAAGAAGGGATGTGATCGTGTCTAATCTTAGTTGTGATCTCACATGCCTCTGTGTCTGATGGCCTGATATCACATTTGTCCGATGGCAGAGTCTTTATTAGCTCAGAGCTCGACTCTATGCTGCTGGGAGGAAAGGAAACACTGTCTATCCCATAATCAATAATGGCCTTAGCTGCACGCAGAAAGGCCGACTAAGAATGATGGCAGCATCCAGTGATGGTACTGAAGAGTCAGAGTCAAAGACAACAAAATCCACATTGAATTTTGTACCTTGTACCACCACGATAACGTCATGAGGTATACCCTTCAGCCTCTTGACCGTTCGGTCCGGAAACTGAATAGTCATTCTAGCTCGCTTAAGAGGCCCTAAATGAAGAGTTTCGAGAAGGTGGAAGGGTAAAATATTCACTGATGATCTACTGTCCAATGAGGTGTACTGGAACTCGTGGTCTGAAATCTGACAACTGACAAATGGCACTCCCACGTTTTTTCTTTTTCTTCTTGGGAGATGTGTTCTGGATGGCATGACAAGTGGCAATGGTCAAATACTTCTTTCTCAGAACAATGATTATACCTCTTCTTCCTTTTTGGTATGGTATGTTGCTTCAGACATTTCTGAAGAAGAGGAATGTGGACCAATGCCTCTGAAAGAGTGAGCTTGATCTGAATTCGGTCCAGCATCTCTTTCGTGAACTTTGATTCTTGGTTCTTTTTAAAATTTTCTAGTTTTTCTCCCTTCCCTGGATTCATAGCATCAAGTAAGGGTATCTATACATCCTCCTCAGCTATGCGTACACAACGAAGGATAAGAAGAAGAAGGAGAATAAAATCTTTTTCTAAAACAGGGATGAGCTCCATGAAGAGTAGAAACTTGAGATCCGTCAGGAGTGTTTGGAGTGTTATCTTTATTCCTTTTTCTAGATTTTCTTTTTTTCCTTTCATTTTTTTTTATTTTTTACCTTCGTTACATGGAAAAACAGAGTCTGAATGTACACCTGCATGGTTGCCTACTATATGCTCCTCGATCCTAAATGTCTTAACAACTGGAAGCTGTCTCTGAACATCATGAGAACTGAGATCACAAGTACTCAGCAACAAACCGTTCGATCTGTCTGCCGCTCCAGTTTTGATCTCAGCTATCGGATCAAGCCATGTGTCAACGATAAATTAAGATATAGATCTGATCCAGACCCTCCATCTCCACATTGCATCCATCGTCAGAAGGCGCCACACGGTTAAGTTAGTCAGATCCAGCCACATGCGCACGCACGTGGGGTATTTTGCATCCTCTACCCTTTTTTTTGTATTTTACTTTTAGTCCATAAATTTGCATTCATAGTTAAATATTTCTAAAAAAATTACTATTAGGACCCTAAGCTTTTCATACTTTCACTTTAGTCAAATACATATCACCTCGCATGCCTATGTGCATGAGGGGACTGGGTACTTTATGAAGACAACCATCTGGGTTGGTGTTATTGTTTGGTCCAAATATTTTAAACATAAATGTAATATTTGTGAAAAATTGCAAGTAGGACCTGGAACTTTATGGATATTTCAAAAACACCCCTATCAATGCATTTAATATTGATAAATATGGTATTTTTGCATGTTCGCCCCAAGAGTTTGGTAGGGTGTTCTGTAATACATTGAAACGTTATCTAGATTACATTTAGGTCCACGCCATGACATTTAATTTCGTTTCTTATATTTTAATTATTAAAAATAACATTTTACATCTAAAAATTATAGGAAAATTATCGTAAGCGCTTGGAACCATATATATCACATATAATTTTCTTAAGGTAAGCTAAATTATTTTCCTATTTATAAAAGGAATTTTTACCCGACAGACCCTATAATCTTTTGCAATTACCTCTATGACATTTGAAACATCCTAATTCCTCCCCCGACCTTGTAAACTTGCTCCGTCTTACCCAACAAACCCTGCCATCAATTTTAACTATATTTGAGTCAGTTACTTGGGTTAATCTTGAGTTAACATAACCAATTTACCATCGAACGGTTAGGATTAGCCAAAATAATAAAAAATAGAAAACAAATCATGCAAAGTTCCATCGACTTTGGGGGGTTTAGGAGGGACTCCATCGAGGGAGACGGGGGATCCATCGACGGGGGAAGCAGGGGGACTCCACCGACAGGAGGCGGCTCCATCGTCGAGGGGGGGGGGGGGGCTCCATCGACGGGGGAAGCCGGGGGGAGCTCCAATCCGCAGGGGGGCTCCATCGATCGGGGGGTGAGGGGGGGAGGGGAGGGACCCCATCCGCGAGGGGGGGGGTGTTCCATCGATGGTGACGGGGGGATCCAAAGACGGGGGAAGCAGGGGGAACTCCATCCGCAGGGGGGCTCCATCGACAGGGGGGGCATCCATCGACAGGGGAAGAAGGGGGGGCTCCATCGACGGGGGATGCAGGGGGGCTCCATCGATCTGGGGAAGCAGGGGGGGCTCTATCGACCGAGGGGTGGAGCAGCAGGGGCTCCATCAGCGACAGCGGGGGGGAAGGTAGCAGCATCGGAGGGGGTATCGACCGGGGGGGTGCAGCTAGCAGCATCGGCGGGGGGTGCAGATAGCAATCGGGCGGGGGGGTGCAGGTAGCAGCCGGGCAGGAGGGGGGGCAACGGCATGGGGGCCAGGGGCCATTCCAGCAGGGGAGGAGGGAAGGAGGGCCTCCTTGGCAGCCAGGGGGTAGAGCAGGGAAGGAGGAGCTGTTTGCGAGGCTCCTCGGCAGTGGCAGTGGCGAGGCTCAAAGCTTGGCGCTGGCGGGGGGACAATGCAAGGGGGATCAGCTCAGTGGCACTCAATGTAAATTTGATAAATAAAATGGGTATAATATAAAGGAACATAACGGAATCTGGTTACTTTTAACGGATAAATGAACGGGGGTTAACCACAGGGTCTATAGGGTAAGGGTTAGCAAGTTTACTGGGTCGAGAGAGGAATTATGATGTTTCAGAGGTCGTAGAGGTAATTGAAAAGATTATAGGGTCTGTCAGGTAAAAATCCCTTTATAAAAATACAAAATATTACATTTTTTCCGATTTCTACATTTAAAAATCCATAAAAATTATGAAAATGTTTTGAAAAATTCCCAAAAAATCTTCTTTGTTTATTTTTGCATATGAATTTTTTATTTTTTTATTTTTGTTAAATATTACAAAAAACTATTAAAAATTGAAAAATCCCAAAACCTTACAAAATTCAATAAAAAATATACAAAAAACCCAATAATATTTTTTTTAATTTATTATATACTATATATTGTATAAAAAATAGTTTTGGGGATTTTTCAGATATTTATCTTTTTTTAAATCCCAAAATAATCTGGGCTATTATTATAAGTCACTGTTTTGACATTGTTAATCATTTAAAATACATAGAAATTTACAAATTACAAGAAAATCCATAAAAATAGAGAAAAATTATAAAAATACAAAAATAATTTATTCTAAAAAGTTTGAGTGCATATAGTTATATTTATAAATATAAAACACTATATAGTATATATATTAGGGATTTTACCTGGAAGACCCTATAAACTTTGTCAATTACCTCTACGACCATTGAAACAACCTAATTCCCCCTCGACCCCGTACAATTGCCAACTCTTGCCTCATGAACCCTCTGATTAATCTATTTGAAGCCCACGAGGGTTCTTGGGATAATTTACAGGGTCGATGGGGTAATTACATTATGCAAAAGGTCATAGAGGTAATCTAAAAAGTGTATAGGATCTGCCGGTAAATATCCCTATATATTATATCACTTATTATCACTTCTAATTATTATTATTATAAATACCTTTAATATATTTTAAAACTCTTAAAAATAAAATGGATTGTACTTGATTAAATCTGCCGAGTTTCTACCTTTTGTTATATATATTTATAATATCTATTTTATATATATACTTATTATATCTAAAAAAGGAAAAAGAAATAAAAATCAGAAAAATATAAAAAGAAAATATAAAATATAAAAGATAATTATAAAAAAAGCAATATAAAATATTAAAATACATTAAACAATTAAATATAATAAAAAACCACAAAAATTAGAAAAATGATACAAAAATACACAAAAAGAATTATTGATTTCTTCAGAGTTTGTCAGTTTTTGTGGCTATCCATGTTCTCCTTTGTGGTTCGAGTCCTACATTTGCGTACTATACGGACTTAATTGTAGAATGTTAGAATTATTATATTATAATTATGTTTATAACACTTTGGTTCTGTAACCCTTAACCCTTCGGGTTCCGTAATCCCTCAGGGGTATTTATGTATTTTTCCTCTTGTACTCTCTAGGGTTTTCTCTCTATATAAGAGACCCTAGCCCTCTGGAATAGATATCTCATTTGTCTCTCTTCTCCACATGGTTTGAGAGCAACGATCCTAGACTGGGGTTCTGACCTAAAATCGCCACCGCCACCTTCAAGCCTCTCAAAAGCCTACGTGGGCCCTCTTCCATGAAATAGGGCCCCGTACAAGGCCCTCCAATCGCATCCAATGCAGCAGCCCTCTCGCTAGCGCTACCCTACGCTTTCAGGACCTCCTACGAAGGTCATCAGCCCCACGACCACCCTCCACGGGTACCATAGGACTCTTTCGAGATCCAAAACTCATCGATGGCCGTTTCCAAGAATCCAGATCTATTGTTCATTGAGGGTTTTCAACCCTTCTTCAAGGGCTAACGTGAGTTCTAGGGTATTTTTTAGATCTTGTATGCATCCTTAGTTGATCATGGGATCTTCTTTCTATTTTAAGACTACCATGACGCCTTCTTCTAATGAGACAAAGCCTTGGCCACGAATATTATGGCACAAGGCACTACTATAAAACTCAAGGGCACATAAAATTATGTGCTCTAGTCTCGATCTTTTATGGTGTTCATTGGTGGTCAGAGGAAACTTTACATTTTGACTAAAGATCCTTTAGATAAAAAGGAGAAAGAGTACGACAACTGGCAGACTGACAATTATTTGGTTATCAGCTAGATGACAAACAATGTTGAGGCTCACATTGACTCATATCTTCTTTACAAAGATACGGCCAAGGAAATGCGGGAGGATCTCAAGCAAACATATTCTCATAAGAAGACGAAGTCATGCCTTGCAGATATTTACAAGTGAATCTGATCAGCATCTTAGGGTGATTCCACCCTCATCGAGTACTACAGGAATCTATCCAACCTGTATGAGGAGCTTGCAATATTCTAGCCCTCATATTGCACTAAACAGATACAAGAGTGTTCTGACTGGCAGGTATATCGCTTCCTTGATTGCCTGCATTCTAGATAACATGCAACCAAGAAGCAATTTCTTGTATCAGACACACGACCAACAATGAAGGCCATCTTTGGCTGACTTGAGGAGCTCGAGACATCTGTTTCCCGGCCTCCCGTCTTACCTTCAATAGAGAACTTTGCACGCATCGCCTCATCTCGGTGAGGAGGCAGATACGGCTTGCAAGGAGGACGCGATCGTGATCCAAGTCGTGGTTGTGGACGAGAATATGGATGAGGCCATGAATTTGGTCGTGGTCTTGGGCGAGACTCTACCGGCCCATGCATTCACTATGTTAGGTGGAACTACCCGATTGAACGATGCTTGCAGAAGTTTGGCGTACCTTCTTATCACGCCACTAATGCTTATGAGGATGCCTATGTTGTGGAAGAGGCATCACTTACCTCCAGTGGTAAGACTGTTCATCTTAATGATGCAAATTACTCCTGCCTAATGCAGATCCTTCAGACTCCAGGACCTACCACCACTAGTAACACTACAACTGTTGCTTTGGCTACTCCTTTAGGTACAATAGCGAACTCTGCTATCACTCCTACTCCAGCTTGGATTATTGATTCTGGCGCCTCTACTCATCTCACTGGAGAAGGTAGTCTGCTCACCTCTTCCATACCATCTACCTCTGTGAAGTCAGTTTGATTCGCTAATGGGAGTCAATCACAGATTACTATTGTCGAAACTATGGAATTCTCTTCCAAGCTCCGACTTTTGAGGGTTCATTGTGCTCCTAATTTTCCTCTTAGCTTGCTATCAGTTCACAAGCTTTGTGTTGAGCTCCATTATCGTGTGATATTTGATGAGTCTTGTTGTTATTTTCAGGACATTCGGATGAGGCAGATTTTTGGTGGGGTCATGAGAAGAACGGTCTATATTACCTTGACATACCCTCAAACACCAATTTTGTTGGTGTTGTATCTATCTCAGAAGATCGCTCCTATGGCATCTGCGCCTTAGGAATCCCTCTGCCAAGACCATCTCCATGATGTTTCTTGAAGTCTCTGCTCTGAAGCCCTTTCAGTGCGAGGCATGTGAGTTCGGGAAATACCATCGGAGTTCATTTCCTGTTCGTACTGAGTCTCGTAGTACTGCTGCTTTTCATCTTGTTCATTGTGATGTTTGGGGACCTTATTCGATCCGTACATTAAGTGGCCATCGTTATTTTATAGTTTTCGTTGATGATTATAGTCGATATTCTTGGGTATATCTAATAAAGGAGCATTCGTAGATTAATCGAATTGTCAGAAATTTCTTTCAATATGTTACAACTTACTTTTCTAGAATTGTTAATATCATTCGTACCGACAATGCTCTTGAGTTAACCCAACATGACTTGACCTCTTTATTTGCATGCCAGGGAACTGTTCACCAAACATCATGTCCATATACCTCACAACAGAATGGTATAGCTAAGAAGAAACTCTAACACTTGCTAAATGTTGCCATATCTCTTCTTAGTCAAATGAGTGTTACTAAACAATATTGGGGAGATGCTATCCTTATTGCACTGTATCTCATCAACCGTGTTCCTTCATCTATTCTCAAAGGGGCAACTCCATTTTCCTTACTTTACCCTACTAAGTCTCCTTTTCCCATACCTCTGCGAATTTTTGGTTGTATTGCCTTTGTTCATAACTTTCATGCAGCTGACAAATTATCCTCTCGTGCCATCAAATGTGTCTTTCTTGGGTACTCTCGTACCAAAAAGGGCTATCGCTGCTATGATCCTGTTGGACGTCGATACTATGTGTTTGCTGATGTCACCTTCTTTGAACAAACAAGTTATTTTACACAGAATGTGAGTGACATTCCTATAGACCTCCCTCCTCGACCAATCGTCTATACTCTCCAACATACCTCTATACCTTCTACACCAGTGTCTATACCTTTGCATGTCCCTTTTATGCAGGATGATATGCCACTTCGAGTGCTCCCACCACTACTGTCTCGGATGTACCTAGGGAGTTTTCTATAGCTCTACACAAGCAAAAAAGGAAATGTACTTATCACCCCATGTGACATTTTACTTCTACAGATGGCTTATCTAGCTGTGACAAGAGATTTGCCGATGCTCTGAATGCTATTATCATTCCAAGAGATTATTTCAGTGCAATGCAGGACCATGGTTGGCAACAGGCAATGGATGAGGAGATGGATGCACTTACCTCCCGGGGCGCGTCGGATCTTGTGCCTTGCTCCCCGGGAGTTCGTCCCGTGGCTTGTCGATGGATCTTCACGACCAAACAGTCACCTGATGGTTCTATTGACAGGTTGAAATCCAAACTTGTTACCAAAGGTTTCACACAAACCTTTGGAGTTGATTATTTTGAGACATTCTCACCTGTTGCCAGAATGGGGTCGATACGTAGCATTCTCTCTGTTGCTGCTAACAAGGCTTGGCCCATTTATCAACTTGATGTGAATAATGCCTTTCTTTATGGTGATATTGAGGAGGAGGTCTACATGATGCAACTGCCAGGGTATGTAGTCGAGGGGAGCATGTATGCCGACTACGCATGGCCATTTATGGCCTGAAGCAGAGCCCAAGGGCATGGTTTGACAGGCTGACTATGGAGATCAACACACTTGATTTTCAGAGGACAACATCTGACTACTCTATCTTTGTTAGATGACGGTCTACTGGCATGATCATCCTTGCTGTCTATGTTGATGATATGGTTATCATAGGAGATGATGTAGATGGTATTCACGAGACCAAGACCTTCCTCCAGAAGGTCTTTTTCACGAAAGATCTCAGCCAACTTCGTTATTTTCTTGGCATCAAAGTAATATGCTTTTTTTAGAGGGGATCAATCAGAGAAAGTATTGCCTCGATATTCTGACTGAGCCAGGACTTCTTGGATGCAAGCCATCTGGCATCCCTGCCGAAGTGAGAAAATATTCAGCATTTACTGATCCAGCTTTTGAGGATACAACACGACACAGAAGCTTAGTGGGAAAATCACTCTATATCACTATTACTAGGTGATGAATACCCATTCATCACTCTTTATTCTTTTATTTTAGCTACAAAACCTATGCAAAACACATGTGGATACTTGTAAATAGCAATAATTATCATCTTGCATGCATTGTGTAAATATGCATAATTAACAAGTTTTTGTGCATAAATAAAAGAATAAAGAAATAAAAGAAAAAGAGGGAGATATTTAGAATAAATATTGAGCGACCTAATCCCAAGGGAGGGCTCAGCATGGGCCTGACCGCAAAAGAATCCAAGTAGAGAGAGATAGGGAAGCTCATGTGTTTGTACATATACTTATATATATAAATAAAAAGTATTTTCCTCTTAATAAAATAAAAATGTGTGATTAAATATTTGTACATATTTGTAAATACAAAATTAAAATAAAAATGGAAAAAAAAGAAAAATAAAAAGAAATAAAATTCCCTTCTGCATTGTACATTGACCATGTGTATAAAACCACATATCTATTTATTTTCCTCTTGTAAATAAATAATTGAAATCCCATAAAAATATTTTTTAAATTCCACATTTAATGATGTAAATATATAAAATAAAAATTAGAAAAACAAAAATAAAATAAAAAGAAATAAAATCAAAATCAAAATCCACATTGTATATGTATCATGTACATATTTGTATATACCTATTTATTTCACCTATGTAAATAAATAATAAAAATAAAATAAAAATACCCCTTTATTCCGAATTTTATCTTATAAATAAATAAAATATAAAATAGGAATAAAATGTATAAAAATAAATAATTAAAAATCAAAAATCAAAAATACATATGTATATACTTGTATATAATAATAATATTTTGTAAATACCTAATTTATATTTCAAAAAAAGAAATAAATCACTAAAAAATTATTTAAAAACAAATAAACATTTTTTATGTTTTAAGTTTTTCGAAAATAAGTCATTTATTATTTTTATCGAATTTCCAAATAATTATTGATTGGCGCTCTCTGATTGGTCCACGGGGGATGTTGACCCCTGATCAAATCCCCCCTCTGGACCATTTCCCCCGTGGATCTCGCATATGACCCGACTTCGCCAAATTTTTGAGCGATGATCTGACTACCTCCCACCTAAACCTCGGGCTCCGATCTTCCAGGAAACATCCGCGATTCACGCCCGACACCTGCCCTAGGGATCCGTGCATCACCGTGCTTCACCCGACCCATTCTTTGACGGATCTTCACAGGTATATAGCTGACCTCCGCCGCACAATTCAGACTATTCTTGGCACTGCTCCTTCGTCCCAGGACCTCCATCTCCTTCCATTGAGTGACAGCTTTGCGAGGGTGGTGCCGTAGAGAGGAGAGGACGTCGTTATCCATCGATCTGGCGACTCCTGCCACTGTGCGCTGCCGCGAGGTGCACTGAGCCTCGGAACCCGACGTTTCCTCGAGGCAAGGACCCCCAGAGCTCCGTGAGCTCATTCCCGGTCGACTGCATCCGCCAGGTAGACCTTAATCCCTCTAGTTTAGTCGAATTTCTCGTTACGCCCAATTCGCTCCGCCGCCATCTTTCGTCGATTCCGGTCACTCCGATCATCCGCTCATCCATCCGATCCTCCTGTCACGACCACGAGACCTCTCCTCACGTTCTTCGCCCATTCTCTCACCTTGGTTCACCCAGGAACCAAGAACTCGACCTCCCTCGCCGTCACCTCACCGGAGGTCTTCGCCGCGACCCATCCTGCCACCCACGCCACTCCTAACCAGGTCGAGGCAGTTTGCCCTCGACCCAGGAGTCCTCTCGTGTGATTTTGCAAGTCAAAGGGACCTCATCTGGAGGTCCAAGGTTCGAGCACAGAGGCTCAGCTCTGCCTTTGTTGTCGGAGCTCCTCGGAGCTTCCCGGCCTCATCGGAGGGGCTCATCAGTTGCGGAACGCCTTGGCGGAGCTCTTCCACATCTTAGCAGCAGTAGAGGAGGACCCCGGCGTGCACATTAGGCTGGAAAACCTCGCCGGCGTCGAGTTCTTGGAGCATCCTTCCTCACCGTCCGATCATGCCCACTCGACCAGTTTTGATCTCGAGCGTTCACTTGCGAGGACCCAGCCACCGTCAGATCTTCTTGGGGTGATCAGGACCGTCCATCCATACGAAGGGCTGCCCTTGCTCCAGCACCGTCAGATCAGCCATGTGGCACGCCTCCGTGCCTCCTATAATAAGGGGTAATTTATACTTAGACCCCTGTCATTTTGTTTTTGTAATATAGTCCGGTATATATTTTAATCAGTTGTTCTATTTTGTAAAAATTGCATAGAGGACCTTTATGTTTCAGACATTTGCATTTTAGTCCTTTCATATATGTTCCACGTGCTTCGACACGTGAGGGTTTGGTACATTTGCAGTTTGTTCCCTGTGCTTTCTATGTGTTACTGTTTGGATGTTTTAAAATAGGAATTACATTTATACCCCTCCGGGTCTGGGCCACGTGCCTTGCGCGTGATTTCTTGGGCTTTTTGCAAGTTTGGCCCCTGAGCTTTCTTTTCGTGTTATTGTTTGGCCCCTAGACTTAGTTTTTATTGCGTTTAGGTCCATGTGAACTGTGGGTCCTTGTTTGATTTAAATAAAATATCAAATCCAACCCAAATTGAGTGAAATTTGGATACGTGGCTCCCGCTACTGTGTAAAAATTTCCCTAATTTTTGGGTACATTTTTTAGGCATTATCATATTTTAAAAATTTAAAAATTGTAATTTTTCCTTCTGTTTGAGTTAGAAAATCATAAAAAAATATTAAAACTCTTTTAAAAATTTTATAAAAAAATATTTGTTAATTTTGTTGTGTTTGATTTTCTGTGCATTTTTGGATGTATATAAAAATCCTGAAAATTTAAAAACCATTAAAAACTTATAAAAATTCTAAAAAATTATAGAAAATCCAAAAAATCATAAATTCTTACACTAAATTTTCTTTGTTGATTGTAGTATTCATAAAAATACCTCCAGGCTTTTATAGATCAATTTGGTAGTTTAAATTGATCTTCCAAGCCTGGTTAGATAGTAGCTCATTGTTTCTGCCTTCTTTAATTTTTAGAAAATTACATAAAAATCATAAAAATCTCAAAAATTCATCAAAAACAGTAAAAAACCTATAAAACATAAAAATATTTTTATTTGAATTTTTGGATCATTTTTGGATGATAAAATAATTTGTTGATTGTGTTTGTTTTTGTCTTTTTCTTATTTCCCTTTATTATTAAAAATCCAAAAAATATAAAAATATTTAAAAACCACCAAAAATATTTATTTTTATTTTATTTTGTTTTATGACTACTTCGTAGGCCGCTAGGCCAACTCGTGCTCCCTGAGTCCGACCCTTGGTGCTACACCAGGCTGATCTCATAGCCAGGACCGCTATTTTTGCTTTTATTATTTTATCTTGTTGGTTGGTGGTCTGCTCTTTATTTTTCTTGATCGAGCCGATTTCTCGAGTGACTGAGGTCGCAACAACCTTAGCTATCTATTTACCTTAGTCATCTCGGATTTTTGGCTTCATCACTAGGCCAGATATATCATATGCTGTGAGCAGAGCTAGTCAACATATGGAAAAGCCTCTTTACAGTCACTAGCAGGATGTTCTTTTGATCCTTCGATATTTGAAGGAATCTCACGGACGTGGACTTTTATATGGGCTTAATGGACACACTAATATCTCCGCCTATACAGATTCTAACTATGCTAGCTCTCCTAAGGACCGTCGATCCACTACATGATACACCATGTTTGTTGGGGATAACTTTGTCACTTGGCGAAGCAAGAAGCAGACAGTGGTATCCAGATCCAATGCGAAAGCAGAATACAGGGCAATGGTTCAGGACACATGTGAGATCACATGGCTTGTTTCTTTCTTAACAGAACTTGGCATGTCAGTCGCCACTCCTGTACCCTTATACTGCGACAACAAGTTTGCCACGTACATCACCGCCAATCTAGTTTTCCATGAGCGGACAAAACACATTGAAGTTGATTGCCATTTTATTCGTGATGCAATACGAGAAGGACGAATCAACACTCCAAACATCTCCACTGAACTTCAACTTGCAGACATCCTCACAAAGGCTCTTCTAAGGAAGCGCCTCATGTACTTAGTATCCAAGTTGGGCATGATCGACATATATGCTCCAACTTGAGGGGGTTGTTAGAATTATTATAGTATAATTATTTTTGTAACCCTTCGGGTTCCGTAGCCCTTAACCCTTCAGGTTCCATAACCCCTCAGGGGTATTTATGTATTTTTCTTCTTGTACTCTCTAGGGTTTTCTCTCTATATAAGAGACCCTATCCCTATGGAATAGATATCCCATTTGTCTCTCTTCTCCACATAGGATATAATAACTTTCATCTAACTTAGATTCTTTGCTTATTTACTCAGCAGGTTGATTGTTGAATGACATGCTTGATCAGATCACTACAGCAAAAGTATATGTTAGAGGCATATGGTATTTGTCACTAAAAGTATTTTTTCCGTCGCTATAACACTTTAGTGACAATTTAAAAATTTGCCTCTTATTTGTCTCTAAGGTCACTGTCACTAAATGTTTTGTGACAATTGAATTTTGTCACTATATAATTATGAATAGCGTCAAATACACTTGCTGCTAATTCGTCGATGTATAAATACTTTCAGGGTCATATAAAAATGTCACAATGATGTCTCTAATATTTAACATTTAGCTACAAATATATTCATTACTAAATAAAATTTTATGTCACTAAAATAATTTTGGGACGATTACATAATTGTCACACACAATCTTTTTCAATCATCACCATTAATTTTTTTGTGACATAGATTTGTTATTTTATTATTATAAAATGGAATAAATATATTCAATATTAATTTATTAGTCATATCTCTATTTATCTCTATCATCACAATATTTTAACCTTAAAATTTAAATCTTTATTATTACTTAAAGCATATGTTTTTATTGTAGTTTATCTAAACAAACTCTTATTCGATCGTATTTATAACATCATACACGACTACACACACTCATCAATTAATACTTCTCTTCCATCTTATAATGGTAGCACTGTGATTTTTTTTTAAGAATCATAATAACAAAAGTTAATAATAATTTTCCAATTAAAAGTAAGACACCATCGACATTAAACATAACTATTTAAGATACTCGTATTGTTCAAAAAATAATTTCCAATTTAAACAAAGTATTGGAAACCATATCAATGTTCATCCTTGAAATAAAGGAATACTATCTAACAATATATGAAATTGCTAATTCTAAATCCTAGAAGAACTTTAAGGACATGTGGAGAGGTCGATGGAGGAAAATTGATGCTCTTCAAGCAGAATTCCATATCTTTCTTCTACAACTCAACATTTCCTGAAAATTTTCAAAATTTTAACAAAGTTAATGTCACAAACAAATAAATTTAATGGAATTATTATTACTTATAGAGATGTAAAGGTATCATTGATGTTTAATTTTTTAATTACCTTAAAATGGTTAACTTCTTTGGCCATGAAATGATTGCACCAATTGCATCTCCTATCTTCTCGTGCTGTTTACATGGTCGAATCAAAGCTTCATCTTCTTTTAAAGCAACTTCTATATAAATTCCCAAAAAAGCTGAGCCAAGTACATTGTCTCCAACTTTTTCAGCTGGATCTATGATTCGTATTTGTCCAAGAGATACTTTTATTTCATTAAAACTCAAAAGAAACACATCCTGCAAGATGTAAAGTTAATTAAATCTTTTCTCAATTCAAAAAACTTAATTAAAAATCCTATATATCATTTATGGAAATTAGTTATGTCTAATATAAAATTTAAAATATTCACCTTAATGAAAATTTTACCCAATCAATAATGGAAATTGAATACCCTAAGACAAATAATTTCCTTCACTTGATTTAAAGTTTTAGATTATGCAACTTCATATATGCAATGCTAAGTTATCCACATTCATGACTCTTAAATAATAATGTCATCCAACGAATATTGATTTAAGTTATTTAAATTTATGTTTCAAAAAAAACTGAACTTGTAGAAAACTATCATAATGTACCTCTCCTTCTACAAATGTTGATTGACCCAACTTTGATTTAGATCCCACTCCACCGCAAGTCTCCTAACAACACCAAGATAATATAGAGTTTAAATATAAATGAAAGCTAATGGATAATATAATTATTTTTATATATTACTTGTCGAGTTTCTATAGACGTTAAGCTATCCACCTGAGAAGTACCAAATGATTGAAACAAATGTTGTAGATTCATTTGACTTTCCTTTAGCATTTGGATCTCTTTAGTTTGTAATTCCAATTGTTGTTTTTGATTTTCGAGATCCATGAGTAATTTTTGCTTTTGTAATTTCTCTTCAACATTTGTTTGGCTCCAAGATTTTCGACGTAATACAGCCGCATCCTTTATCTCCTTTCCTACAATTTTTTTGTAGACCTCAGCTATATTGTTCACATCTTCACAACTGCCCATCTTTTCAATTTCTTTTTCCAATTTCTTCTAAAAAATGAGAAGTTAATAATTTTGTCAATGTAGTAAAAATATAATAATGGTCTTGAAATTTTCAGTAAAATAAAAAATTACCATCATAATGTCTGAAGTTGCTTCCACTGGTTTGCCATCTTTCTTCGTGTGCACATGCATAAAGAACTCGATTTCATTTATCTTCCTTCCTTTTTCTTTCTCCGTCTATTTTTTATCAACAAATTAATTACCGCTAACACTTCCAAAAAATGAGACAATCTATATTCATACATACTTTATCTCTTACGCATGCAAAACTCCTTGTTTCTGCAGTATGACTTATCTTAAGCTTTTTCCTATTTTGCATATTAAGGGCACAACGTTTCTGCAATCATATAACTATGAATAATAAAGCAAAAATATTGAATAATATAAAGATACAACTCAAGGATCATCTACGTAGATACTTTATTACCTTGGATGATTCTGTATCCCAATAGTCAATCAGAAACTTCCATTGATATTCTATAACTCGAGGATCTCGATGTGCGATTCTTTCCACAAGAGGTAAGTGCGATTTATAATATTTTTTTTCAAATTAGATTTGAAACATCTCCAACTTTTTACAATCAGATCCACAATTACTTTCCCTATCTCTTCCTCGAACTCAAATTTACTCTATAAAAAAGTAAGCAGTAAGTATATAAATCAACTTTATATATTAAATGAAAATGAGTACCTTCACAAATTCCAACATCTTTATCTTGTACTCCTCAGGCATCAACCTCCAATCTTTGTAGTTTAAGGGTGCTAGCTTGCCGTTTCTTGCAATGGTCCCTAAAAATGTAGTCAAATCATTTTGAGAATCTCCAATGGGTTGATTGAGTTCATTTTTCTCTATAAAAATCCTTTTTCCATCTTTAGCATTCCATAATTTGAGGCATATAGTGTGACCTTGACGTCCTTTAGGCTTACTAATATTGTTTGAAATTATAGCATGTTACTAGTAAAATTAGAAGAAGCAATTCAAAAGAATATAATACATATAGAATACACATTATGATATGCATGAAACTAATAGAAATAAATTTCAGTAAATAATGAAAGTCATACCTTCAGATAGTGAATTTTCTTGATCAAGGTATGTTAAAGGAGAATCAGTAATAATATTAGGATTGTCTAAATCTTCAAGATAATAAAACAAATATTTACTTCAGCAACAACATAAAAACTAACAAAGTAATTGTCACTAAATAAAGCAATTTAAATGACATAATGATATAAGAATATTACCTCTCTCTCCAAGCCCAAATTCAGGATTGTTCACCGCATTAGGTGACAGAGATGCGTATCTTGATGGTATAACTTCCTTGTAATGAATCCCTAAAGATTGTGATTTTCTAAGTGAAACTCTTCTGCTTTCATGAGCGTGCGAGTAATCCTTGGTAATGTCATCATTCGCAACTTGTTTATTCTTTAATAAATCAACTTCTGAGGTATGTTTACATTTGATCTTGTTCCTTGTAGCAAGCTTACAAGATGCATCTTTTTGAATTTGATTTGCCTTTATTTCAGAGATGTTCAATGCACCCAATATTTTTTTAGACTGATGTCCCACCGGAGGAAGTACTCTTGATGTTGATTGAAGTCGGAGTGCATTTTCTTCATTGAAGCTAGTTATAAAAGATCTACTAGCTGACATCCTGCAAATATTATATAAAAGAATTAAAAAGAAAGGAAAACACTGAGATGGTCAGAGCATTTATTATATAAACTTTAAAAATTTTGCATTAAATTGTTTAAAAAGGTATAGTAAGTTAACCTGAAAGTCTTTGATATTTAAGGGTCTTCTTCACTTTCTTCTATCTCATCCAAGTTTTGCTTATGAGTATCAACGCTTCGACGTTGTTGTTCAAAAAAGTCTTTCGTGTATGTTATGCCATCTATGTCTGTTCTTATGAAATCAAAATCGACCATATCATTATCATTATTATACAAGCTAATTGGATATGTCTCATCAGTTGCATCATTATCCAAGATATCCTCAGAAACATCATTAATATCAGTTTCTTCTAAATCAAATATATCTCTAGGTTTTATTCTAACTACAAAGTGCCATTCAATTTGCTTGAGATCTTGTATATAAAATACTTGTCTAGCTTGAGATGCCAAAATAAATGGGTCATTTTTTTGCCCCAAATGTGCCAGCTTAACACGTGTCATCCCATACTCATCAACTTCCCAATTTCCTTTGGAATAAACATCGACCCATTGACATTGAAACAAAACAATTTTCAATTGCTCAAAATAATTGATCTCAATGATATCTATAAGCACACCGTAAAAGGATGCAATTCCATTTGATTTATTATTTGTAGAACAATGTGATGACCAATCTGTATCGGCATCCACAATAACCCCGCTATTTTGTGTCTTTGTACTCCTTTCTTTCTCTTTAGTATGAAATCTATATCCATTTATGATGTATCCACCAAAATGAAGTCCAATGTCATGAGGACCACGAGCAAGTACTTTAAGATATTCTGAAATGTGTTCCTTTTTTCCTTTCTCTTCAACCTAGATAAAATTGAAAATATATTAAATACTATCCAATAGAAAAGATAAGTAGGGTTTAGAAAGACGACCTACATTTTTCTTAAACCAATGTAGAAAATTGATGCTATGAAGAATATCCAATTCCTTTTCAGATGCATGACGATGAACTTTCTTTAAATAATCATAATGCTCCCTACATAAAAAAATTATATCTATATCAATAATTTTATAATATATAAAAATACAACTAAATTGATCTTTAGATATCTTACACTTTGTAAGAACTCACTGCATCACAATTCGCCAAGATATATCGATGTGCTTGATGTAATAAACTAGCATCTAATACCTTCGCTGTTTTCTTTCCTAATGCACGACCTTTCTGTGAGAACATTGATCAACTTTCCTCCATTGCATGAAATTCATCTCTAGTATTACGCGGTAGTTGGTTTGACCGCATCTCAACTCCACGAAGATATCTAGAGCAAAAAGTGAGGCATTCATCTGCCAGATATCCCTCTGCAATTGAGCCCTCTGGATGACTTCTATTCCTTACATATCTTTTCAAAGTAAGCAAGTACCTAAATGTGTTCACATATAATCAATTATCTAATATAAATAATTTGATAATGAATTATTTTATTTTCTCTATAACAGTAATACATACCTTTCAATCGGGTACATCCATCGATATTGAACTGGACCGGCTAATCTAACCTCCGTAGCCAAATGTACGAGCAAGTGCACCATAATATCAAAAAAGGACGGTGGAAAGATTTTTTCCATTTGACAAAATATTATAACTATCTTTTGCTCTAGTTGCTCAATGTTCACTGGATCAATCTCTTTCGAGCAAAGGCATCGAAAAAAATTACAAAGATCAATCACCGTAGATTTTACCAACTTATTGGGAACAACAACTCGTACAGCTAAGGAAAGTAATTGTTGCATCAAGACATGGCAATCATGGCTCTTTAATCCAGATACGTTACACTCACTTACTTGTATGCATCGAGATATATTAGATGCATACCCATCTGGAAACTTTATTGAATTCAAAAACTTGCACATCATGGTCTTTTCTTCTTTATTCAGTGTAAAACTTGCGGCAGGTAGAATGGTCTTATTGCCAATAATGATGGGATGAAGAGCATGTCTGATATTCATCAGTTGTAAATCTATACGACTTTTCATGTTATCTTTATTTTTCTTCTCCAATCCAAGCAAAGTTCCCAATAAACTATCACAAACATTCTTCTCAATATGCATAACATCAAGATTATGACATATCAAATGGGTTTTCCAATATGACAACTCGAATAAGATACTTCTTTTTGTCCAATGAGGTTCAAACTTATTCGATTTATATCTCGGATGTGTACCAATTATTTTAGGAATCTTCTCCACTTGAGAAAAAAATCTCAGAAGTTGACATTCTTTTAGGTGTTTGCCTCAATTCTTGTTTCCCATTAAAAGTCTTTGTCTCCTTCCGAAATTTATGATCCATTTGAAGAAATCGACAATGACCCATGTAACAGATCTTTCGACTACCTGATAAATATTGTGATTCTACATGCGTATTGCATGATGGGCATGCTAAATAAGCTTGATTTCGCCGTCCAGAAATATCAGCATATGCGGGAAAGTCATTTATAGTCCATAGTAATGCCGCATGTAATTGAAAACTTTCATCACGATCAGCATCATATGTTGGTATACTGCTAACCCACAACTCTTTTAAGTCTTCAACAAGAGGTTATAGGAATACATCTATATGTGCCTTTGGACCGGATGGTCCTGGTATTAGAGTAGACAATATGATATATGGTTGTGTCATACATAACCATGGAGGAAGATTATATATCACCAAAACAACTGGCCATGTACTATGCTTTATACTCATGGTTCTAAAAGGATTAAATCCATCTGTAGCTAGACCTAGACGAATATTACGAGGCTCTGATGAAAATTGAGGATGCAGTGCATCAAATGTTTTCCACATTGGAGAATCTGCTGGATGTCTGAGAATTCGACCTTTGTTCCTTCCTTCATTATGCCATCTTAAAAGTGAAGAAGTCTTCTTGGACATGAATAATCTCTGTAACCGTGGCTTTAGCGGAAAATACCACATGACTTGAGCTGGAGACAAATTTTTCTTACTTAATGATTGTAAATCCTTTCCTTCATCCTCATGAGCATCTTTTTTCCATCTAGACATTTGACAAACATAACATGATGTATCACTTTCTCTTTCTCCCCAATATATCATGCATTTATTTGGACACATGTCAATCTTTTTGTACTCATATCCAAGCTTAGACATCAATTTCTTTGTATGATAATAGGACTCAAGAAGTAATTCACCCTCTGGAAATGCTTCTTTTAATAGTTCAAGTAACATAGTAAACGATCTATTACTCCATCCATGTAAACAGTTTAAGTGGAAAAGACGAATAATAAAGGACAACTTTGTAAATCTCTTACAGCCGGGATATAACTCTTGTTCAGCATCTTCAAATAAGTCAAAAAAATCATTGGAACCATCATTTGTATCTCTTCTTCTTTTATTAGTCTCTCCACCACTTTCATCACATGGATTCTGAATATCAACAAAGGTATCAAATAATAAATCATGAATATCGTCTCGATCTTCTTCTCGACATTTTTCCATGTCATACATTTCTTCTTCTTGATCACTCTGTAGGCTACTTAAATCTTCTCTATAATCACTTTGTATTTGTACACCTTGTGAATCAATAACTTCTTCACCATGAAAATCCAATTAACATATCCATATATGAATCCATTCCATATTAGATGCTTGAATACCTCTTTTCGATTTATGTGAACTAAGTTTACACATCGAGTACATGGACAAAGGATGGTTTCATCTTCACATGATTGACTAAATGCGAAGTTGATAAATTGGTTGACACCATTAAGATACTTGGCGCTTCTCCTATCTTCATGAATCCAAGTCTTATCCATAATGATACCTTCAAGAAAAATTCAAACGAAATATTTTCATGAGAAATTTAATTATTTATGATGGGTCTTATTAAAGTTCTTCAAAATGTGAATCAGGACTTATATATTCATATGTTACAAAATATCTCAGAATTATCTTAATTACATTGCTTAAAAGTAGCACTATTATGGATATATTGCCAATCATACTCTTAAAATTAAACAAATCAAATTTGTGCTTTCGATCCCACAATATAGCAATATCTAGTTACAAAGATACTACCTTTGTGAGACATCTCACAATATGATAACTAGGGATGAAAACGGATACGGATGTATCCGAATATCTGCTTACCGCATTCGAAAAATTATCGGATATGCATATCCGTATCCGAATATTAATCGAATATGGATCGGATATGGATATAGGTTGTAAAAATTTTCCGAATACGGATACGGATATGGTAATAGCTTGAATATCCGGATTCGGATCCGGATATCCGAATACAATATTTAATATTATTTTATATATTAGTTAATATAATTAAGCTACAACCTTATGCCATTATATTAGTATTATACATTATATAATACAATATGTTAACAATATTAATAATTTCTATTTCTTTGGGTATGAGCGCTTACAAAATTTATGAAATCCTATCCCTTTTTTGCTTCCGGTCAAGAATACATGTCACGTCGACACTCTCTTTTGTCATGACGTAATTTATTTATATTTCATTGCTATTTTTAAAATCATTATGAACTTTGATAAAAAAATCAATTCATATTCGCATGTGGTTTTTATTCAATCCGTATTCGAATTTCATGTTTATTGGATCCATATTGGGATTTCACTCTTTATTTGATCCGAATTCGGATCCGCTCTTTATTCGATCCATATTCGGATCCGCTCTTCATTCGATCCATATTCGGATTAAATAAATATATGACTCGGATTCGTATCCGTATTTTTACGGATATGGTTTCCATAATGCATATCCGAATTATATCCGTATCCGTATTCATATTCAATATAGATGAAGCGAATATGGATATGGAAATAGGCACATCCGATCCGTATTCGTATTCGATATAGATGAAGCGAATACAGATATGGAAATAGGCACATCTGATCCGTATCCGATCGGTTTTCACCCCTAATGATAACTCACAATATGATAACTTAGATAATTTTTTAAAAGAAAATTATTTACTTAAAAAACAATAGCTTTGATTTTCACTTGTTGAATTTCTATTACTTAAAATATCTTAAAAAGTTACGTATATCAAGTATATTTTAAGAAGATGTCAAACCTTAATGTCAATTTTGTTCAATTAGAAAATAAAAATTCATCATATATATTCTCCTAAAGCAACTTAAGTAGTAAATCATATAGGACATTAGACAAGCCGTTAATAATATCGAAAACCTCAAACATGAAGCAATCACAAAGAAAACTAAGGACATAATATCAGGGAGATGCAGAATGCGGATACAGACCTCAAGCCATTAAGAAAGTCTTAATGTATTAATTTATGTCACGATTGAATATTCTAGATTTTGACATCACTTCAATTTAAGTTTGTATAGATGGAAACCTTGGTGGTATATCTTCTCGTAGGATATCTTATATATAGCTAAAGCTGGATTTTTTCTGACCCTACTCCCTGTCAAACACGTGGCACCCTCCCCTTTCTTCCCCTCACACTCTCTCCACTCTCATTTCCATCACCCCGCTCTCTCTCAAATTTTGTCTTTTAAATCCCAATCTCTCTCTTTTTTTCCCACGCCAAAATATATCTCTCTCCCCGTATTTAGAATGGGTGAAACATCTCCCCTTCTCTCTCTATCTCTCTCTCTCCTCCCTTTTTTATTTCTATTTCATTCCAATAATAAATAGACATTATCATTATAAAAGAATTTGATGCATCACTCAACACGATTTTCGAGGAATTGAGGAAAATGTTCTAATGTTTTTGAGATTAAATATAGTTTTGAAAAAACGTGATATTTTTGGCATCTAAATTCATAACACTTTATTTCACATCATAATTTTCTTAGCCTAAAATATATTCTATGTAATCTAAGGTTCCAATAATTATGATTACCTAGATATATAGCACTGTTGTTATTGTCATTATTATATGAAATATAGAACATACAACACCCTTTTATAATATTCATTTTATTTAAATGAAAGAATAATACTGTTTACAAATTAAGTACTATTAATAAAAATAGGTTTTGAATTGTTTTTTACCAAGATATTTATTTATGCTGATATCAAATTGTAAGATCTTTCACATAATTTATCCTCGGATTCTTGGGTTTTCATGGGGTGCTTTTGATTTCATGATATTTTAGAAAATAATATAGCAATCTCCACATGAAAAGATCCATATTTATAGAAAAGCTTAGAATACAAAATCAATTTTGAATTAATAATCAAATCCACATGACATATGAATTGCAAAAAAAGTTATCCTTAAACATGATATCATATAAATGCCTCCGATGAATAATTGTGTCAACAATGTTACTTTGGACTACTTCGGATGAAGACATGGATTTCAAGACACTCTTAAGATTTTAGTTAAAATGTAAATCGTGAAATCCGAGTATTTAAGCTTTGAAATTTGCATATCTACATCTACTATCAAGTTTTGAGTCTTCTTAAAAAATCACACAAGAAGAAAGTCTTTAGTGAGGGAAATTATAAACACGTTGCTATGTCAACTAATGCTCCATTTAGCAACATTGGTCTTTCTCATAAAATTTGTTGTAATCATTTAACACAAAACATAATGAGAGTATCAACATATCATAATGTTTAGTGAAACAATTTAATACATTAACAATACCAACACGTGCAATAGAAGGCAAAAAATAGAACTTTTAAATATAGTAGTATGATATAAATAATTGGATCTACAATGTACCTTGAGATGATGAATGATCTTGCAAACGTACTTGGAAAATGATCACCGACAATGAATTGAAGTGAACTGAAAGAACTGAAAGAGCTAGCCGATAGAAAGGGGGGCACGGATGGAGGTGACAGGAAAGCGTGGTTATATTTGGTAAAGGAGAAAGGGTGGCGCGTTTGGCAAGGGAAAAGGAGAAAGGGGGCGCGCGGGGGAGGAGAAAGGGGGCGCGCGGGGGAGGGGAATGGGAATGGGAGGCAGGTGCGCGCTATATTTGGTAAAGGAGAATGAGGGGGGGGTCGTGCGGGGAGGGGAAAAAGGGGATAGGGGCGTGCGGGGAGGGGAAAAGGGGGATTGGGGAGCGCGGGGAGGGGAAAAAGGGGATGCGAGGGTCTATATTTGGTAAAGGGGGCGCGCAGGGAGGGGAAAAGAGATGGAGCGGCTATATTTGGTAAAGGGGCTGAGCGGGGAAAAATGAAGAAGTTTAGTAGGATTTTTTAGACATATAAATTTTTTATTTGAAATTTCAATAATAAATATTATTGTGAATGGATCCTTCAATTTTGGAAAGAAATATTATTATAAATGATTTTTAAAAATGCTAAGATACTATATTATAAATCAATTCATTATGATATATTTATTGTCACACAAACTATATACAATGCTTTCAAATATCATTGTATTTATTTGTAGCAAAATATCAAAATTTTAACGGATATTAACTATCAAAACATAACATGTATAAATCTAAAAATCCACGATCTATGTTCATATACTAACACAATATAGATCACTTCAATGGATATAAAAAATAGACTAATCTTATGAAGAACGTTAGGATATTCCATAAAGAGATACTTCAAGAGTCGCTAAAATCTATTGTAGAACGCAACATCTTAACGAAAAATAACACTCCTTTCATTATCAATATTAAGCACAATATACAATGTGGAATGAACTTGTCAAATATATATGCATCCGAGATCTCCATACCTGTCTCATAATATGATATTATATGTTACAAAAGGTATTGGAGGATTGGATTTTTAAAACTAAAAAAAGAAATCAGTGATTAAGAAAAAAATATACTACAATTCAACTACCCAAATATATGAGATCAAAAATCAATGAACTTAATTTCAATAATGCCACCTTGCATCTATGTTGAATAAAAAATTATGTGATTTTTTTATTGCTGCATGAAATGCACATGTCACTAAATAAAAAATCAATTGTGACACATAATTGTGCCGCTAACATAATTCGTCAACTAAAACATTTGTTATAGTGACAATAAATTTATGTTGATGGTAAAGTCAACTATTAGTGACTAATTAATTAATTGTCACTAAATGATTTGTTGCTAAATAGCATATTTGTTGTAGTGGATGTCGAGAGATGTTAGAGCGACCGATACATCGAGTGTCGGATCCGACTTGTCGGACACCATAAGCCCTCCAAGACCAGACGTTAGACACCTCGAATTTAACATTCATCAAGCTCCCACCCTTCCCTGGTGCTGCCCCACTTCCACCTTCCATTCCCAGCACCGCCACTAACCTCCCAGTGAGAACCCTCACAACGTGCCTCGAAGAGAACCACCAAAAAAAGATGGGAGATAAGGAGGTGGAGAATCCACTATCAGATTTTCAATTGGTTAGATTAGCTAAGTCTAAATTCAAGATATTAACTCAGTTTAAGTTACAATCGATGAAAAGGGCTATGATGTAAGAGGAGTATGTTTATGGGGGTTAGGCGATAATTACAAAGAATACAAGGTCAATAAGGTAATTCTCAAAGTTTTAAGGTTCGTAATGTAAAAATGTATAGTATTAATATTTGGATATGATAGAGATGCAAGATCAAATCTTCATGTATTATTCTTTATAAGTTCATTTTGTTTGAGTTTTTAAATTTTTGTACAATAAAATAAATATGATCACTTAATATATCACTTAGATATTAAATCTACATGGGAAAAGACACAACTTAAACGCATACAAAATTCCTATTACTTAGTATAAAAAGATCATATTTATACTTTTTTATGTATAATTTTCCATGTAGTGCACGTGTTATACACTAGTTTCAATTATTACATTACTTATTTGTTGATTTAGATCCTTATGTGAACTATATCAAATGTAAATGAATGGAATTGGAATTAGCTAGTCAGATCCCTATTCGGATTTAATGATTTTGATCATAAAATCATCATTAATGTTGCCTTATGAATATCATAAGATTGAATCCAATTAGAATGCGGTCTTTCATTATTTTGTTCAAAAGTTACTTTTTATGTCAAGAAAAGCAAATCAATCGGGCAGAGGGAGTTTTGGGGCAAAAGGGAGAGAACACGAAGGAAGGAAGAAAAGATTTTTGGTTTTGACTTGTGAATTGTGGGTCCTTCGACATGGAAAATTCAGTCCAGATGTATAATTGATGCACAATAATTAAACACATTTGGAATATTTTAGATTTTTCTGTGGATAATAATTATCGCACAATTCCTTTCGGAAGAAATAAAAGGCAGATGGACCCCATATCTGTAATCATTTTTAAATTTTTTAATAATTTTGATTCCAAAATCCAACCTTATAGATAGAATATTAGATTAATGATCTATATATCCTTCAACTTTAACATAAATCGGAGATAATTTGTTATTTTATCTTAATATTTTAATATCACGGTTTTTTTAAAATGGAATTTAAATTGCTTAAATATTGTTCTTATATTTAAATATTAAGATAAAATGGTAAATAACCTCTGCTTTGAATGAAATTTGGATGATATGTACGATTAATTTATAATTTATAAGATAGAATCAAGATCGCAGAAAATTTTTAGAAGTGTTAAAATTTGGAAGATCTCTGGTTACAACAGAGGAAACCGGTCGTCTGCTGTAAAGGAAAGTTACAACAGTTGTTGTAAAAAGTGAGGAGCGCCAAATAAGCATCGAATAGATGATCAGACGGCTGTAGGGTGTAGAGCAGAGTACAGAGTCTACTGCAGGATCTTTCTATACAACAGAATCAATTTGAATCGTCTGTTGTAGTCCCTGCTGCAGCAGATTCTGCTGTAGGGGCTACAGACATCCGATCGTCTCCTCCCCAACCTCAACATGCGCATCCCCAGCCTCGACATGCGCACCCACTATTCCTAGCCCCTCTTAGCATCATCGGATCCGCATCCGACAGTTCTCATTCATTGATCCGCTTAGCAGAGGCTGTAAAAGCCCTTTACAGCAGACGATTGGAGCCCGAACAGAATATGCGCTTGACCCTATAGACGGCGTCTTCCGTCTCAACTACTACCTCGAGATTCTCTATATAAAGGGAGGGCTCCCGCCATGGGGTGCAACACCACAGCGGACACGGAGGGCCTTTCCATCTCCAACAAGCAGCATGGAGAGCCTCTCCGTGTCCGCCCCGATTCCCACCAGGACCAATACTAGCGGCACTCGTTTCCAACGCCTCGTCACCGCCTGCCGAAATATCCACGCCTCTCTCCGCGCCTTTCTCTTTTGCCTCTACCGCCAAGCGGCTCTCCACGTCCACCCCTTCTTCCACCATCTCCTCTACTTCCTCGCCCTCACCTTTCTCGGTTCTCTCGCGCTCTTCCTCCTCCACAGCCGCGATCGCTCCTTCTCATACATCGACCTCCTCTACATGTCCGTCTCCGCTCTCACCGTCTCCGGTCTCAACTCCGTCGAGCTCGAATCCTTCTCCCCCTCTCAGGTCATGGTCCTCACCCTTCTCATGCTCGCCGGTGGGGAGGTCTTCGTCTCGCTCCTCGCCGTCGTGTTCCGCTTCAAGAAGGCCCAACTCGGTGAATCCGCCCGAGTCGACTCTTTTGCCGATCCCGAATCGGCCGCAGTCCAAGTCGGCCGCATCGACAGCGCCGTTGAACTCTTCCGCGCGATAAAGCGCCGATGCCTGGCGTCGCTCGTCAACGTCATCTTATGGTACTTCGCGGCATTCCACGTTGTCGGTGCCGTGGCGATCGCGTTGTACCTCCGGTACACCCCGTCAACAAGGGGTATACTTAAGACGAAGGGGTTGCCTCTGCTCCCCTTCGCCATATCGGTCACCGTCTCGTCGTTCGCCAACGGGGGAATCATACCCACAAACGAGAACATGATGGTATTCCTCAAGAACTCCGGCCTCCTCCTCATCATCGTCGTCCTCGTCCTCGTCGGTAACACCCTCTTCGCGTCGAGTTTGAGGGTGGTGATCTATGTCATGTATAAGATAACGGGGAGGGAGGAGTACGGGTACATGTTGAGGAGCCCGGAGAAGCTGAGCTTCGTGCACCTGCAGAGCAAGAGAACGACCCTCATGGTGGCGGCGTCGGTGGCGGGTTTGTTTGTGGCGCAATTGGTGGTGTATCTATCGTCGGAGTGGAAGAAGGGATACTTGGACGGGCTGAGCTCCTTCCAGAGGATAGTGAGCGGGTTGTTCCAGGCGGCCAACTCGCGCCACTGCGGGGAGAGCTCCATCGACGTCTCGCAAGTCTCGCCCGCCGTGTCTGCCATCTTTATCGTGGCGATGTAAGTGGTCTCATACATTATTAGTTTTTTTAATCATTTATTATATACTCAATATTCTCATCTTGAAGTGCTTCGAGTGTGCGACGCCATAACTCTTCATACTAGCCATTAATAATTATACAAATAAAAACAAGAGGGCAACGAGACCCTGTTGCAATATTTTTGGGGAGATGAGTCCTCTTGCAAAAGCTGTGTTGTTTTCCAGGATATATAATTCCTGACATGATTTAATTGTTCCTAGTTTGAGAACCGATCGTCTACCGTATTATAACGCCTGCTCTAAGCAGACATCCATCCGATGAGGGTCGGACAACCTTCATAGGAGGCTGATCATCTCATCAGGAGTGAGATCTCATCAGGAGTGAGATCTTCGCCTATAGAGAGGATTACAATAGAGGTTCTATAATCCTTCCTATTTTTTTTGTGATTTTGATTCCAAAATCTAACCTTATAGATTGAATCTTAGATTAATGCTCTACATTTTCTCCAAATTTCACTAAAATACGAGTTTATTTGTTATTTTATCTTAATGGTTTAAAATTCGGATCTTTTTAAATGGAATTTAACGTGCTTAAATCTTGACTGGGTGTTTGACCAAATAGTAATTAAGCTTGGATTTTAACGAAATTTGGATGATAATCTATAGAGGTTTTTAGAATCTAAATAAAAAAAATAAGAATTGTGTGCAGCAGAGGTCCATCTTCTCATCCAACATCTTTATGTGAGGTGCGATCAGAAATGGTCGGCCGTGATATCTTCATTCATAGAGCGTCTAATAAAAGGAAATAAATATATTTCTTTGGGGAGCCTCCACTGAGTGGGCGTTGCGCTCTGCATGCATGCAGGTATCTCCCAGCCTATGCATCGTTTCAGCCCCCCGAACGAGAGGGAGCTGATCACCAAAGAGACCAAGGAATGGAGAAAGGGCCATGGCGATGGGTCAGGATCGCAAGCTTGCCTCAACTCGCCTACGTCGCCTTTTTTATCTTCGTCGTCTGCATCATCGAGAGGAAGAAGATGTCCAGCGACCCTATGAACTTCAGCTTCTTGTTCGTGGCTTTCGAAGTAGTGAGGTATGTCCCTCTCATCTCGCGCTTGGCACATGTGAATTCGAGAACCCCCAATCAATCTTAACCGATCAATAATTCAAATTTCGATAGCGACATCTCTGAAATTATAAGGACAGCCTACGCAAGTTCTAGACTGGCAAGATTATTCCTGTTCAAAGTCAATGGCCTACACAAATGATGTGCTCTTCTATAATTAATTCCTTTGGTAGGAAGCTTAATTATTTTCCATACACAGATGAAGTGGTTAGTTTGATCCCTGAGTGTTATCAAAATAATGAAGTACTTTTAGAATAGCATAGGTATTCGAATGGTCTAGTCTTCACCGGTGGATTACTTTACAACCATTTATTTTAAGTACCACTATGGATTATGAAATTAAAAATGGCAAGTTCAGCTGAGATCCTACCCTCGGAAATAATAAGATTAAACTGTTGGAGTTATTCCAAGTATTTTTCCTTTGTTTGCTTAGTGCGTATATTGAAATTGCAGTGCATATGGGAACGTGGGATACTCAACGGGATATGCATGTGCACGGCAGTTGAATCCGGATAGCACCTGCAAGGACTTGTGGATAAGCTTATCCGGGAAATGGAGCAACGGAGGAAAGCTCGCGATCATGTTCATCATGCTTTTCGGCAGGCTCAAGAAGTTTCACCTGGACGGTGGCAAGGCCTGGAAGTTGAAGTAACGTGTTAACATGTAGATATCATTCATTTCTTTTGTGACTTAATCAACGTGGTCAATCGAGTTACTGCTCTCCCACTGTTCGATACATTTGTTGCTCCATCACAATTCCGCCATCAATGAAGTTTAAGCTTCGTTAAAAGCAGTACTCTCATGCGTGCATGTATGGTTTCATGAACGTTAGCTTGGCGGCGCTTTGATACGCCGCATAGGATCTATGTGAGGTCAAGTTTTTTTTGAAAAAAATAAAGATTGCTTCAATTTATCAAAAGAGGCAAGAAGCTGCCAACCAAGGTGAAACTACGACAGAGTTGTGAGTTCAAGTTATAATAGACTTCCGAGCGCGATTTCCTTTGTTGTGCTCGATCACAGTAGAGGTTGTGCCCTATAACATTTTCCGCCGAATTTAAATCGAAATTTTGACCTTATGGATGGAAAGTGTTTATTCTAAACTCCGTACATACCAAATTTCATATTGGTCACACTATAATTCAGTCATCTTAATTAATCATTAATGTTAATTGGACTTTAAAATCATTCATAAATTAGTGGGATTTTGATTGATTAAGATGGATGGTTTATATGTATAACATCAAGAGGAAGTTTGCTATATATGTTGGTTAAACTTTAGATTAATATTTTTTAAAAAAAAGGAGGAACAACATACACTGTTAAGGCATTGATGAATCCACAATTCATCAACTAATATCTGAATTTTGTGTTATTTCCCCAAGCAATACAACAATAAATTATATAAGAAGAGAAAATGGTAAAATCTACTCATGCCTCAAAAATAGCATAATTATCAATAATAACTCATCATTAGAATCATGAAGAAAAGCACATCAAATGATGAAGAATGCAGAGTTGAAAATTGTATATACGTACATACATATACATATATATATGCTTACATGTACAATATAATCTTTTGATTTTTTAATGAATTCATTATAACTCTAAATTAAATAAAATAAATTTTATTATTTAAATAATATTGACCTTAATCCATGAAAAATCATACAAAATTACTAACTTGTAAAATTAACAAATTAATCCAAACCTTAATTTGGGGATAAAAAATTATGAAGCTGAATGGTTACATATATATCAATGTACATGCATGTAAACTTATTATTTAATGTAATTATTCATGGAGGAACATTCCTATAAACTAAGAACCTTTTTTTTAGGAAAGTACGGGTGGAGTCTCAGTCCGAGATCCACCACCAAATAACTATATTTATTATAAATAAGAAAGTAATTTACAAGATGTTATGCTACAGGCTACCGCTCCAATAGGCACACAATGCCCCGAAGTGAGCAACAACATTCTCATAATAGTACTCCAACCCCTGAAACAACTCCTCCCACACCTGATAGCCCACAAAATAGCAAAAGGTTTTGAGGAATCATCCAGCCCGCCCCCGCACACCGATCTAATGCACCCCAAGAAGCTGGCGCCACTGTCCACCCTAATCCAAGGAATCCGCACACCACTCCAGACCTGTGCCGAATGCTGACATGAGAAGAAAAGATGATCCAAGTCCTCCACCTCATGGCTGCATCTGTCACATCGGTGATGCTCCACCCTCGTTAACATGCAATGACGCTCCTTGGTAAGTAACCTCCCCATGCTAAATAGCCACATGAACACCTTAATTCTGTTGGGCACTCTGCTTCTCAAAATGATTCTGGCATCCAAACTGGTATCACTACTCCCCTGCCCCTCCTCGCCTATGAAGAATTGATATGCTTTCTTGACTGAGAAACTAGAAATAAAATGGTTATATTAAATAAATAAAAATCACATTTTACATGTAAATCTAACTAGTTTCTAGTTTAAATAAATAAATAAATAAAATGGTAATAAAACAGTCAAAATGGAATTACTTGCAAAATCCAAACTGGCATTTAACTTTAATTTAATTTAATAAAAATAGAAACTAAAATGGTAATACTTGCAAATCTAACTAGACAAATAATTGATCCCTTCAAGACGAATTTTTTAATCCCTTCAAGAAGAATTTTCTAATCATTTCTATCTGTTTTGCGGTGCAAGAAATTTATGTTTCAAAAAACGAAGAGACAGGATATGTCATGTTAATCTTCAGTGGGTGATGGTTTATTAAAACTATTTGCTCGTTGTTTAAATGGAGAGAATCTTCTGAACTCGTGTGGAAGCTAATCTTAAATCCACATCAAAGGGCATCAATGCAAGCGTGTATAACTAAGACAACCACTGGAATATTCCAGGAAAAACAAGTGTATACGATGGTATCTTCCTTTTTTTACTAAGGAAGGCGAACAGTAACATTAAAAATTGTAATTAATTAGAAGCCAGGAACATCTATAATCAAATTAACGGGCACTGATGTGATGTGATGTACAGTGTCAGCAATAAGTCAATAGCATCCCTTCTAGATACTCATTGTTATTTTTAAAATTATAACTAATTGTTGCTAAATTTTGAAATGAACAAAACATCACGATAATTAACTGAAATTTTGAAAACTAGCAATGGACAAGCGTTCCTATATGCATCGTAGCTAATGATATAATGGTGTACAGGATTTCCCGATCAACTAAGATGGAATAATAAATCAATTGTCATTGTCCTCAATCAATAGAACCGATCAACCAGAAAATCAATCCACTAAGAGATGAAACGGTCACATGTAAGTGATTTCACTACTTTTATTTACCTGGTATAGCGACCATGGTCGAACACAAAGAGCTCAGATAAGAGCTAAGTAGTGTGATTTCAGGAATAAAAATATTTTTAGCGGCTTTTAATCTTTCAAATTTTTAATTTTCCAATATAAAAGAAAAAAACACAAAGGATAAAAAGGCTTACATACACTCTTTTTGTATTTTTTATAAGTAAAAAACACTTAGAGAAATGCAATAAAAATATTTTTAGATTTTATATGTTTTATAATATTTTTGGTACTTTTTATATATTTTTAAAATATTTTTAAGATTTTTTAAAAAACCCAACAGTGAACAGTGCACAACCAGGAGTAATTTGCAAGTTAAAAATAATCAGAATGCCCAAAATTCCTAAGGGTGAATTTTATGATAAAATGGAAGCAAATATCTACAAAGAAAGACTAAAATCACTATTTTTAAATTTTTCTACAATTTTATGTAATTTTTATAAGTTTTTGAGTATTTTATAATTGTTGTGGATTTTATAAGGTATTTTCCAACAAAAATGATATTGAACTTAAAGGATAGTAAAAGACATCTACCTTAATTTTTATGGAATTTTTTAAGGTTTTTTTTATTTTTATAAATTTTCTAAGACAAACAGGACACTTTTTAGGGTTTTTGAATTTTTAGTAATCTACAATGCCGCAAATCAACACCCAAAAATTACCACAAAGAATACATGCTAGCAGGAGTTATTGGTAATGTTTTGATAATTTTTAGAGTTGATTTATTATTTATTACATTAAATAAAAGACAAATAGTCAAAAATAGTTTACAGGGACATTTTCATAAAAAAAATTAAGTTTTGAGGGCCTAATCATAACATGTAGTAAAATTGAGGCCAGTTATGCAATTAATCCATAAAGGGCAATCGTAACATGTGATCCAGGCAGTCAGGAGTATATATGCAATTACTCAGAACATAAACTTCATTCCATAACCAACTAATAGTTCAGATGAGATATTTCAAATAACCTAAATAATCACGTAGGGACGCACGTGGACTCGACCTAACTGAACTAAAATGCAAATATGTAAACTAAAGGGTCCAAACTATAAATGTTCTTAACTAATTTTTACAATCACTAGACTGAAATGATATGACATAAACTACTGGGAAAGAGCGAAGTTTACCCTCATGTGCGTGCGACGCGCGTGCTCTGACGTAAAGCCCCGATGAGCCTATACAAAAGGATCTGACGGTTTCGGTTCAGGCACTGGTGTACGGCTCTGATGAGCCATTATCTGAAGATCTGATAGCTATAGAAAGAGACAGTAGCGTGCGGTCATATGAGGGAAGACAGATCTAATCCAAGCATTAGAGTGAGACGCTAAAGAATGGCTCGGATCAAATCTGGGGCGATGATACCAGATCGAGTGATGAAGAAACTGGCTGGAATAACTCAGCCCAGGCGAACTTTGCCCGAGCATGGAGGGAGATCCCCAGCTCCGATGTAGTCGTTAAGGTATCCATCAGCTTCTTGAAGGCGAGAGGCGTTGATTGGCTGGATCAGATGGAGAGATGGTGGAGCTCCACCTTGATAGCTTGGGCTCTGTATGGTCCTCCACATGCGTTTAAACCTGTAGCTAGAATCCAGGCTCGATGACCAAGCTTCGACCATTGTTATTTTGCAAAGGAAACCGGAGAAGCGATTATGGGTGATCTTCGACATCCAGCGGAAGTGGAGGGAGGAGGTCTAACCTTAATCTTACTCCGATGAGTGCGTCTAAGGGGTTCATGTCACGAGGGAAGATGGGTGATGAGATGGCATGTCGATCGAAGCAGCGAGATGAGTCAGATAGAGCTCTGACCCTATGGTCGGAGCTGATGAACTACGGTGGAGGCCAACGACGGAATCAAGATGGAAATGGAAGCGTAAGAGAAATGGCGGGTACCTGGAGCTTCTAAAGGACTCAGAAACTTTAGGCTAGGCAAACGAGGGGGTTATGGCCTCGATTAGGCTGCGACAGACGAAGGCGACTAGGGATGATGCTCCGGCCATACGATGACCTCCGATCAACGGACCACCAAACAAGGCTCCAAAGGATGCTCCGGACTCATGTCACTCAGCTGGAGGTAGCTAGGGGGAAAGAAGGTGGCGAGGAATGAGCTGCGGAGCTTGCGAGGATGAGAAGATTATTTATAGGGGAAGGCCAGGGTCCTGCAAGATTCAGCGAAACCCTAGCGTGATCTGGCTGCGCCAAGGGATCTGCGAGGATCATGGATCATAGGAGTATAATCGAGCGCACGAATCAATGCAAATGGATGTCTGACTCGATCAGGAAAAAGGAGAGAAGAAGCTCCGATGAAGAAGGTTGTCGGGTCGGGTCAGCTGGGGGAGACGATTTACCATGGTCAACAACTAAAATGGACCAATAACAAAATTCCAAGTTAAAAATTGAAAGAATAATGAATATAAAATAACAAATTATTTTAAAATAAAAAATAAATAATATGAAAGTTGTTTATTATTGTTCAAACTATTTTATGTGATTTTTTTAATTATTTTTATGACATCATATGTACATTATATACAGTATAAGGTATTATATACAAGTATAATATACCTATGCATTATATATATATATATGCATTTTTATTTTATTATTTTTACAAAAAATTGTTTTATTTTATATTTTTATTAATTTACAAAATAAATTAAGAAATATAAAAGAATTTTTATTTTATTTTTATAAGTTAAGTAAATATATTAATTAAATGAATGTTTTATACAATATATGTACATGTGTGTCTTTTCTGCACTGACTTTTGATCTTTATATATTTATTTGTATTTTCTGAATTTTTATTTTATTTTATTTTATTATTAGGGCCATATACAAGTGTTAAAAAGAAATATATTATTTACAAAATGTACCATAAATATAAATATTTATTTATATCTACAATGTACCCTATCTCCCCTACTTATATTCCTTGTCGATCAGGCCAACGTTAGTCCTTCTCTCGGGGTTTGGATCACTCTGTATTTATTATAAATACATCCTTCATTTTCTATTCTCTTTATTCTTTATTTTTAGAAAATATGTGTTAATTATGCAATATTAACAAGGACCAGTACAACGTTAATTTATTGTATTTATATATAATTATAGGTGTTTCTGCTAAAGATAAAGCTAAATAAAAGACTAAAGAATAAGAATCGTCGATTCATCATCCCCCTATATTTTACCTTTGCTAGTCCCTTAGCTAACACTTATTTGAAAAAGAATTGAAAATAAGAAGAAAAGAAAAAGAACCAAAGTTGATTATTAAACTTATCTTCATTAAATTGGAGTATAAAGAGCTCAATCAGACCTTTGGATTATTAATTTGGTAAAACATCATTGGAAAATAGGTTTATGACTCAACAGCCTCCAAGTTCCAAAGTTCTATGATAAGGACTCCTTATAATCAGGTCAGAACAAGTCTACATACGCAAACTCTAATGACTATGAATCTTTCTTTGTACTGTGTATGTGATATATAGCTCCCCATCTCATAAATGGCAAAGAAACAACCTCCCTCAACAATGTAACTCTAATCCCCTAGTCTAGCAACTCTTTTCTCGAAGAGCGGGGTATTCTCTTCTAAGTTCAAGTACAATCAGCTCAAGAAGAGGGGAAAGAAGAGAATGGATCGTGACCAGTGTAGCCACGTATCCCTTAGGATGCGTTTGGTTGGCGGGTTACGGGTTAAACTGGTAGAGGGTAACCCGTTTTTGTGTTTTTGTGTTTGGATAGAGGGTCAAACTGGGGATGGATTAGAAGTGAGTTTGGGGTGATATGATTGTATTGGAATTTAAAAAAGTGAGTAGTTATTGTGATGTGATTGTATGGAAGTTTGAAAAAGTGAGTAGAAGTGGAGTAGTTTATAATTTTTATATGATATGATGCTATAATATATTATTTTTTGATAGGATTGATGATATAAAATTAATTTATTTAATTTTTTAAAAAAGGGAATAAAGTGGGGCCCACGCAGGAGAGAGGGGAAGTGGGTTAAGGGGGGTAAACTCCCTAACCCGCGGGTAACCCGCTGGCCGAACGGGGCTTTAGAGCTTAACCTGTGTAGCTAAGTCTCCAGCAGCAAGCTTACATGAGATGAGACGGTGGAATACATAAGCTTTGCTTATTCACTGTACACACTCCGGCAGGCATTTTATTTTCAAACAAGCATGTCCCCTTTTTGGGGGTTTTCACAAATTTTCACTTTTTTTGAACTATATACAACATATCTACAAGGTGCATCATATACATAAGGAGTTTTTCCTCTTGAGCCAGTAGAATATCCCTCTTTTGAAGCATTATTACAACCCACACTCTTCTGTCGTTAGACCTCAATGCTACTAGACCAAGTTGAGGTGCACATCCCTCCCTAGAGGAGGACAAGAGGTTATGGCTAGTTGTACTACCCTCGTATGCTACCACAAGCTAAAGGATCTGCCTCCTCACCACCTCATCCGTGTTGAGCTATGTGTAAGGTGCATGTCCAAGTCAAGCCATTGTCTTTGAGAGTCATGTGTGCGTTGCTAGGTGTTCTACTTAAGCTCATCAATATGATATGTGAACAAAGCCTAGTGGACTTGAATAATTAAGTTGCTATAGACCTGAAATGTCTTAACCCTAAATCCGATAAGGTTCCTCTGTAGTTAAGTGGATTAAGATCTTAACCAAGCTCTATTTTTTAACTTAATTTCAGACTAGTTTAAATGTCAACCATGATTCTGAAGAATGCATATGCTAGTATGCACAAAACTCTTTTTTGTGGGTTTTTTTCAAATTAAGCAAATTTTTGTACGAATTTTGATTTTTTTTTCAAAATTTTAGGTATTTTGAAAACAAATAAGGAAAGATTTTTAAAAGGCATATACATATTTACACAAGGGTTTATATTACAGGTCTTATGTACAATTTTGATTTTAGGGGTAGCTTCCAATTTTTAATGTACACATACATGCAAATAGTTTTCATACCCATGATTTATTTCCTTATGTGGCAAAAGAATTTTGCAAAATAATTTTCAAACTTAGTTTTACAAACTGTTTTTGCAAACTTTTTATTTTTACATAATTTTCAAAAAATTTTACTATATATACAATTTTGATACAGATAATAATTTACAAATATTTTCCAAGAAAAACATTTTTACAAATATTTTTAAAAAATTTGTACAAAAATATTTTTTTGCAAAGATTTCTAAAAATGTTTTTAATAGCCATATTATTAACACATAAAGTATGAGTTATGGCTGAAGTATATATACAATATATACGACACCCCGCTATACTTAGCTCGAACGATGTCCTCAGAGTGATCAGAGAGTGAAAAAAGAAGACCTAACTCGTGCTGAGTATGGGGAAGTGAAAAGAATGATATACTATAACGACGAATGAAGGAATAAAATGAATAGAAATCTATGATCCCCCTATACTTAGGATCAAGTAATCCTGTATAGAAGATTGTACAAAAGGGGAAAATCGAATAATAGAATGTACATATATTACATCCACTATACTTAAGGTAAAATATCCCCAAGTATAGGAAGCATTTCACTCAATCCTTATACTGTAGGCTACTTGATAAGGTTGTGTCTCTCAACTCCTCCAGGTCTACCAATTCTACTCTCCTTTGATCTCCTACACTCTTGGGATCCAATAATAGCTCAGTAACTTCCCAAAGTGACTTATGCTTGATCTCTAGTGGTAAGTAGCATGGCTTTCCATAAACGAGTCGAAAGGGAGATGTACCCAAAGGTCTCTTGAAGGAAGTTCGATAGGCCCACAAGACTGAGTCCAAAAGCTGTGACTAATACTTTCGGTCTGAGCGGACAACCTTATGCAAAATAGTCTTAATCTCCCTGTTCGAAACCTCAACAAGACCATTAGTCTATGTATGGAGTGGCAACTCTATGGTCAATGTTGAACTCGTTATGAAGGGCCCTTACCTTGTCGTCGATAAAATGAGTTCCTCCGTCAAAAATCAAGACTCTAGATACCCTGAACCGTGAAATGATATTCTTCCTTAAAAATTTGCAAACAATCATTGCATCTACAGCTCGTGCGGGGATGGCCTCAACCCGACGACTAACATAATCTACAAAAAGCATAATATACTCAAATCTCTAACACTTAGGGAATGGACCCATGAAATTGATGCCCCATGCGTCAAAAACCTCACTGAAGTGAAAGGGCTACATCGGCATCATATCTCTCTATCCACAAGTGCCCATCCTCTGACATTCAATTCAACTCTTCATGAATTCATCTGAATCCTTGAAGAGGGTAGGCACCAAAGGCCGGATTGGAGAACTTTCTGTGTTGTTCATCTCCTAGAGTGATGTCCTCCTGCCTCAAGCTTGTGGAAATAGGTGAGGATGCTATGGTGCTCCTCCTGAGGAATACACCGACGTCAGACACTATCCCCCCTTCATGATAAAGGGTGGGATCCTCCCAATGGTACGACTTGACCTTCGTGAGGAAGGTCTCAAGTCGCTATCTGGGCCAACCTTGTGGAACTTTCTTGATAACAAGATAGTCCACAATGTCGGTGTACAATGGAAGTGAGGTGATAGCAAAAATTGCCTCATCTGGAAATGTCTCTGTAATAGGTGTGGTCTGTTCAGAATCCTCAAGACGCTCTAATCGGGAGATGTGATTAGCCACCACATTCTTAAGTTTAGGTTTATCCTTAATCTCTATATCAAATTCCTGGAGTAGAAGGATCCATCTGGCCAATCTAGCTTTGGCATCCTTCTTTGTCATGAGGTATTGAATGGTGGTGTGATCTGTGTAAATCGTCAATTTAGATCCAAGAATGTAAGATCGAGACTTATCCAAAGCAAAAACTACGGCTAGCATCTCCTTCTCAATCACAGTATAGTTCCGTTGAGTGACATCCAAAGTTCAGCTAACGTAGTGAATGACAAAAGGCAATCCATCCCTTCTCTGTCCCAACACAACTCCTATGGAAAAATCAGAAGTGTCCAGCATGATCTCGAATGGGAGAGACAAATCAAGTGGTTGAAGGATAGGAGATTGCACAACTAATCCCTTGAGAGTATCAAACGACTCAATACACCATTTATAAGGAACTTGGTGTCTTTTGTTAGTAGGTCAGTGAGCAGTCGGACGATTTGGCTGAAGTCCTGTATGAACCGTCGGTAGAAACCGACATACCCTAGAAAAGATCGCAATTGTCTCAAATTGGACGGTGTATTGCGCTTATTGATGATATCCATCTTGACTGTATCGACCTCCATGCCCCTGTTGGAGATGATGTGACTAAGGAATGTCCCATGAGTCATTATCTGACTCTTCTCCTAAGATAACACAAGGTTGACCTCTATGTAACGCTGAAGTACTCGATCTAGGCATGCAAGACAAGCATCAAACCCATCATCATATACCAAAAAGTCATCCATGAAGACCTCTAAACATTCATCCACCATGTTCGAGAAGATGGAAAGCATGCACCTTTGGAATGAAGTCAAGGCCTTACATAGACCAAAGGGCGTCCGTCTAAAAGCATATGTTACGAATGGACAGGTGAACGTCGTTTTCTCCTAGTCTTGAGGCGCTATGGCCACCTGATTGTACCCTGAGTACCCATCAAGAAAACAGTAGTGACTCTTTCCAGCTAACCTCTCGATAATCTGATCAATAAATGGTAGCGGTAAATGATCCTTCTTGATGGTCTTATTCAATCGTCTGTAGTCCACACAAACCCTCCAAGAAGTGGGTACTCAGATAGATATCTCCTCTCCAGACTCGCACACAACTGTGGTGATATCCGTCTTCTTGGGTACCACATGCAACAAACTAACCCATTTGGAATCAGAGATGGGGTAGATAAAATCGACGCTCCACCATTTAGCTATTTCCTTCATCACCACATCTCGAAGATTCAGGTTCACCCTCTGTTGGAACTCATGTGATGGCTGCGCATCATCTTCAAGATAAATGTGGTTGGAGCATAGGGCCAGACTTATCCCCTGGAGATCCGCTACACTCTATCATATTTCCTTGCAGTTTCTCTCAAGAATCTCCATCAAACGAGATTCTTGGTCTTCAGTCAAATCGGTTGAGATAATCACTTGAAACATATCAGGCTCACCCATAAGGAATCTTTACTTCATACTCTGTGACAAGGTCTTTAATTCATGACAAGTGGGAGCTAGAAAATCTGGCTTCTGAAAAGTCTGCGTGAAAGCTACCAAATCTGCATGTGAGAACTCTCGCTGAATATGTAAATCTGACGAAGACGGTCCTACTAGTGTATCTGTCAACTATACTGGCTTTCTCTCCGTCCTAGCTGTGGGCTCTGTGGTAATCATACACAGTAAATACTCATCAAAGTCCTGCCAGTCGAAATCAGTATCTGAGTCTGAGGGATCTGAATCACAAGAAATATAATCCGCTTCGCTACCCTGATTGCAATCATCAACCTCTAAAGTGTCATGTGCCATGAATGTCTCTTCGAACTCTCATCAGCTATCATATGTGGCTCTTCAGTCTCCGAGGGTGTGATAAGAGCTCGTGAAACTAGATAGGTCCACACTGCTTCATCATCAGTAATCACAAAATCACATTCCTAGTGGACATTAGCTCTGCATCTGTCTACTTTGAGCAAGCTGGGTCTCTATCTCTGATCTCCTCAATCGTCTCTATTTGTATATTCTCTCCCTAGACGTGAAAGTATACCTTCCTGATATCATGATAGGATATTGCCTTGGCTATGGCCAAGAACGATCATCCTAGTATGATGGGGGTATCGGTCACAGATTCAGGGATCTCCATGTCCAGCACAACGAAGTCCATGGGGAATTTCAGGCCCTGAATTGTGACGATAACATCCTTTAATAACCCCTTCAGCCTCTTAATAGATCGATCGGCAAACTGAAGGACTTTCTTGTTATGTTTAAGAGGGTCAAACTCGAAACAGTCAAGTAAGGTAGTCGGGAGGAGGTTAATCAAAGAACCGTTGTCTAACAGAGTACGATCGAACCGCTGCTTATGAATATGGCATCTGACAAATGGAGCTCCTGCATTGGGTCTCTTGGCTGGCAATCAGTGTTGGATGGTGAAGCAAGTAGCATGGGTGAGCACATGGAGCTCAGCATTGTGGTTCCTCTTCTTCCTGTGAATGGTAGTCTTCTCTCTCAGGTTCTTCTAGAATAGAGGAATGTGCTCAAGTGCCTCCTGAAGAGTCAGTGACGAATACCCATTCATCACTCTTTATTCTTTTATTTTAGCTACAAAACCTATGCAAAACACATGTAGATACTTGTAAATAGCAATAATTATCATTCAGCATGCATTGTGTAAATATGCATTATTAGCATGTTTTTGTGCATAAATAAAAGAATAAATAAATAAAAGAAAAAGAGGGAGATATTTAAAATAAATATTGAGTGACCTAATCCCAAGGGAGGGCTCAGCATGGGCCTGACCGCAAAAAGAACCCAAGTAGAGAGAGATAGGGAAGCTCATGTGTGTATATATACATGTATATAATTAAAAATATTTTCCTCTAAATAAAATAAAAATGCACTTTTGTGAATATGTATATATTTGTAAATATTAAATTAAAATAAAATTGGGAAAAAAACAAAACAAAAATAAATAAAAATGCCCTTCATCTTTGTATATATGCCATGTACATAGAACCACCCAGTTATTCATTATCAACTTGTAAATAAATAAATAAAAACCCAATAAAAATATATTTACATTCTATATTTCATGGTGTAAATAAATAAAAATAAAATTTGAGAAAAATAAAAATAAAATAAAAAGAAACAAAATAAAATCAATCCCCAACCTTGTATATATACCATGTATGTATATAAACAAAATTATTTATTTACTTTACGTAAATAATTAATAAAAATAAAATAAAAATACCATATTATTTCAAATTTTATTCTATAAATAAATAAAATATGAAAATGGAATAAATTGTATAAAAATAAATAATAAAAAATCAAAAATCCATATTGTATATACCTATATATAATAATACTATATTGTAACTACATTATTTTTATTTCAAAAAATAAATAAATATCACAAAAAATAATTTTTTAAAAAAAGAAACATTTTTCATGTTTTAACTTTTTCGAAATTCGGTCATTTATTATTTTTTATTTAATTTCCAAATAATTTTTCAATGTTGGATTCTCATTGGTCCACGGGGGATGTTGACCCCCGGTCAACTCTCCCCCGCGGACCCCCTTCCAGGCGGATCGGGTTTTTGACCCGAGTTCTCCTAATTTACCCCATCTGATCCACCTTCCATTCGACTAAAGACCAGGTCCTAATCCTCCCTCCTGCATCTGAGATCCACACCCGGGGATCTACCTCGGGATCCGAGCTCCGACCACCTCGCCCGACCCCATTCTTCTCGGACCCCTAGCACTATATAGCTCCAGCTCAGCCGCACAATTCACGCCATCTTTGGCATTGCTTCTTCCACCCAGGACCTCCACCCTAATCCCTAGAGTGACAGCTTTGGATTGGCGTGTTGCAGAGAGGAGGAGGAGCTCTCCGCCACTAGTCCGACGTCATCTGACCGCCGTGCGCCACCGTGAGCAGTGCCCGAGCCTCGGGTCGTCGAAGACCCTCGAGGCGACGACCAGAGCTTCCTCAGCTCATCCACAGTCGGCCACATTCACCAGGTAGATCCGATTCTTCCTACCTTTCTTGAATTTTTGATTTCCCCCAATTTGCTCCGCTGCCATCGCTCATCAAATCCGTCCACTCCGATCATCGTTTCGGCCATCCGACTCGTTCATCATCTCCGTGCGACCCCTCTCCACCTTCTTCGCCCACCTTGGCTCGCCACGGAGCCAAGGCTCGACCTCCTTCGTCGTCGCCTCGCCGGAGGTCCTCGTCGCGCCCCATCCAGCCACCTACACCACCTCTAATCGGGTCGAGGCAGTTTGCCCTCGACCCAGGAGTTCTCTGGTGCACCTTTGCAGGTCAAATAGGCCTCATCTGGAGGTCCGAGGTTCGAGCACAGAGGCCCAGCTTCGCCTTAGTCACCGGAGCTCCTCGGAGCTTCCCAGCATCATCGGAGGAGCTCAGTAGCTGCGAGACGTCCTGGCGGATCTATTCCACACCTTAGCAGCAGCAGAGGAGGACCCCAGCGCGTGTATCGAGCCGTCGACCTGTTCTTGGAGCATCCGTCCTCACCTTCAGATAGAGCCCCCTCGCCCAGTTTTGATCTCGAGCGTCCACTTGCGAGGAGCTAGACACCGTTAGATCTACCAGAGGATTGATCGTGACCATCCATCCAGATGAGGGTTGCCCGAGATCCAGCACCGTCAGATCCTCCATGTGGCATGACCTCAGCCATCAGATCCGAGCTGGAGTTCTTTGCAGAGGCGCAGCGCCCCTCAACCGTCTGATCTCCTACGTGGCGTGCCTCCAGCCCTCGGATAATAAGTGGGGTAATTTATACTTAGGCCCCCTCCTGTTTTGTATTTACTTTTAGTCCTGTAAATATTTTCAGTAGTTGTTTTTATTTTGGTTAAATTGCATAGAGGACCTGGATGTTTATAGTATTTGCATATTAGTCCCTGTGAGTGTGGCCACATGCTTCAACACGTGAGGTTTGGTGTTTTTGTAATATATATCCTGTAGTTCTTGTGTGTTATTGTTTGCATATTTTAAAATAGGAATTGCAAGTAGGTCCCTCCATACCTGGAACACGTGCCTTGTACGTGAGTTATTGGGATTTTTGCACTAGGGCCCCTGCACTTTTTTGTCGTGTTAAGTTTTGGCCCCCGTACATGTTTTTATGACATTTTGGTCCCTGTGGACTGTGGGTCTTTGTTGATTTAAATAAAATATCAAATCTAACCCAAATTGTGTGAAATTTGGATACGTGGCTCCTGCCACAGTGTAAAAATTTCCCTAATTTTTTATTACATTTTTTAGGCTTTTTATTATTTTTAAAAATTCAAAAACCTTTGTTTTTCCTTCTTTCCAGTTTATAAAATCCTAGAAAATATTAAAAACTTTTTTAAATTTATAAAAAAATCAAGTTTTGCTTATTTTTGTGTGTTTGATTTTCTGTGCATTTTTTGCCATTTTTGGATATATAAAAATCATAAAAATGAAAAAACACTTAAAACTCATAAAAATTCTAGAAAATTATAGAAAATCCAAATAAACCACAATTTCTTTTGCTGAATTTTATTCATTATTTCTATTTTTCATAAAAAATACCTCCAGGCTGTTAGAGAACCATTTGATATTTTAAATTGATCTTTAAAGCCTGGTTGGACAGTAGCACATTATTTTTGCCTTCTTTTATTTTTAAAAAATTCCATAAAAATTATAAAAATCTCAAAAATTCATCAAAAATAGTAAAAAACATATCAAACATAAAAATATTTTTTTTTGAATTTTTTGACTATTTTTGAGTATTTAAATAATTGGTTGAAGTTGCTTATATTTGTTTTATTATTATTTTCTTCCATTATTAAAAATCCAAAAAATATAAAAATATTTAAAAACCTTCAAAAATCATTGTTTTTATTTTATTTGCTTTTAGACTACTTCGTAGGCTGCAAGGCTAACTTGTGCTCCCTGAGTCCGACCCTGGGTGCTACACCAGGCTAATCTCATAGCCAGGGCCACTATTTTGATTTTCCTTGATTTTATCTGCTTGATTGGTGGTCTGTTCTTTATTTTTCTTGATCGAACAATTTATCTCTGAGATCCGGATCGCAACGACCTTAGTTCTATTTTATTCACCCGAGTCTTGGTGAAATTTTTCGGTACATCAGAATGGCGCCGTTGCCGGGGAGCACGGCTTAGTAGTCGCATTTTCTTTCTTTTTGTTTTCTTTTCTTTTTCGCAGCTTTCCGCGGCTTTTTGTTCACCCGTGGCTTTTTGCGGCTTTCTGTTTTCTTTTATTTCCTTTTTGTTTTTGATTTCTTTTCTTTTATTTTATTTTGTTTTTGTTTGTTTTTATTTTGTGTGTTTATTTTGTTTCTGTATATAGTTGCTTTCCTTTTATTTTTATATATAATAATATGGTCTGTGACACTCTTCTTGTTTCTTGTGAGGGCTTGAGGACCGAGGCGGCTCTTCTCGAAGAGCTGGCGCTACCGCAAGAGTCGGAGGCGGCTCTCTTCTCTACAGAGCCACAGGAGGGCGCGAGGAGCGAGCAGGAGTGCAGGAGCCGCGGAATAGCCGCGGAGATTAGCGTAGCTTAGATTAGTCTCCTTTTTCAGATATTAAATTGTTGTAATACATGACCAGAGACAGACTCAGACACTTGTGATTACGGGGTCTGTTTCACCGAGCACCGGTGTGCTCGGGGGACCCCATCGTTGTTTTGTTTTTTGTCGCCTTTTCCTTTTATTTGATTTCACGTGGATTTCTGTGCTTGAGCCCCTAGATTAAGGTTTTGTATTTCGTTGAGTCAGGTAGCCTTAGGTCTACAGCCCTAAGAAGAATATCTTTTCATATAGCTTGTGTTTGGATCTAGGCAAATAAAATCAGTGCTTCACGATAATAGGAGCTTGTGTTTAGGACGGTTCTCGCATTTGCATCCATATAGATTAGTTTTATATTTATGCGCGGATCATAAGTGCATGTATACTGCTGGAGTCAGGTGCATCTTCTATCTCGTGCATGCATCATTCATTTGTCGTGCATCGGCTTTTCCGCTTTCCTCCCCCTGTTTTTCTGGACTTAGGAATAAAAGGAAATCGGAAAATTCGTTAGATGTTTCTTGAAAAATACATAAAAAGAAAAACAATAAAATCGGGACTGCTAATTACACTTGACCTAAAAAGACACCTCATTGAAAATCTGTCTTGGGGAGAGTAACCCCCTCCTTGTTTGGTTAGGATAAGCGAGAGAGTGACACGTACCCTAGGCTAGAGCCATATCCGATTTCTTAGCTGACTACCGACTTTTTGTACGGGATAGTCGGTTGAGAATATTGGATTCCTATCAGCTCACGTAATCGCTCTGAAAGACTTAATGATCATCTAAAATAAAATCGTCAAGATAATTGACCGATCCCTTACGGTCTTCAGCTCGTGTGCGTAGGTGAATCAGGGGTTTTTGCTTTCTCATCTTGTGTGATTCCAGATCCCTTCTGCCTTTCCCCTTCTATCTTCTCTATCCATCCATCTGTCTCCCACCCACCCTCCCTTCAGTCTTCTCTTCTTCTTCTTCCTTATCCCTAGATGATGGACCCCCCTCACTCCTGGCCGACTCTTGCGGCTTTTGCTCCATCCTCTGACCATCACTCCAGTCCACCTTCGAGGGAGGTCGGATCCTCGACCAACCTCCCGCTCCCTCCCTCCCATCCCTTTCTCTACTCTAGGCATGCTGCGCTAGACATCTGTGGATACCAGATCGAGCAGATGCGAGCCCCGGACGATGCCATTGTTGAGCTGAGAGTGCACTCCGTTCGTAATCAGAGAGAGCAGAGGAGATCATCAGATAGATCCTATCCCAGATTGATGGAGGAGCAGATAGGACAGGGAGCTCAGTCAGCTTCTACACTAGGTCCATTCATCTTGGATTTGGATCTTATTCAGAGACTGCCGACATTTTCAGGAGAGGCGCACGAGGAGCCTTATCTACACTTGTCAGATTTCGAGGAGTTTTGCAGGACATGGATCTATTCAGACATAACTGCAGAGGAGCTAATGCTGAGGACCTTCCCATTCACACTTCAGGACAGAGCCATGAGATGGCACAAACGATTGGGGAGGAGATTCGTTACATGGGGAGAGCTACGCCGAGAGTTTCTACAGAGATACTTTCCCCAGCGTAGAGAAGAGCTGATGCGGTCTTTGGTCACTGACTTTTCAGTTGACCCCCAGGAGCCATTGCAGGAGGCATGGCCGAGGTTTCTTGACCTCTTGAGGAGATTTCCAGACCACAGACTTCCACTGACAGACCTTATTGAGATCTCCATGCGGGGGATGACCGCAGAGCAGATAGCACTGGTGATTACCACATGTGGCGGTTCACACCGCAATTCCGACATTCGCTTACTATATACCATCTCGAGCTTACTTTCACAGAGATCATCTTCACGAGATGCCGTAGTTGGGACAACACATGAGGACGTTGCAGGACCAGTGCGGTGTGTCGCATTACATGAGGATACAACTTCTACACACCAGCCCAAGGACTTGGATGATGTAGCACCACTGATAGTGGAGATGACTGCGATAGCAGAGGTTCGGACCTAGAGTCTACTCGAATTCCCGTTGGTCTTCCAGCTAGAGTTCGAGTTAGCCCCAGAGTTCTCAGTTGACGACTCTTGGATATTAGATCTTCTGATATTCCAAGAGCCGGAGGAGCCCCCGTTTTTACAGCCATTGATTCAGTCACTTCAGTGTCCAGCCCCAGAGGAGTCAGCTTCTTTTCTACAGAGACACTTCTCGGAGTCCGACAGCTACCAAGACTCAGCCCAGCAGACACAAGTCGATATGGGACACCACTTTGAGAGTACAGACACAGATAGTCCCATATTTGAGCCTTTTGTCCTCCTATTTGACGAGACAGACAGACTTGTTGAGGACCAATTGGCAGCCAGCATTGTCGCAGAGCGAGGATCAGCCGCAGACATAGTGCCAGCCTCCGCGGTGTTGACCAGTACCTTCTCTTGCTTCCAGATTGCCGAGAGCCACATTTCAGATGATGATGCAGCCTGGTGCACCGAGTGGATACTTGACAGCAGCGTAGATGCCCTTCTAGATCATGATCCTCTATGTCTCACCTATGATCTTGCATTTCTCCCCGAGGGTTATCTACGGGAGAATGCCAACCACGATGATTACTCGGTTTCACCTTATGAGAGTGTATCCGATCTGACGGAACACGAATCCGAGTCTTCTGATCCTTCTGATTCTGAGTCAACTCACCTCGACGACCCTCGCGAGGATGAGCCGATCCTTGAGATATTCGATGATCTGTCTGACTTATCTCTACTTTGTGCATCGGATATCAGTTTTCTTAGAGAGTCTCTTGATCTTGACTGTCCACACCTTTTTCCTTGTAAATAAACATTCTTTTATTGCACATACATAGCTATTGTACAAAATTATTTTTGTAAAAATGTTTTCAAAAACTTTTTGTGTAATTAGTGTCTAAATATGTGTATATCAAAATTATGTATATAGTAAAAAAATTTTCCAAAATGTTTTGAAAATCAAAAGTTTGCAAAAAGATTGTGTAAATTTGTGTAAATATTTTGCAAAACTTGCATTCATGCATACATCCATGATTTCAAAACAATTTTCAAAAATTTTGCACATGTGTAAATATTGTGTAAATAGCATCTTTGTATATATTTGTATAGTTTTTCCTGGATTATAGTTGACATTTAAACTAGCCTGGAATTAAATTGGAAAATGAAGCTTGATTAAGATCTTAATCCACCTAATTATAAGAGGAACCTTATATGGCTTAGGGTTAAGGCTTTTCAGGTCCATGGTGACTTAATTCTTTGAGTCCACTAGGCTATGATCACATGTCATCTCAATGAGCCTAAGTAGAGCACTTAACAACACACACATGACTCATATAGACAATGGCTTGACTTGGACCCGCACTTTACACCGAGCTCTCTACGGATGAGGTGGTGAGGAGGCAGTCTTCCTTGACTTGGGGTAGCATATGAGGGTAGCACTTCTAGGCGGAACCTCTCTTCTTCTTTTAGTGAAGGAAGTGCGTCTCAACTTGGTCTGGTTGCCATGAGGTCTAACGACAGGAATTGTGTGTTGCAATAATGCTTCAAAAGAGGGATAGTCTACTGGCTCAAGAGGAAAACCTCCTTATGTACATATGCTGCACCTTGTAAATATGTGTATAGATGCACTTGAAAAAAAATGCAAAAAGAAAATAACTCCAAAAAAGTGGTGGGTATGATAGAAAATGATAATCCCACCGGATTATGTATATAGTGCAAATAAGCAAAGCTTGAGATTCATGTCCCATCTTATGTAGCTTGCAGCAAGGAGACTTAGCTACACTGGTTGAGCTCCCAAGTATACATGGCTACACTGGCCATGGTCCATTCTCTTCTTCCCCCTCTTCTTGAGCCGGTTGAACTTGAACTTAGAAGGGAATACCCCGCTCCTCGAGGAAAGAGTGACCAGACTAGGGTTATAGAGTTACCTTGTTCGGGAGGGTTGTCAAGTTCCTACTTCTGAGGTGGAGAGCTATACCTCACCTACACTGTACAAGGAAAGATTCATGGTCTTCAGGGTTTGTGTATGTAGACTTGTTCTGATCTGGATTGTTGAGGAGTCTTAACTATAGATTAGTTGATCTTAGAGGCTGTTGAGTTTTAAACTTAAGTCCAAATAAAGTTCCGACACATTAATAATCCAAAGATCTGATCGAGCTCCATATTTCAATTTTATGAAGGCAAGTTTAATAATCAACATTGATCCATGTATTTTTCTCCTCTTTTTCTTTTTCTTTTTCTTTTTCACTTCTTTTTCAAATAAGTGTTTGCTAAGGGACTAGCAAAGTTAAGTATAGGGGGGTGATGAATACCCATTCATCACTCTTTATTCTTTTATTTTAGCTATAAAACCTATGCAAAACACATGTAGATACTTGTAAATAGCAATAATTATCATTCAGCATGCATTGTGTAAATATGCATTATTAGCATGTTCTTGTGCATAAATAAAAGAATAAAGAAATAAAAGAATAAGAAGGAGATATTTAGAATAAATATTGAGCGACCTAATCCCAAGGGAGGGCTCAGCATGGGCCTGACCGCAAAAAGAACCCAAGTAGAGAGAGATAGGGAAGCTCATGTGTGTATATATACCTGTATATAATTAAAAATATTTTCCTCTAAATAAAATAAAAATTCATTTTTGTGAATATGTATATATTTGTAAATATTAAATTAAAATAAAATTGGGAAAAACAAAACAAAAATAAAAATAAATAAAAATGCCCTTCATCTTTGTATATATGCCATGTACATAGAACCACCCACTTATTCATTATCACCTTGTAAATAAATAAATAAAAATCCAATAAAAATATATTTACATTCTATATTTCATGGTGTAAATAAATAAAAATAAAATTGAGAAAAATAAAAATAAAATAAAAAGAAACAAAATAAAATCAATCCCCAACCTTGTATATATACCATGTATGTATATACATAAAACTATTTATTTACTTTATGTAAATAATAAATAAAAATAAAATAAAAATACCATATTATTCCAAATTTTATTCTATGAATAAATAAAATATGAAATCGAAATAAATTATATTAAAATAAATAATTACAAATCAAAAATCAAAAATCCATATTGTATATACCTATATATAATAATACTATATTGTAACTACATTATTTTTATTTCAAAAAAATAAATAAATATCACAAAAAAAATAATTTAAAAATAAAGAAACATTTTTCATGTTTTAACTTTTTCGAAATTCGGTAATTATGTTTTTATTTAATTTCCAAATAATTATTCAATGCTGGATTCTCATTGGTCCACGGGGGATGTTGACCCCTGGTCATCTCTCCCCCGCGGACCCCCTTCCAGGCGGATCGGGTTTTTGACCCGAGTTCTCTTAATTTTCCCCATCTGATCCGCCTTCCATTCGACTAAACCCCGATCCTAATCCTCCCTCCTGCATCCGAGATCCACGCCCGAGGATCTACCTTGGGATCCGCGCTCCGACCACCTCGCCCAATGATGAGCGCAAAAATCGATCACTCGGATAAAGGTACTAATCGGTCATTGTGACCCAAGCAATCAAATGCACTCAATCAAGAAAAATGAACCACTCAGAATAGATAAAATCGGTCAAAACTCAAAACAGCGGTCCTGCTATTGGATTAACCTAGTATAGCATCCAGGGTCGAACTCAAGGAGCACGGGTTGGCCTCTCGGCCTACGAAGTAGTAAAAAGAAATAAAATAAAAGAAGAAAATATTTTTAGTGGTTTTTAATTTATTTTATATTTTTTTGGATTTTTAATGTATTAAGAAAATAAGGAAAACAAAGAAACACACACTTCAACAATTTATTTAAAGCACTAAAAATCAACCAAAAATTCAAACAAAAATATTTTTGTGTGTTTTATAATTTTTAGTGTTTTTGGTGAATTTTTGATAATTTTCTGATGTTTACTTTATTTTCTAAAAATCAAAAAGTGGCAGAAATACAAGGTACTGTCCAACCGAGCTAAAAGGGCTTAGATAAAATATCTAAAGCCCCCAAATTAGCTGGGAGGTAATTTTCCTGTAAAGAGTATTAAACAAGGAAAGTTTAGGCACCAATTATATTGTTTTTGGATTTTTAATCTATTTACTAGAATTTTTTATAAGTTTTTGAGTGTTTTTTCAATTTTTAGGTGTTTTAGATAATGAAAAATAGCCAAAATTGGCTAGAAAATCAAACTAAGCAAAACAAACAGTAGCTAATTTTTGTGGAATTTTTAAGTGAGTTTTAATATTTTTTTGGGGTTTTTAAAGTTAGACAGTGACAAAATTAAAGGTTTTTGATTTTTTAAAAATAACAAACGAAATCGAAAATGTCCTCAAAAATCCACGAAAATTTTACACCGTGGCAGGAGCCATGTGTCCAATTTTCGTTGGATTTGGAGGTGTTTTGCTATTTTATTCAAAAATAAAGGAAGGGCACTGTGCACAGGGACCAAAATACAAATACCCAAGAGTCTAGGGGGTCTGGTGCAATTTTCCCAACAAAACACATGCCACGCGCGTGCCTGGGGCACTCAGGTACCCAAATGTAATAAAAATAAGTCCCGAGGACTTATTGGTAACAGGTACCAAAAGTCCAAGGGCTTATCTGCAAAATACCCAAAATAACACGCACATGTAGAAATATATCACGCACAGGGTTGTAAATGCAAATAAGTAAAACTTTTCATTCATTCAAGAACAACCAGAACTACAGGGGACTCTATTGCAAATAAACCAGATAAACACGTGACGAAGCACGTGGCATACAACGCACAGGGGTATATAAGCAAATAAAATAAAGTGCGGGGTCCACTATGCAAATAACCCTAAAACTAAACAACTAACTTCAATATTTACAGGACTAAAACGAAATAAAAAGAAAGACAGGGCCTAAGGGTAAATTACCCTTTATTAAGCGGAGCGGCTGGATGGTTGCCACGTGTAGATCGGACGGTCTGGGATCGAGTGGCACTCCAGCGCTGAGCCTCTCGGACGAATCCAACGGTCAGGGCCGAGACACGTGTGGATCCGACGGCTGGGATCAGATCTCCTCTGATCTGACGCTGTCTGCAGCCCCACGAACGAACGGCTGGGATGAAATCTGGAGCTAGGAGGCTGATCTGACGGTAGCTGGAGGACGTGGAAGAACAGGTGGATGGCGAACTTCGCCGGCCTCGTGGAAGCGCTCCCGGCCTCCGCTGCTGCGCCTGAGGATCGGAGAAGCTCCGGCGTGGTGGTGCGCAGCTACTGATGCCCTCCAATGGCCCAGCCGAGCTCGGGAGAGCTCCGGCGAGGGCGGCGGAGGCGAGGCTCCTGGTCTGAACGTCGAAAGGCCTCAGATGGCCTTTGTTTGACCTGCAAAGCAACCCAGAAGACTCGCGGGTCGAGGGCAAAGTGCCTCGACCCGGTTAGGCGAGGTGACGGTGGCTCGTGGGTCGGAGTGGCGAGCTCCGGCGAAGGTGGTGGACGGGGGAGCTCAGCTCCCAGCTCCTGTGCGAGCTGGGTTGGATGAAAACGTGGAGAAGATGCGCGGGACTAAGGCGAAGGTGATGGTCGATTCCGATGATCGAAAGGGGTGATGGAGCGGTCGGAATCAAAGATCGACGGCGACGGTGCGATTTGGGGGTAAATGGAAATTAGCGAAAACGAGAAGCCTAAGGGGATACCTGGGTGGTCGAAGAGACTGGGGAGGAGCTGCTGAAGCTCCTGGTCGTAGACTCAAGGATCGTCTCCCTCCGAGGCTCGGTGCTCACGCAGGTGGCGGAGCAGCGGCGGCGTATCCCGCCGGATCGATGGCCAAGCTCCCTCTCCTTGCTTCGACAGGTCGGGACGCAAGCTATCACTCTCGCGGACGCTCTGGAGCTCACTGGGGGTGGAGACAAGTGACCAAAGATGGTGAAATGAGGTGGCGGAGCTCGCTTATGTACGCTAGAGAGGTCCGGGAAAGATGGCTCGGGTAGGACGTAGAGGCGCGCGGATCCCGAGGTGGATGCCCCGGCGAGGATGTCGGATGTGGCAGGGGTGAAACGGACCCGGGGTTTAGGTGGGATTCAATCGGGTTTAGGCGCTAGAAATTAGGGAAGTCGGGTCGGGCGCTTAAATCCGCAGAAGGTGGTCCTGGGGGGGGGGGTAGTTGACCGGGCGGTCAACATCCCCAGGAGCCAACAGGAATCGGCCACGTGGCTGAATTTTGAAATGAAAATTAAGGGTAGCTTGGGCCCGATTCAGCAAAAACTTAAAACATGAAATATTTTTCTTTTATTTTTTTCTATTTTTTTAGTGATTTTTAATAATTTTTTCGAAATAAAAATAAGCTATATACAATATAGTACTATACATAGGTATATATACAATATATAGGGTTTTGATTTTTGATTTTTTAATTGTTATTTTTGTGCAATTTTATTTTTATTTTATATTTTATTTATTTTCATTATAAAATAAGGAATAAAAAGATATTTTTATTTTATTTATATACATAGGTAAAGTAAATATATATGTACCTCTATATACATGGTATATGTACAATGTATTTTTGTATTTTTAATTTTGCTATTTTTATTTTGCTTTTGTTTTAATTGTTTTTATTTTATTTATTTACATAACATAGAATTTTTACAAAAAGTTTGGAAATTAATTTTATTTATTTACAAGGTTAAATAAATACATAGAAGTGATTTATGTACATGATGAAAGGGGTGTTTTAATTCTTTTTGATTTTTAACTTTTTCTTTTGTTTTTATATTTTATAAATATATACAAGTATTTACAAGCATATTTTTGGTGAGGAAAATATCTTTATTTTATTTACATAAATACTTACACATGAGCCCCTATCTCCCTCTACTTTGGCTTTTATGCGGTCAGGCCCATGCTGAGCCCTCCCTTGGGTTAGGTTGCTCAATATTTATTCTAAATATTCCCCTCTTTTTCTTTTTAATCTTTATTCTTTTATTTTTGCACAAAAACATGCTAATTATAGGTTTTTACACAATGCATGCTTTTGGTAATTATTCGTATTTACATATATCTACATGCATTTGCAAAGGTTTTTGTAGCTAAAATATAAGAATAAAGAGTGATGAATGAGTATTCATCACCCCCTATACTTAACTTTGCTAGTCCCTTAGCAAACACTTATTTGAAAAAGAAGTGAAAAAGAAAGAAAGAAAAAGAAAAAGAGGATGTACATGGATCAAGGTTGATTATTAAACTTGCCTTCATTAAATTGGGGTATGGAGCTCGATCAGATCTTTGGATTATTAATGTGTCGGAACCTTATTTAGACTTAAGCTTAAAACTCAACAGCCTCCAAGTTCCACTAATCTATAACCAAGACTCCTCAATGCTCCAGATCAGAACAAGTCATCAATCACAAACCCTGAAGACCATGAATCTTTTCTTGTCCTGTGAATGTGAGGTCTAAGCTCTCCACCTCAGAAATGGCAACTTGACAACCCTCCCCAACAAGGTAACTCTATGACCTCAGTCTGGCCACTCTTTCCTCGAGGAGTGGGGTATTCCCTTCTAAGTTCAAGTTCAACCGGCTCAAGAAGAGGAGGAAGAAGAGAATGGGTCAAGGCCAGTGTAGCCAAGTACCCTTGGGAGCTTGACCAGTGTAGCCAAGTCTCCCTGTTGCAAGCTACATCAGGTGGATCATGAAACCAAGCTTTGCTTATTGCACTCTATATACATACTCCGGTGGGATTATCATTTTCTATCAGACCCACCACTTTTTTGGAGTTCTTTTCTTTTTGCACATTTTTTTCAAGTGTATCTGTACAACATATACATGTGCAGCATATATACAAGGAGTTTTTCCTCTTGATCCAGTAGACTATCCCTCTTTTGAAGCTTTATTGCAACCCACAACTCCCGTCGCTAGACCTCATGGCAACCGGACCAAGTTGAGACGCACTTCCTTCACTAAAAGAAGAAGAGAGGTTCCGCCTAGAAGTACTACCCTCATATGCTACCCCAAGTCAAGGAAGACTGCCTCCTCACCACCTCATCCGTAGAGAGCTCGGTGCATAGTGCTGGTGTCCAAGTAAAGCCATTGTCTATATGAGTCATGTGTTGTTGTTAAGTGCTCTACTTAAGCTCATTGAGATGATATGTGATCATAGCCTAGTGGACTCAAAGAATTAAGTCACCATGGACCTGAAAAGCCTTAAACCTAAGCCCTATAAGGTTCCTCTCTGAAGTTAGGTGGATTAAGATCTTAATCAAGCTCCATTTCTCAATTTGATTCCAGGCTAGTTTAAATGTCAACTATCATCCAGAAAAACTATATACATATGTACAAAAGATGCTTATTTACACAAATTTTACAATCATGCAAAATTTTTGAAAAATGTTTTGAAATCATGAATGGATGATGCATGAAGTGCAAGTTTTGCAAAAAGATATTTACACACATTTACACAAGATTTTTGCAAACTTTTGATTTTCAAAACATTTTGGAAAAATTTTGTACTATATACATAATTTTGATAAGAAAATATTTACACAAGCTTTACACAAAAGATTTTTGAAATCATTTTTACAAAAATAATTTGTACACTAGCTATCTATGTGCAAATAAAAGAAGTTTATGAAAATTTTTAATTTTTGTGATTTTTAGCCATTTTATTTATTAACACACTCACACAAAGTACGAATTATGGCTAAAGTATATATGAAATATATACACACCCCCCTATACTTAGCTCGAACGATGTCCTCAGAGTCAAGAGCGATGAAGAAGACATAACTCGTGCTAGGTGTTGGGAAGTGAAAAGAAGGGCTATATACAAAGAAGAAGAAGAATGAAATAGAAAAGTCAAAAGAAGCCTCGGGTCTTCCCCCTATACTTAGGATCAAATAATCCTAAGTATAGCAGGTTGTACACTAAGGGAAAACCGAGTGGAGAATGTACAGGGTCTACCCCCCCATACTTAGGGTGAAATGTCCCTAAGTATAGGCAGAAAAACAGGGGTAGACAGAAACAAAAGAAATACTCAAAAGGTCTCACATCCCCCCTATACTTAGGGTAAAGTGCACCCTAAGTATAGCATAATCAAAAGATGAGAAAGGGATGTGGGACTAAGGAATGTAGTGATATGGACATCTGGATCTATACAAGGCGGAGGAACAGTGAAACTCAGACGTGAGATGCATTAGATGTGAGTCAAAGACCACATCTCATGCAAAATGAATAGGGGCAAGATCAGCGACCCGCGGCTCATGATCTAGAAATGGCTTGAGCCGCTGGCCGTTCACCCGAAAGGTACTCTCAGAAGACAACTCAGATATATCGATGCTACCGTTGTCGTATACCTTTCTGACCAAGTAAGGTCCCTTCCATTTGCTCTGTAGCTTCCCTGGAAATAAACGTAGCCTCGCATCAAACAGCCATGCCCTCTGTCCGATCTCAAAATGCTTGTGGCTGATATGAGAATCATGCCACTCCTTCACTTTCTCCTTATAATGTAGGCTGTTTGAGAAAGTTGTATCTCTAAGCTCCTCCAGGGCAGCTAACTCTACCCTCCTCTAGTCTCCCATACCATCTGGATCCATAAGAATATCTGTAACTGCCCAAAGTGACTTGTGCCTCAGCACAACAGGTAAATGGCACGGCTTGCCATATACGAGGCGAAAGGGAGATGTGCCCAATGGTGTCTTGAAAGACGTCCTATATGCCCACAAGACTGAGTCCAAAAGCTGTGACCAATCCTTTCGGTCAGGGCGGACGACTTTCTGCTATATAGTCTTGATCTCCCTATTCGACACCTCGGCTAGACCATTCGTCTGTGGATGGTAAGGTGTAGCAACACGATGGTCTATACCGAACTCGCTAGCAAGGGCCTTCACCTGGTCGTTGATGAAGTGAGATCCCCCGTCAGAAATCAAAACTCGTGGAACCCCGAACCGCGTGATGATATGCTTCCTCAAAAATCTGCAAACTGTCCTCGCATCAGCGGCTAGGGCGGGGATGGCCTCCACCCAACGACTAACATAGTCAGCGGCCAACAGAATGTACTCAAATCCCTGACTCTTAGGGAATGGACCCATGAAATCGATGCCCCATGCGTCAAAAACCTCACAGAAGTGAATGGGCTGCATCGGCATCATATCACGCTGTCCACAAGTGCCCATCCTCTGACAGTCAGTACACCTCTTCACGAACTCATCTGAGTCCATGAAGAGGGTAGGCCACCACAAGCCAGATTGGAGCACTTTCTGTGCCGTTCTCCTCCCAGAATGATGTCCTCCTGCCTCAAGCTTGTGGCAGTAAGTGAGGACGCTATGGTGTTCCTCCTGAGGAATACACCGACGCCAGACACTATCCCCTCCTTCGTGGTAAAGGATGGGATCCTCCCAGTGATAGGACTTGGCTTTCGCAAGGAAAGTCTCAAGCCTCTGCCTGGGCCAATCTTGTGGGACTTTCCCAGCAGCGAGAAAGTTCACAATATTGGCGTACCATGGGAGTGAGGCGATAGCAAGGATCGCCTCATCTGGGAAGGTATCTCGAATAGGATCAATCTGCTCAGACTCCTCAGGCTGCTCTAAGCGGGAGAGATGATCCGCCACCACATTCTTGACTCCAGGCTTATCCTTGATCTCAATATCAAACTCCTGGAGTAGAAGGATCCATCTAGTCAATCTGGCCTTGGCATCCTTCTTTGCCATGAGGTACCTGATGGCGGTATGATCGGTGTACAAAGTCAATCTAGATCCAATGATATAAGATCGAAACTTATCTAGGGCAAACACTACGGCTAGCATCTCCTTCTCTGTGACCGTGTAATTCTGCTGGGCGGAATCCAATGTGCGGCTAGCGTAGTGAATGGCAAATGGAACTCCATCCCTCGTCTGTCCCAGCACTGCCCCTACGGCAAAATCGGAGGCGTCCGTCATGATCTCGAATGGGAGAGACCAATCTGGCGGCTGGAGGACAGGAGCCTCAATAACACACTGCTGCAGAGTCGCGAAGGACGAAAGACACTTGTCATCGACAAGGAACTCGGTGTCTTTCGTCAAGAGGTCAGTCAACGGCCGGGCAATCCTGCTGAAATCCTGAATAAATCTCCTATAAAATCCAACGTGCCCCAGGAATGACCATAGCTGCCTCAGATTGGACGGCGGTGCGAGTTTCCTAATGACATCAACCTTGGCCGGATCAACCTCCATGCCCCTGTTGGAGATGATATGGCCAAGCACCGTCCCTCGAGTCACCATGAAGTGACTCTTCTCCCAAGATAGAACCAAATGGTACTCAATACATCGCTGGAGTACTCGGTCTAGGCAGTCAAGACAGGAGTCGAATCCGTCGTCGTAGACCGAGAAATCGTCCATGAAGACCTCCGAACACTCCGCTACCATGTCCGAAAAGATCGACAGCATGCACCTCTGAAAAGTCGCAGGGGCATTGCATAGCCCAAATGGCATGCGTCGAAAGGCATATGTACCGAAGGGACAGGTAAAGGTGGTCTTCTCCTGATCCTTAGGAGCGATGGCCACCTGATTGTAGCCCGAGTACCCATCCAGGAAGCAATAATGGCTCTTCCCTGTCAGTCTCTCAATGATCTGGTCAATAAAAGGCAGGGGGAAATGGTCCTTCTTGGTGGCCTGGTTAAGTCTCCTGTAGTCAACACAGACCCTCCAAGAGGTGGGTACTCGTGTAGCAATCTCCTCTCCCGACTCACTGATCACAGTCGTGATTCCCGTCTTCTTGGGCACCACATGCAAGGGGCTAACCCACTTGGAGTCGGAAATGGGATAAATAAAATCTGCACTCCACCATTTTGATATTTCCTTCATCACAACCTCTCTTAGGTTGGGGTTTAGTCGCAGCTGGAACTCACGCGACGGCTTCGCCCCCTCCTCAAGATAAATATGGTGGGAGCACACTGATGGACTAATCCCATGGAGATCAGCTACGCTCCATCCGATTGCCTTGCGGTTCTTTTCAAGAACCCCCATCAAACGAGATTCTTGCTCTCCAGTCAGATCGGCGTAGATGATGACTGGGTACATCTCAGGCTCGCCCGTAAGGAACCGATACTTCAGCGAAGTAGGGAGCAGCTTCAGCTCTGGACAGCTGGGCGCTGGCAAATCTGGCTGCGGAAGGAAATGTGTCAATGCTGCTAAGTCTGCCAAATCTGCCTGGGAGAAAGAAAGCGAACTCTCGCAAACTGGATCTGGAGAAGGCTGCTCAACTGTGTTGTCTCTGATCTGCTCTGCATCTACCTCCTCCTCATCTGTAGGCTCAGGTGGACTCAAGTCTGGCATCTGATCATCGCAATCTGCCCAATCAGACTCTGAATCCGAGGGATCTGAATCAACCGTGGTGGCATCGGTACCACCGTCACTGCAAACCGTGTCACGGTCAAGAACCGGCTCTACTGCCTCTGTGGTATCCTGAACCAGGGCTGTGCTCTCCAGACTCTCCTCTGCTATCATCTCGGCATCAGCTGTATCTGAAAATGAGAGGATGGCATGTGCTGCAGGATCTGCCCATGCTGCCTCGTCATCTGTGATCACAAAATCACAGTCCTGGTGGATGTCTGGCTCGGCGTCTGTCAGCTGCTCTGAATCTGTGCTAGCCTCTGAGTGTGCTCTCTCTCTGGCTCTGTAGTCCTCGATCGTCTCTATTTGTATACTCTCGCCCTCGACGCGAAAGTATACCTTCCCGCTATCATGATCAGTCACCGCCTTGGCTGTGGCCAAGAACGGATGACCAAGGATGATGGGGGTATCGGTCACTGAATCAGGGATCTCCATGTCCAACACTACGAAGTCCACGGGGAATTTCAGGCCCTAAATCGTGACGATAACGTCTCGTAACAACCCCTTCGGCCTCTTTACAGATCGATCAGCAAACTGAAGGACTGTCCTGCTTTGTCGAAGAGTGCCCAACTCGAAGCGATCGAGAAGGGCTGCTGGGAAAAGGTTGATCGACGATCCACTATCTAATAGAGTCCGGTCGAATCTCTGCTCACTAATCTGGCATCTGACATACAGGGCCCCTGAATCTGGCCTTTTGGCTGGCAGACGGTTCTGGATCGCAAAACACGTGGCTTTCGTCAGCACATGAATCTCTGAAGTGTGGTTCCTCCTCCTCCTCCTGACTGTGGTCCAGTCTCTCAAAGATCGCTGAAGAAGGGGGATGTGCTGCAAAGCCTCCTGGAGGGTCAGCTGGATGTGAAATCTGTCGATCATGCTCTGGCTGAATTCCTCCTGCTCTCTCTTTTTTGGGTCTTTTTCTTTTTTCTTCCCCTTCCCCATCTGAAGGGCTCTAGGGAAGGGGATCACAGGGTCCTTCGCAGATGAAGGACTAGGAAAAGGCCTAGACGGCTCGACGGCCGGATCCGCACATACATCAAGCACCACAGTGGGACCAGAAGAAACTAAACCTTTTACTTTATTCAAAACAGTGTTCTGAGATACATTAACTCGAGGAAAAATAGCATCTCTATCAAAACAAACACTGGTGGCCTCAGTACCACCTCTGGCTGGCTCTGCAACTAGACGTCTCGCGGCCTCAGTACCGCGGGCTGGCTCGGCTATACTGGTGGCGTCAGTACCACCTCCTCGAACTGGTGAAGCGGCGGCCTCGGTACCGCCGGTAGAATCAGCATCCTTGGTGGCATCAGTACCACCATCATCAGGTGCGGCCTCAGTACCGCTCTCCTCCTCCTCCTCATCTGGCGCCCTGGGTGGCTCCTCGAGTCGTCGCTCAGATGAGGCGCCGCCTGCTGGTGCTCTACCGCTCCTAAGTGTAACAAAATCAGCATCAAATAGATCCGAAGACATATCATCAAATGGGTCACTAGGAGTGGCATGCTCAGTGGAAACTACCTGCTCAAATTTCCTCTTCAGGTTGTTCGGGTTCGGCTCGATCTGTGCAGGAATGGCGGCCTTCCCTCTCACAAGGTCCCACATCTCCTAGCGGAACTCGTCCATCTCCCGTCTGAAGGTAGCCTGCTGGTCCGTGAGGAGGCGGGCTATGTCATCCAAGGCAGGGCTCTCAGGGGAGCCCAACGGGTAGCCTCTCTGGTGCTGAGGCTGCTGGAACTGGTGCTGCTGGTAAGAGGGGTAGGAGGAAGGATGTTGTTGTTGGTGTGATGGGTGAGCCTGCTGCTCACGTCTCCAAGACTGTCCCTGCTGCTGATAGGGACGAGGAACAAAGGACGAAGGCTGGTGTGGCTGGTATGCTGGGGGCTGCTGCTGCGGCTGGTGATCTCTCTGCTGGCCATACTGCCCTCCCTGACCGGCTGGCTGCTGCTGGGGCTGGGTACCTCCACTTCCCCACCTGAATCCGGGATGGTCTCATCGGATCCCAGGCTGGGGGAGGTCATACCAAATCCCGTTGACATCCATCAACGGCTCTGCATCGTAGGGGGCTGGCGGGAGTACTGCCAGAGGCTGATCCGGCTGGTAGACCACCATCTACATGTCTGGAGATGGTGGGGGCTGGTAGGTGGGCTGCGGTTGCTGGTACGGCTCCGCCTGTACAAGATGGACCTGTCTAGGCTGCTGAAAGGTGCTGGAGCGCTGGAACGAGCTGCTGCTGCCGCCGGAGTCGCCTCGCGACTGAAGACGGGGCTGTGAAGCCGTCTGTGCCTCCTGGAGACACATGAGCTGGGTCTTCATGTCGCTCAGAGTCTGTGCATCTGCTCCATCTGCGTGATGCTCTGGCACTGCTTCTTCTCGATCAGCTCCATCCGGTCCAACTTTTCGCTGATGATGCCCATATCCGCAGCGGATGACTCTGCCTGTGCTGCTGCAACTACGGAAGAACTGGATGGACCGGCGTCGACCCGTGCTATCCTCTGGTACTGCACGAGTCCTGGCTGCTGCTGGGATCTCTGTGTGTACAACCGGGTCTGGGACATCACCATGTAATTCTCGGCCATCTCCTCGTAGATGGCCCAGACCTGGTCGTGGTCCTTGGCAAAGTAGGACCCGCCGCAAGAAGCATTCACCAGGCCCTGGAGCTCTAGTGTAAGCCCGCTGAAGAAGCTCTGAACTAGGTTCGGCTTCGAGATGTCATGGTGCGAGCATCTGTCGGTGAGCTCTCGGAACCTCTCCCATGCCTCGTGAAACTGCTCGTTGGGGAGCATGTAGAAGTTGCTGATCAGTGCCCTCGCTGCATTGGTCCGCCCGAGTGGATAGTACTTGTTCAAGTACTCGGTGCGGAGCTGCTCCCAGGTGTAGACAAACCTCCCCAAATGCTTCAGCCAGGTGGCTGCTCTGTCTGCTAGGGAGAAGGGGAAGGCGATCATCCTGATCGTGTCCTGGTCCACCTGACGGTCGTGGACAGTGTTGCATATCATCAAAAACTCCTGGAGGTGGAGATGGGGCTCCTCTGTCGCGAGTCCATGGAAGCGAGGGAGTAGCTGCAAAGTGTTCGGGGGGAACTTGAAGTCCCCCACGATCGCTGGAAGTACTACCCAGTGGTGCGTCAGCGTCGATCCGGGGTTATGTAACTCCCGCATCGGTCTCGGTGGTCCTCCGGCCGCTCCTGCGGCGGCTGCTGCTGCTGCGGCGGCTGCTGCATCCGCATCATCTGGGATCCTCGGTCCCTCTCGCCTCTGCTCTCGCTCTGCTCTCATCTGCTCCATCTCTCTCCTCATGTCAATCATGAAAGCTCCCTGATCCCTCAGCTACTGCTGAACGATCTCTAACGAGGCGATCAGGGTGGAGTTGATCGCTCCCTGATCTAGTACGAAGTGCTCAGGCTGACGGGAGCGATCCTCAGAACTGCCGGCCATGACGTCTGCAAAATCAAATGATCCCAACTCAGGTGCTGTCAAATCCATCAATCTCTCCTCGGGCTCATGTCTCTCAGGTCTGAAAGAAAGGGGGTCGAGGGGGAATAGGGCAGAGTCGTACTCGGGCTCGGAGAGCTGGTCTTGGCTCTCACAGGCCAACCTAGATGACTGGGTAGACGTGCCCGAGAGCGGTGCAGCCAGAGGCTGCCTAAGAGAGCGTCTACCCATCATCTTGATCTGGCGAGTAGTGCGGATGAGATCTGGAGAAACTATGATCAGAATGCAAACCCCCGGTTCACCAACGCAACGCGAGCTGAAGACCATGAAAGTTCGGTCAAATTATCTTGTCAATTTTATTAGGTGAACACACAAGATATCAGAGCGCTTACGTGACCTGTTAGGATACCCGGTGCTACCCCAACCGACTGGCCCGTACGGAAGAGTCGGTAATCAGTCGGGACTAGCACCGGAGGGCTCTACCTAGGGTGCGGGTCACTCTCTCGCGCATCCAAACCATACAATGAGGGGGTTGCTCTCCCCAAGACAAAAAATTTTTAGGGTGAGCGTATTTTAAGATCAATAGTGTTATCCAGTCCCAATTTTATGGTTTTTCTTTTTAATATTTTTCAAATAAAAACAAACGGCCTAACGAAATTTTCGGTTCTCCTGATTATTTAATCCAAAACAGGGGGGAGAAGACGAAAAATCCGATGCGCGATGAAATCAATGATGCATGCTGAGTCAGAAATGCGTACCTTGTCTCCAGCACTCTACATGCAAGTGATCCGCGCAGAATTTAAAGACTGAAAGTAAACTACCTAAATGATGCAACGGGAAAAGCCGAGTCCTAGACGAGCAATTTCTATCGCAGAACCGTCTAATCGGTCACCGACCTCCAAGCCAAAGGGTCCGGTCTTGGCCCACCCCTCCTCTGCCCGACAAATCGGGGGTAGGAGAAAGCGCTTTACGGGGTGAGCTGCGGCACGTAGGCTACGAAGGAGATAAGTCGATTATTTTTATTAGTTGATTATTAGTGAGTCCAATTAGAGCTCTATAGGAACAAGCAAGCAATTAGGTGTGGGGACCCTACTACTTACGGCTCAAGCAAGTGAAAATCCTAAGTCTAGGGGCTCGATCAAAAACCGCGTAAACACCGGAAAAGGCAGTAAGAAAAGAAAAGAAAACCGCGTCAAAAGCCACGAAAAACTCCTAAGGGTCCCCCGAGCACACCGGTGCTCGGCGAAACAGACCCGCTAAGTGTTCAAGCAATGTCCAAGTCCAGTTTGAGTCCCTGTATTATTACAATAATAATGAAATAAAAAGAAAAATCCTCTCCCACTCAACTCTCTCTCACTCTCTCCTGCGGCTCCGCAAAGAAAAGAGACGCCTCCGAATCCCGCTGTTGCGTCGGCTTCTCGAGATCAGCCGCCTCGGTCCTCAGGCCCTCGCAAGACAGAGCAGAGTGGTCAGATCAATAAAAATAACCAGATAATAAGAAGAAAAATAAATGAAAGAAGAAGAGGGTATATATGCAAAAATGCAAAATAAAATAAACACTCAAGATAAAACAAAAACAAAAATAAAAAGAAAAAGAAAATAAAAGAAAATAAAACAAAAATAAAATATGAACAAAAGCCGCGAAAAAGCCGCGAGCTCTGAAAGAGCCGCGAAAAGCCACGAAAACAAAAACGAAGAGAAAATAAAAACTACTAAGCCGTGCTCCCCGGCAACGACGCCATTCTGATGAGCACAAAAATCAATCACTCGGATAAAGGTACTAATCGGTCGTTGTGACCCAAGCAATCAAATGCACTCAATCAAGAAAAATGAACCACTCAGAATAGATAAAATCGGTCAAAACTCAAAACAGCGGTCCTGCTATTGGATTAACCTGGTATAGCACCCAGGGTCGAACTCAAGGAGCACGGGTTGGCCTCTCAGCCTACGAAGTAGTAAAAAGAAATAAAATAAAAGAAGAAAATATTTTTAGTGGTTTTTAATTTATTTTATATTTTTTTGGATTTTTAATGTATTAAGAAAATAAGGAAAACAAAGAAACACACACTTCAACAATTTATTTAAAGCACTAAAAATCAACCAAAAATTCAAACAAAAATATTTTTGTGTGTTTTATAATTTTTAGTGTTTTTAGTGAATTTTTGATAATTTTCTGATGTTTATTTAATTTTCTAAAAATCAAAAAGTGGCAGAAATACAAGGTACTGTCCAGCCGAGCTAAAAGGGCTTAGATAAAATATCTAAAACCCCCAAATTAGCTGGGAGTAATTTTCCTGTAAAGAGTATTAAACAAGGAAAGTTTAGGCACCAATTTTATTGTTTTTGGATTTTTAATCTATTTCCTAGAATTTTTATAATTTTTTGAGTGTTTTTCAATTTTTAGGTGTTTTAGATAATGAAAAATAGCCAAAATTGGCTAGAAAATCAAACTAAGCAAAACAAACAGTAGCTAATTTTTTGTGGAATTTTTAAGTGAGTTTTAATATTTTTTTGGGGTTTTTAAAGTTAGACAGTGACAAAATTAAAGGTTTTTGATTTTTTAAAAATAACAAACGAAATCGAAAATGTTCTCAAAAATCCACGAAAATTTTACACCATGGCAGGAGCCATGTGTCCAATTTTCGTTGGATTTGGAGGTGTTTTGCTATTTTATTCAAAAATAAAGGAAGGGCACTGTGCACAAGGACCAAAGTGCAAATACCCAAGAGTCTGGGGGGTCTGGTGCAATTTTCCCAGCAAAACACGTGCCACGCCCATGCCTGGGGCACTCAGGGACCTAAATGTAATAAAAATAAGTCCCGAGGACTTATTGGTAAGAGGTACCAAAAGTCCAAGGGCTTATCTGCAAAATACCCAAAATAACACGCACATGTGGAAATATATCACGCACAGGGTTGTAAATGCAAATAAGTAAAACTTTTCATTCATTCAAGAACAACCAGAACTACAGGGGTCTCTATTGCAAATAAACCAGATAAACACGTGACGAAGCACGTGGCATACAACACACAGGGGTATATAAGCAAATAAAATAAAGTACGGGGTCCACTATGCAAATAACCCTAAAACTAAACAACTAACTTCAATATTTACAGGACTAAAACGAAATAAAAAGAAAGACAGGGCCTAAGGGTAAATTACCCTTTATTAAGCGGAGCGGTTGGATGGTTGCCACGTGTAGATCGGACGGTCTGGGATCGAGTGGCACTCCAGCGCTGAGCCTCTCGGACGAATCCAACGGTCAGGGCCGAGACACGTGCGGATCTGACGGCTGGGATCAGATCTCCTCTGATCTGACGTTGTCTGCAGCCCCACGAACGAACGGCTGGGATGAAATCTGGAGCTAGGAGGCTGATCTGACGGTAGCTGGAGGACGTGGAAGAACAGGCGGCCGGCGAACTTCGCCGGCCTCGTGGAAGCGCTCCAGGCCTCCGCTGCTGCGCCTGAGGATCGGAGAAGCTCCGGCGTGGTGGTGCGCAGCTACTGATGTCCTCCGATGGCCCAGCCGAGCTCGGGAGAGTCCCGACGAGGGCGGCGGAGGCGAGGCTCCTGATCTGAACGTCGAAAGGCCTCAGATGGCCTTTGTTTGACCTGCAAAGCAACCCAGAAGACTCGTGGGTCGAGGGCAAAGTGCCTCGACCCGGTTAGGCAAGGTGACGGTGGCTCGTGGGTCGGAGTGGCGAGCTCCGGCGAAGGTGGTGGACGGGGGAGCTCGGCTCCCAACTCCTGTGCGAGCTGGGTTGGATGAAAACGTGGAGAAGATGCGCAGGAGGAAGGCGAAGGCGATGGTCGATTCCGATGATCGAAAGGGGTGATGGAGCGGTCGGAATCAAAGATCGACGGCGACGGTGCGATTTGGGGGTAAATGGAAATTAGCGAAAACGGGAAGCCTAAGGGGATACCTGGGTGGTCGAAGAGACTGGGGAGGAGCTGTTGAAGCTCCTGGTCGTAGCCTCAAGGATCGTCTCCCTCCGAGGCTCGGTGCTCACACAGGTGGCAGAGCAGCGGCGGCGTAGCCCGCCGGATCCATGGCCAAGCTCCCTCTCCTCGCTTCGACAGGTCGGGACGCAAGCTGTCACTCTCGCGGACGCTCTGGAGCTCACTGGGGGTGGAGACAAGTGACCAAAGATGGTGAAATGAGGTGGCGGAGCTCGCTTATGTACGCTGGAGAGGTCCGGGAAAGATGGCTCGGGTAGGGCGTAGAGGCGCGCAGATCCCGAGGTGGATGCCCCGGCGAGGATGTCGGATGTGGCAGGGGTGAAACGGACCCGGGGTTTAGGTGGGATTCAATCGGGTTTAGGCGCTAGAAATTAGGGAAGTCGGGTCGGGCGCTTAAATCCGCAGAAGGTGGTCCTGGGGGGGGGGGGGGGGGGTAGTTGACCGGGCGGTCAACATCCCCAAGAGCCAACAGGAATCGGCCACGTGGTTGAATTTTGAAATGAAAATTAAGGATAGCTAGGGCCCGATTCAGCAAAAACTTAAAACATGAAATATTTTTCTTTTATTTTTTTCTATATTTTAGTGATTTTTAATAATTTTTTCAAAATAAAAATAAGCTATATACAATATAGTACTATACATAGGTATATATACAATATATAGGGTTTTGATTTTTGATTTTTTAATTGTTATTTTTGTGCAATTTTATTCTTATTTTATATTTTATTTATTTTCATTATAAAATAAGGAATAAAAAGATATTTTTATTTTATTTATATACATAGGTAAAGTAAATATATGTGTACCTCTATATACATGGTATATGTATAATGTATTTTTGTATTTTTAATTTTGCTATTTTTATTTTGCTTTTGTTTTAATTGTTTTTATTTTATTTATTTACATAACATAGAATATTTACAAAAGTTTGGAAATTAATTTTATTTATTTACAAGGTTAAATAAATACATAGAAGTGGTTTATGTACATGATGAAAGGGGTGTTTTAATTCTTTTTGATTTTTAACTTTTTCTTTTGTTTTTATATTTTATAAATATATACAAGTATTTACAAGCATATTTTTGGTGAGGAAAATATCTTTATTTTATTTACATAAATACTTACACATGAGCCCCTATCTCCCTCTACTTTGGCTTTTATGCGGTCAGGCCCATGCTGAGCCCTCCCTTGGGTTAGGTTGCTCAATATTTATTCTAAATATTCCCCTCTTTTTCTTTTTAATCTTTATTCTTTTATTTTTGCACAAAAACATGCTAATTATAGGTTTTTACACAATGCATGCTTTTGGTAATTATTCGTATTTACATATATCTACATGCATTTGCAAAGGTTTTTCGTAGCTAAAATATAAGAATAAAGAGTGATGAATGAGTATTTATCACCCAACCCTATTCTTCTCGGACCCCTAGCACTATATAGCTCCAGCTCAGCCGCACAATTCACGCCATCTTTGGCGTTGCTTCTTCCACCCAGGACCTCCACTCTAATCCCTAGAGTGACAACTTTGGATTGGCGTGTTGCAGAGAGGAGGAGGAGCTCTCCGCCACTAATCCGGCGTCATCTGACCGTCGTGCACCGCCGTGAGCAGCGCCCAAGCCTCGGGTTGTCGACGACCCTCGAGGCGATGACCAGAGCTTCCTCAGCTCATCCACAGTCGGCCACATTCACCAGGTAGATCCGATTCTTCCTATCTTTCTTGAATTTTTGATTTCCCCCGATTTGCTCCACCGCCGTTGCTCATCGAATCCGTCCGTCCGATCATCGTTTCGACCATCCGACTCGTTCATCATCTCTGTGCGACCCCTCTCCACCTTCTTCACCCACTCGCCCACCTTGGCTCGCCACGGAGCCAAGGCTCGACCTCCTTCATCGTCGCCTCGCCGGAGGTCCTCACCGCGCCCCATCCAGCCACCTACACCACCTCTAACCGGGTCGAGGCAGTTTGCCCTCGACCCAGGAGGCTCTGGTGCAACTTTGCAGGTCAAAGAGGCCTCATCTGGAGGTCCGAGGTTCGAGCGCAGAGGCACAGCTCCACCTTCGTTGCCGGAGCTCCTCGGAGCTTCCCGGCATCATCGGAGGAGCTCAGTAGCTGTGGGACGTCCTGGTGGATCTATTCCACACCTTAGCAGCAGTAGAGGAGGACCCCAGCGCGAGTATCGAGCCGACGAACTTTGCCGACGACCTGTTCTTGGAGCATCCGTACTCCCCGTCAGATCGAGCCCCCTCGCCCAGTTTTGATCTCGAGCGTCCACTTGCGAGGAGCCAGCCACCGTTAGATCTACCAGAGGCTTGCTCGTGACCATCCATCCAGACAAGGGTTGCCCGAGATCCAGCACCATCAGATCCTCCATGTGGCAGGACCTCAGCCGTCAGATCCGAGCTGGAGTTCTTCGCAGAGGTGTAGCACCCCTCAGCCGTCCGATCTCACACGTGGCGCGCCTCTAGCCCTTGGATAATAAGTGGGATAATTTATACTTAGGCCCTCTCCTGTTTTGCATTTACTTTTTAGTCCTGTAAATATTTTCAGCAGTTGTTTTTATTTTAGTTAAATTGCATAGAGGACCTGGATGTTTATAGTATTTGCATATTAGTCCCTGTGAGTGTGGCCACGTGCTTCGACACGTGAGGGCTTGGTGTTTTTGCAATATATATCATGTAGTTCTTGTGTGTTATTGTTTGCATATTTTAAAATAGGAATTGCAAGTAGGTCCCTCCGTGCCTGGACCACGTGCCTTGCGTGTGAGTTATTGGGATTTTTGCACTAGGGCCCCCGCACTTTTCTGCCGTGTTAAGTTTTGGCCCCCGGACATGTTTTTATGACATTTTGGTCCCTATGCACTGTAGGTCTTTGTTTGATTTAAATAAAATATCAAATCTAACCTAAATCGTGTGAAATTTGGACGCGTGGCTCCTGCCACTGTGTAAAAATTTCCCTAAATTTTGGGTACATTTTTTAGGCTTTTTATTATTTTTAAAAATTCAAAAACCTTTGTTTTTCCTTCTGTCCAGTTTAACAAATCCTAAAAAAATATTAAAACCTTTTTAAAAATTCTAAAAAAATCAAGAGTTGTTTGTTTTTGTGTATTTGATTTTCTCTGCATTTTTTGCCATTTTTGGATATATAAAAACCATAAAAATTAAACAAACACTTGAAAACTCATAAAAAATCTAGAAAATTATAGAAAATCCAAAAAATCGCGATTTCTTTTGCTGAATTTTTTTCATAATTTCTATTTTTATAAAAAAAATACCTCTAGGATGTTAGAGGACCATTTGATATTTTAAATTGGTCTTTGAAGCCTGGCTAGACAGTAGCATAATATTTTTGCCTTCTTTTATTTTTAGAAAATTCCATAAAAATTATAAAAGTCTCAAAAATTCACCAAAAATAGTAAAAACATATAAAACACAAAAATATTTTGTTTGACATTTTGAACTATTTTAAAGTATTTAAATAATTGGTTGAAGTTGATTGTTTCTTCCATTATTAAAAATCCAAAAAATATAAAAATATTTAAAAAACACCAAAAATCATTGTTTTTATTTTATTTGCTTTTAGACTACTTCATAGGCCGCAAGTCCAACTCGTGCTCCCTGAGTCCGACCCTGGGTGCTACACTAGGCTAATCTCATAGCCAGGGCCACTATTTTGATTTTCCTTGATTTTATCTGCTTGATTGGTGGTATGTTCTTTATTTTTCTTGATCGACCGATTTATCTCCGAGATCCGGGTCACAACGACCTTAGTTCTATTTTATTCACCCGAGTCTTGGTGATTTTTCGGGACATCAGTCAGCTGTATTTGAAATCTGTCTATCATCTGCTTGTTGAATTCTAATTGGTGCCTCTATTTGGGATTTTCTATTTTTGGACCTTTCCCTAAGCGGAGTGCTTGAAGAAAAGGGATAGAGAGACCCTCCTCAGGAAGACGAGGGTCAGGAGTTGGTTCCTGATCATTCAACATGCTAGAATCCACACAAAGATGATCAAGCACAATAGATAGATTCATAGAAGATACATAAACCTTTCCTTTAGTCATATTTTTTATTTTTGATTTTTTTGATTTTTTTATTTTCCAAATAAATCCTCATGTACATGAGATGTCAACACAACTACATGATTTTTGGTGGCATCAGTACCACCGACAATATATGAACTTGCGGTATCAGCACCACACTCTGGCCTATCAACTGGTGAACTGGTGGCTTCAGCACCACCATCTGTAACTGGAATCTCAACGGCTAATGAATCCACGATTCATTACCTTTATTCTTTTATTTTAGCTTTATTCCTTAGTCAAATACCTGTAAATATCCACTAATTTCGTGAAATTAGCATTTTGCATGCATTTGTTAAATATGCATTTTTAACACTCTTTATATTCAAAATAAAAGAATAAAGAAGAAAAGAAAAAGGAAAGAAAGGAAAAGAAAATAAAGGATATATTTATGAAATAAATGCAGACTGACCCGAATCCCGAGATAAGGTCGAGACTTGACATGATCGACCAGGAATAAAGTAGGGGGAGATAAGGTCTTTAATTCAAAAATCCAAAAAAATTGTAAATTTTTCCTTGTATATTTGTATAAAACTTACACTATTTTATTTGTATATAAACTAACCTCAAATAAATATTTTCTAAATAAAAGTTGTAAATAAAAATGTTTTGTAAATAATAAAAATATTTGCAAAGTAAATCCATATAAAGGTTAAAAGTATCCACACTCAGAAAAGGCCGTAAATGACAATTGAAAGATCAATTCCAGCTCCATATGAACTCAAATTTAATCAAACTCACTTCCATTATACTCTAAATTTAATTATCTTTAAAATGATTGTCGTTTCATAATTTTAGGAGTTATGGTTGAAAAGTCGATTTTCTGTGGTGGTTTGTACAATTTCATCACTTACTTATTGTATATATATTTATTCATATATTATTTTTATCTATAGTGTAAATAATTATAAATATTCTCTTCATTATTAAAAATAAAAATAGTAAATAATAAATAATTAAATTAAAAATAATATTTAAAAATAATTTCTTTATTTGTATATGTGTATATTTTACTATATGCATATATTACTTCTATACAACTAATTTTCTTACATAAAAATTATCAAAAAAATTAAAATCTAACATTAATTAATTAAAATAATATAACTCTGAAAATTGAATTTATTTATTTATTTTATTCATTTATTTGATTTGAAAACCTACCTTGTATATAAGATTTGATTTTATGCCTTAAATAATCACCACTAAGGTGGCTAATTAATTTTTGTAAATTAACTATTGTAATTTTTTTATTTAATTCCCAATTTGGTTTTTAATAAATTAGTTAATTTATTTAATCAGCCAATAAATACATTCCTTCTTTGTACATATTTTCCTTTTTTTTAAATTTTCCTCCTTTTTTATTGGGCTCCTCCTCCCTTATTTGCTCTTGATCAATCTTTGGTGGAGAAGGAGCCTCAATCCCGAAAACCCGTCGATCGATAGAGGAGCCCAGCCCCCGAGCTGTCTGGTGATAATGGATCGTTTATCGTTGAGGCTATTATAGCGCCCGCCTCCCTCAGGTTAGATCCACTTTATTTTTTATCTAGGTGTAATTTGTTGTGTTCAATCATAGCTAATTGTTCATCACGATTCTATCTATTTTCGCTCCGACACCGATCATTATATTCATCTTCTCAATCTATTCGCGTTCACGTTTTACCTCACACGACCTTTCAGCTCCGACCACACACGGTGGCCGGAGACACGGATCTTCCATCACAATTGTCGGATCTATTTTTCCATTCACATATTCGGTTCAATAAATTTTGACCAAGCCGTCGTGCTCGAGTCCATTCTTATTCCTACAATAAAATTAATCTATATATATATATATAATATTTTCTATGTTTTTCTCTCGAATATTTTTGCTGTAGGAATAAATAAAAAATAAAAAACATTTTTTAACATTTTTCATAGGAATAATAAAAAATAAAAATGTTCTTTTTTTAACATTTATTTTACAGGACAAAATTAAAAAATATAAAAAAATAAAAAAAATACATTTTTGTTAACATCTGTCCGCAGGATAAAAATAAAAAAATAAAAAGGGGGCGACATCAGTCATCCCTCACCCGTTGCGCGAGCCACCTCCGCTGCCCCACCGGTCACGCATCTCCCCGCGGTCTGCTCCGATCGTAGCATCGTCCTTATCCACTACAGCAAGTTCCGCTGGCCGTCGGGGCGTGTGTCACCCCTTCGCTATCCAACACCGTAGTCTCTGCCCGCATGTGAGCGCACCACCATCTAGCCGACAGCCTCTGTGCGAGTCACGCGCAACCTCGGCCAGAAGGCCACCGTGACCACCTCCTTCAGACGACCGTAGTTCACCATCCATCCTCCATGAGGAGCGACGTGTCGCCTCGATCATCTGGAACCTCCATTGCCCTCCCCACGGGATACACCTCTCCTTCGTTGGACATGCACCACTGTCTCAACTCGCGTCGAGAGCCTTCCGCTTGCCACCATCTGGGCGGATCTCCCAGCCACCGCCGACCGACCTTGATCATAACCGCTAGGGATGTCAATTTGGGTCTACCCATTGGGTACCCGACCCGAACCCGCCCCATTTAAGGACCCGAAACCCGTCCCATTTATTTTTGGAGGGGTTTGGGTTTTGAATTAACTACCCATGCGGGTATGGGTATGGGTTTGAGATTGCCTTATGGGTACCCGAACCCGAACCCGCCCCAAACCTGAATAAAAGATATATATAAAGATAGACGTGTATGTTGCATTTTAATCAAACTAGCCCCAAATCCATTTCATATCTAATATGTATCGGTCTGCATATATAAATTTCCAACTTAATTTTATCCTCCCCATCTATTTATTCGTATTCAACTAACTTTTTGTATCTTTAATAAATAAAAAGTATCAACACAAAAGAGTTGAACACTTATCATATGTTAACCTTTAATATTCTCTATATATTGCATATTTTTATGAATCGTCATATTACACGATCTCACTCTATTTCGTCTATCTATGAAAATCTTGTATATATTTATAAACAACTTAAGATTTATCATGTTGAAGATATGGGTACCCATTGGGTACACGGGTATCCGACGGGTATATGAGTACCCGCTTGAAATTACCCATTTAATAAATGGACGGGTATGGTTAGTGATATTATAAATGGATATGGGTTTGGGAATTGTAATACCCGCGCAAACCCGACCCGCTGACATCCCTAATAACCGCTAGTATGCCGCCCGCCGCCGTCACGCGTGAAGAGAGAAGGAAGGGAGGGAGGCTGCACCCCCTTGTTGGCTCAAGAAGAGAAGACGAACAGTAAAAGGGGGGAATAAAAAGAGATTGGAAATATTACAACAACGCCCTTCTAGGTTATAACATTTACAAAGAAGACCCCTGCACTCCAGAGCCTGGCACGTGTGTTGCATACACATTTTGGGTAATTTGCGATTTTGACCCCATTTTTTATCTCTGTTAAATATTGCTCTAAAACTTTTGAACAATTACAATTCAGTCCTCCATTCCAGACCTTATTTTGTGTATTCTATTCATTGAAATAAATAGCATTTGTGGTTAAATAATTCTTAAAAAATCATGTTATGTTCCTGCTTTGTTCCTCTTCATTATTTATAAATTTCATTGCATTTTATTTTTATTTGATATTTTAAAAAATTCAAAAATAGTGTCATTTTCTTTACCTGAAATTTGAGAAATCATTAAAAATATAAAATTGTCCGAAAAATTCAAAAAAATAGATTAGGTGTATTTTATTATCCTTTATTTTCTATCCAATTTTCACACATTAATTATTTTCAAAATTCAAAAAAATATCCAAATCCCAAAAATCTTAGAAAATCATAAAAAATTGTAGAAAAATAAAAAATAATAATTTCAATTCCCGTGTGTCGATATTTATCTATAGTTTGTCATAAAAATAATTTCCTAGAGTTTTGAGCATTTATTTTTTTTAAATTGCAAATTACTCCAGGCTGTGCACTGTTTGTCATTTTTGCCACTATTTGATTTTTTAGAAAAAAAATACAAAAACATCATAAAACTCTATAAAAATTACCAAAAATATTTTAAAAACACAAAAACATTTTCTTTGGATTTTTCAGAGTATTTTTGATATAATAAAAAATACAAAAAGAGTATGTGTGCATATTATGACTTGTGCATTTATTTAAAATAAACAAATCAAAAATCAAAAACCACAAAATCTTTTGTTTTCAAAATTTGACTACTGAGTTTTTAATCGTGCTCCTTGTGTTCGACCCTAGTCGCTATACCAAGTAAATTTAATAGCGAGGACCGCTTACATTACTCTTCATTGATTGATTTATGGTTTTATATATTTTTTTCTCGTTGATCGAATCAGATGACTAGAGACAACGACATTGCATATTTATATTCCACCTTATTCACACCATGATTTTTCTCTCATCAACGGCCTCAATACTGACGTCTGGACCAACATCCTTGGTGGCTTCAGTACCACCATTATCATCATGGTGAGCGGCATTAGTATCGCTCCTGACCTCCTCTGGTGCCCTAGTGTCTCTAGTTGTCTATCGCCTAGACAAGTCACCGTCGGCTGGCTTCCTACTGCTCCTAAGTGTCACAAAGTCGACATAAAATATATAATAAGTGTCATCTACAATATCACTAGAAGAGATGGTCTGTGTAGACTGTATCTTCTCAGAGTTCCTCTTCAAATTGTTCAGGTTAGGTCAATCTGAGCGGGTATGGCAGCCTTGCCCTAGATTATTCCCTCATTTCCTACTAGAACTCGTCCATCTCTCACCGGAAGGTAGCCTGTTAGCCTGTCAACATGCATCCAAGATCATCAAGGGTTGGGTTCTCATACTGGTGTGTATGAGAACCAGACAGGTTGAGTCGCTGGAAATGAGGTTGGCTCTAATAGTATTGAGGGGGAGGCTGGGAGTATTGCTGATGAGATTGTTGCTGCCTCCACTATTGTCCCTGATATTGGGGACGAGGACCATGATGTTGTCATTGATGGGAGTATTGGGGCTACTGGGGTTGGTTGTCCTGCCCGGCCTGTGCCGGAGGCTGCTGCTGAGATGACGTGCCTCTAGTAGACCATCATAAGTCGGGGTGGTCATGATGGATCCCAGGCTATGGTTGGTAGTAGGAGTACCAGATCCTATTGACTTCCATCAATGACTCCTACCGCTCGTGGAGTGGCAGGGGAAGAGCTGCCAAGGGCTAATCTGGATGATATACCACCATCTGAGCATCTGAAAGGGTGGTGGTAGCTGGTATTGCTGGAGCTGCTGAATAGGTTCTACCTAAACGTGAGGGACCTAGCGGTATGAGGTGGAATGCTATGAAGTGCTACTCCCTGGATCAGTCCGTGACTTGGGATGGGAGTAAGAAGTTGTATGTACCTCTTGGAGACACATGATTTGGGTCTTCAGGTCACTCAATGTTTGGGACAACTCATCACTTTTATTGAGCTTGTCTAGGCCCTAACACTGCTTCTTCTCTATGATTTCGATCTGGTCCAACTTCTGGCTAATAATACCCTTATCAACAGTCGAAGACTCTGCTAGTGCTGCTGTCTATGAAGATGTAGAAGGACCAACCTCGATGTGTGCAATCCTCTGTTAAGAAACTACCTGTGGGAGAGGCTTCCCATGAGTGTAGACACGGGATTGGGACATCACTATATAGTTCTCTGCCATCTCCTCATAAATGGCCTAGACATGATCTTCGTCCTTAGCGAAGTAGGAACCTCTATACAAGGCATTCACCAGCCCCTGCAGCTCAGGTGCCATCCCACAAAAAAAACTCTAGATGAGGTTTGTCTTGCTGATCTCATGGTGGGGACACCTATCAATGAGCTCTCTAAAATGATCCCAAGCTTCATGGAACGTTCATTCCAGATCATGGTGAAATTGCTGATCATAGCTCTAGATGCGTTGGTCCGGCCAAAAGGATAGTACTTGTCCAAGTACTTGGTGCGGAGCTTCTCCCAAGTAGTGATCACCTTCCCTAGATGCTTCAGATAGTAGGCTGCTCTGTCAACCAAGGAGAATGGAAAGGCGATAAGTTTGATAGTATCCTTATCCACCAGTCTGTCGTGGACAGTGCCGTAGATCATCTCAAACTCCTATAGATGGAGATAAGGTTCCTTAGTGGATTTCCCATGACATTTGGGCAATAGTTGGATGGTCTAAGGGTGAAGCTCGAAATCGCCCAGGATGGCTGGCAGCCGGATCCATCGGTCCGTAAGGGTTGCACCAGGGTTGTGCAACTGTCTCATGGTGTGTGCTGGCCTGGCTGGATCCTGTGGCTCATCCTGGCATCCTCCCTCAGCGCTTGGTATCTCTCCACCAACTGGTCATTTGGGCTCCTCTCGCCTAGCTTGCATCTGTGCAATTTCCCCCTCACTTCAGCTATAAATACTCCTTGGTCCCTGATCTATCTCTGCATGGTCTCCAGGGAGGATAAAAACAAGTTGTTGATGGCAGTCTGATCCAATACAAACATGGAATCTTGTGGCTGCTCATAAATCCTTCCCTAACTGCTGGCCATGTGTCTGGTCTCTACAAAGGCAAAAGACCCTAGCTTAGGTGTTATCAAGTGAAGTTATAGCTGTGTTGGCCTCTCAAGTGGTATCTCAGGAGTAGAAGAAGGTTGGTGGAGGGGGAATAGGGTGGAGGCGAATTCGATTTCAGAGAGTATGTCTGAGCTCTCTGAAATCACCCTAAATGGACGGGCATGAGTACTGGAGAGCATTGCTGCCAGAGGCAGCCTAAAGGACCTCATACCCATCATCGTGATCTTGAGAGTCATGAAGAGTAGATCTAGATGAGAAATCAAACCCCCAATTCACTGACGCAACACGGTGATGACCATGAGATTTCGGTTGTTTATCTTGTCAGATTTTATTTTTGGTGATAAATCAAATCTATCAAAGTGGGTTAGCGAGCTGTTAGGAACCCGATTCTCCTTATAGACTAGCCTGGATTCCTACCAGTAGTTGCGCTTGTTTCCAGCCAGTATGGGTGTAAGTATGGATCGTTTCCAGCTACCTATTTTGCTTAAGGATCGTGCTTTCATGGTGTCCTCTAAACCACCGACTCTGTTAAGGAAGTTCAGACCATTTACTAGCTACCCGAAAGTCCTCATTGGAGAATAGCTAATCATTTTTAGAACCGATAGTTTGAAGAAAGTTTAAGTATGGCTCTATCCTAGTGTGCGGGCCGCTCAACTCTCTGCATATAAATCAGACAAGGAGGTGGTTACTCTCCCCAAAACAAGAATTCTTGAGTGAAGTTTAGTTTTAGGTCAAGTTTTCTTTAGCGGTCATAGATTTTATTTGGTTATCTCTTTTTTTGTATTTTTCTGAATATTGCAATGACTAATAAATTGTCTGATTTCCTTTTTATTTAAGTCTAAGAAAATAGGGGGAGGAAGATAGAAAAGCCGATGTACGATCAAACACAATGATGCATGCATAGATAGAAATGCGTACCTTGCTCCAGCACTCTACATGCATGGTGATTCGTGCATAAGTTTAAAGACAGAAATAAAACTAATCTATATGATGCACGAGGAAATCGTCCTAAGATGAGCAACTTCTAAGAGTTGTTTAGTTAATTAATCGGAGAAGAGACATGAGTCCAATCTTAGATGTCGATCGGTGCCCATCATAGTGGGTCCTGCAAGTGATTTATATGATCTCTCTCAGTGTATGGTCTCTTAACCAATTAAATTAACTTTTTCTTTATTTGACTAAGTCCAAATATGATCTATAGGAACGGATAGTCTATTATGGTCTTTGGACCTTAGATAATTACCGAGCTCAAGTAATAGAAGTCCTAAATCTAGAGGCTAAATCCTCGAGAATCAAATAGAAAATAAAAGTCAAAAAATAATAAAAAAAACTCGGTGAGGTCCCATGAGTGCACCGGTACTCGGCGAAACAGACCCCGAATAATGTTCAAGTGCCTCACAAGTGTCCAAACTCTAAGTGTCTAAATTATTACAAAAGTTTTTGCGGAAATAAATAACTCTATCTAAAGTTACTGCTCCTACAGTCTTTTACTCCTCATGTGCTGGTCCCTCCAAAGAAACTGCCATTCTGATGTACCGGATTTCCTGATTGACTGAGGTTGAATAAATTAATTAATTGTTGTTTTCTCAATCAATCAAACCGATCAACCAGAAAATCAAATCACTTAGAGATGAAGCGATTAGATGTAAGCGGCTTTGCTACTTTTATTTACCTAGTATAGCGATCAGGGTTGAAGACAAGGAGCACAATTAAGAGCTAAATAATGTGATTTTGGGAATAAAAGTCTTTTTTAGTGGTTTTTAATCTTTCAAATTTTTTATTTTCCAATATAAAAGAAATAAACATAAGGGATAAAAAGACTCACACACTCTCTTTTTATATTTTTCTAATAAGTAAATACACTTAGAAAATTATAATAAAAATATTTTTGGATTTTATATATTTTATAATATTTTTGGTAATTTTTATAGATTTTTCGAATGTTTTTATGATTTTTTAAAATCAAACAGTGACAAAAATAACAAACAATACACAACCAGTTAATTTGCAAGTTAAAAATAATCAGAATGCCCAAAACTCATGTGGTAGTTTCTATAGTAAAATAGAAGCAAATATCTATAAATAGAGACTAAATCACTATTTTTGGAATTTTCCACAAATTTATATAATTTTTATAAGCTTTTGAGTATTTTATAATTTTTATAAATTTTATAAGGTATATTTCAATAAAAAAGATAACGACCTAAAGGATAATAAAAGACACCTACCCTAATTTTTATGGAATTTTTCAAGGCTTTTCGAATTTTTATAATTTTTCTAAGACAAATAGGACTCTTTTTAGGGGTTTTTGAATTTTTAATAATCTAAAATGCATGCAAATCAACATCCAAAAATTATCACAAAGAATACATACCAACAGGAGCTATTGGTAATTTTTCGATGATTTTTAGAGTTGATTTAGTATTTATTGATTAAATAAAAGTTAAATAGCAAAAAATAGTTCACAAGGACCTTTTCGTAAAGAAATTAAGTTCTGAGGGTCTAATCATAACATGTAGTACAACTCTAAGGGCTAATTATGCAATTAATCCAGAAAGGGCAAGCGTAACACGTGATCCAGACAGTCAGGGGTATATATGCAAATACTCAGAAGATGAACTATTTTCCATAACCAACAAATAGTTCAGAACAGATATTGCAAATTACCCAAATAATCACGTGGCGACACACGTGGACTCGACTCAACTGGACTAAAATTCAAATATGTAAACTAAAGGGTCAATATTGTAAATGTTCTTAACTAATTGCTACAATCATTACACAGAATTGAAATGACATAAATTATGGGGAAAAAATGAAGCTTACCCTCAAGCGCATGCGGAACACATGATTTGACATACGACCCTGATGAGCCTCTGCTAAAGAATCTGAAGGTTTCGGTGCATGCCCTAGTGTATGGCTTTGATGAGCCATTATCTGAAGATCTGACGACTCTGGAAAGGGACAGGTGTGTGCGGTCGGATGAGGGGGACATATCTAATCCTATTTGGGCGTCAGAGTGAGATGCTAAAGAATGGCTTGGATCAAACTTGGGCCGGTGACGCCAGATCGAGCAATGAAGAAAGTGGTCAGAAGAACTCAGCCTAGGCGAACATCGCCTGAGCATGGAGCGGGATCCCTAGCTCCGATGAAGTTGCTAAGGTGTCTAGCAGCTTTTTGAAGGTGAGACGCATCGATTGGCTGGCTAAGATGGAGAGATGGACGGTCGGATGGTTGGCACGATGGAGTTCCACCAAAAGCTACTCCATGTGGACAACTTGGGCTTTGTATGGTCCTCCACTTACGTTAAATCTTGTAGGTAGACTCCAAGCTCGAAGACCAAGCTTTAGCCACTGTTATTTTACAAAGGAAACCAGAGAAGCGGTGGTGGGTGATCTTCGACCTCCGGTGGAAGTGGAGGGAGGAGGTCTAACATTAATCTCACTCTGATGAGTGAGTCTAAGGGGTCAGGTCACGAGGGAAGATGGGTGATGAGATGGTGGGTCGATCGAAGCGATGAGATGAATCAGATAGAGATCTGACCCGATGGTCGGAGCCGATGAACTACTGTGGAGGCTAACGACAAAATCGGGATGGAAATGGAAGAGCAAGCGAAATGGAGGGTACTTGGAGCTTCTAAAGGACTCAGGAACTTCAGGCGAGGCGAACGACAGGGTTATGGCCTCGACTAGGCTGCGTTGGCGAAGGAGGCTTCTCACGGCAGTGCTCCGGCCACGTTATGAGCTTTGTTCAACGGACCACCAAACAAGGCTCCAAAGGACGCTCCAGACTTCTCTTACTCAGCTGGAGCTAGCTAGGGGGAAAGAAGGTGGCGAGGAACGAGCTGCGGAGCTTGGGAGGAGGAGAAGATTATTTATAGGGGAAGACTAGGGTCTAGAAAGATCGAAAGATTTAACAAAATCCTAGTGCAATCTGACTACGCCTAGGGATCCACGAGGATAATGGATCACAGGAGTATAATTGGGTGCATGAATCAATGTAAATGGATGTCTGACCCGATCAGGAAAAAGAGGAGAAGAAGCTCCGGCGATGCAGGTTGTCAGGTTGGGTTAGCTGGGGGAGACAGTTGACCACGGTCAACAACTGACGTGGACCAATAGCAAAATTCTGAGCTAAACATTGAAAGAATAATGAATAACAAATGATTTTAAAATAAAAAATAAATAAAATGAAAGTTGTTTATTAATTTTCAAACTATTTTTCTATGATTTTTAATTATTTTTATGACATCATATGTAGAGTATATACAATATAATGTATTATATACAAGTATAGTATACCCATGTATTATATATATGTATGTATTTTTATTTTATTATTGTTACAAAAATATGTTTTATTTTATATTTTATTTATTTACAAAATAAATTAAGAAATAGAAAAGAATTTTTATTTGATTTTTATAGGTTAAGAAAATATATCAATTAAATGAATGTTTTATACAATATATGTACGTGTGTCTCTTTTGTGCAATGACTTTTGATTTTTATATTTTTATTTTATTTTTTGAATTTTCATTTCATTTTATTTTATTATTTGGGTTATATACAAGTGTTCAAAAATAAATTTAGTATTTACAAACATATAATAAATATAAATATTTATTTATATAGGTATTATCTACAATGTATCATATCTCCCCCTACTTATATTCCTTGTCGATCAGGCTAACGTTTGTCCTTTTTTCGGGGGTTGGGTCACTCTGTATTTATTCTAAATACATCCTTCTTTTTATTTTCTCTTTATTCTTTTATTTTTGGAAAATATGTATTAATTATGCAATATTAACAAGGGCATGTACAGTGTTAATTTATTGTATTTACGTATAATTATAGGTGTTTCTGCTAAAAGATAAAGCTAAAATAAAACAATAAAGAATGAGAATCGTAGATTCATCATATAACAACCGATATTACATCCATCGTGAATTTCAAGTTTAAAAATAATTTCACAACAAATAATATTGTCATTATATATTTAGCAGTGGATGCTTTAGTGGCAGATTTTTAAAAAGTGTCACTATAGACCCAGTCTCAGACTACATGATTTAGGATTCTTTAGGGGTTGTTCGGCTAGCGCACCCCCCCTCGCCCCCAAAAAATCAGGTTCTTCCCTGGTTTTGGCAGGGTTCTTTCCAAGGTTGTTCCCAAAACCCGCTTTTTCACCTCGATAGGACCCACATGTTAAAACATCAAAACGCACAAAAGGATTATCCACAAGATAATCTTTTTTGGAGGATTATTCTTGACAAAATAACCATCTGTCCAAACGCCCCCTCAGTGTTCTCCCCCTCCCCCCTTCTTTTTCGATAACTTCAATTATCTCCAGCATGTTGAGATATGAGTTCTAACTTTTTTTAATAATAGGTCAGGTAATTTCGGGTCTCCAGAACGATCTCCCTATCTTGAGTTCTAACATTGTTAGATCGCGGTATTTTTTGTTTTCCTTCTTCTTGTTTGCATAACTTCGATCATCTCTTGCATGTTGGGATACCTTGAATTCCAACTTAATCGTCAGATCTGATATTACTTAAGAAAATGTTTTTGTTATCTTCTTCGATCATTGGTGAACAAGTCCATTATCTCAGACAAGGGATCTCATCTACACTTCTAGTACGTATTCATTTCACTTAATCAGTGTTAAAACATGTTTATTTATATCACTGTTAAAACAACTTTAAATACCTATTCACTTGACTTAAACTCGAAATATACTTTGATATTCTCCATTTAACATCACTTCTCTTTCCTGTCTATTTCGTTAGATAACAGAATCTATCGTATTCAAAATCCAAGCTCATTTTATCGAAACAATACACAGCTCTATAATACAAAACAAGAAATTTGACTTACGGAAATAAATGATTCAATATATGTTGTCTAAATTTTTAAGAACGGATATTATATATTCATTATCGTTGATTCTTTATATTCGCAATGAATGTAAATCTTTGCTATGAATCTCTTACAACGATTATCTATTGATATTTTCTTTCAATTATTACTAAGTAAGAACTGATTAGTTAAAAATGAAAAAGGACAGATATTTGTCGTATTAATATTTAGCAACGAATATGATATTCTTCACGAATTTTACATTCTTCACGAATTAATAAAGTAAAATAAAGCTTTGCAATAAATAACATTCATTACTATGAATTTAGCATTCAAATTAATATGTGACCGTGAATAATATGATATTATTCACTGTCGTATGCCTATTTGTGATTTCATCAATTTTTTTGTTTATAACATATGGACGGCAAGAAGCCAAATATCAATCAATAGATTTAATGGATAAGTGTCAAAATCCATATGTGCTGCATAATACATGTATTAACTGTTATAAAAAATATTCCATTGTAACAAAATCGGCTTAACGTTTTCTTAAATCTATCATTATATCTTATCATCATATGGTTTGTTGTCAAATATATAATTGCAATATTTCGTTGTGAAATCATTTTTTGTACTTGAGATTAGAGACGGAATGTCAAATCCATTGTTATATAGTTAGCATATTGTTCATATATCAACACTTATCCCTTGTTATCTTTCGAAATTTTTAATAGTTGTCGTTAAATTTTGAACTAGTAAGTTAGCTACCATTAGCTAAAAAAGTATAAATTTTAGAAACATAGAAGTGTTGCTATATCATTGTTATATATTTATGAATAGACCATATAGTGATGACTTTTAGAAAACGTCACTATATAGCCTTTTTTCATACTTTTTAACCTATAAAGTAGGTTTTTGGTAATTTTGATAGATTTGAGATCTTCAATGACAGATGGAATCAAGGAATGGATGTTAATAGAAAGGGTTTGTATCACGTATGCCCTTCCTAACTTCTACAATATCAGTTATGTCCCTTCCTTTTTTTGGAATATCAGTTGTATCCATGTCTTCTTGCACAGTTATCACTTGTGCCCTTTCTATTAGTTTGGTTGTCAATGAGATGGCACATAATGGCCAAACATCTTGATGAATCTTCATTTCATCACCTTTATTCTTTCATTTTGGCCTTAAATCCCTAGCTAAATGCATGTATATATCATTAATTTGTGAAAATAAACACTCGATAATTCACAATTAATAATGTATAAAATATTGTACAAAATACTGTGTGTATTACCAAAATAAAAGAATAAAAAAGAAAAGAAAAAGAATGAAGTGTCAAAGACACCAAGTGACCCTAGCCCCTAAGACCCAATCATCATGATGACTTGATCGACACGGAATAAAGTAGGAGGAGATATGGTGACCAATTGTACAGAAAATAAACACAGAAACCCTAATTTTATAGGTCAACAATTACATTTTAGGATTTATTTTATTTTTCCATTTTTATAATTCAAATCAATAAACTTAAACATCAATGTTGTACATAAAAATAAAAAGAAAAATAAAAAAGTTATATCACTAAAAAAATAATGTACAATGTACCCGGAACATACAAAATAAAAAGCCTCAAAGAAAACTTTGTAGATATGTATCTTCTCCATACAAACTCAAAATTCACCAAACTCACATTTATTATTCGTAAAATAAAATTAGCTATTTATTTAAGGTATTTTCATTCAATTTGGAATTAAGATGCAAATGTTAGGTTTAGGGCCCTCATTGTGCACTATACATGTATATAATATTCAATATATTGATTCTTTATATTTTCACTTCCTTATATTTTTATAAATATGTAAATATTATTTAAAATACATGTAAATAATGAAATTAAAATAAAATCATTAAAATACAGTAAATAAATAAGACACTTTAATGCATAGATGAATTGCACTTGTATGTATATATACCTATGTAGTATGCATGCATAATTATTTAAGTATGTAAATAGACTCATAAAAATACCATAAAAATATCTAAATATATATATTTAAATAAAATATAAATATGTGAATTATGATGATAAAATAATAAATAATAAAATACAAATAAAAATGAACTACCAAAATACAGGTATATTCACCTACCTACATGCGTACATGCAAATATTAACATACAATTAATTAATTTGTAAAAATAAATAATAATCAAAATTAAACACTACATCAAATTTAAAAATTTATTTATGTTTTCATAAAAAATTAATGAAATCACTTATTAATTTTAATTAAATTTACAATTCATTACCCACATTCATTTTCCTGATTGGTCCACATTGATCCACCAAGACTGTCCATGTGTTGGCTTGCAGGTGATGAGTCTCCATTTCATCACTTTTATTCTATCATTCTAGCCTTAAAAACCCTAGTTAAATGCATGTAAATAATATTATTTTGTACAAATTAATATTCATTTTTTATTCCATTTATTGAATATAAAATATAGCTTTTAATGCCAAGATTGTAGAATAAAGAAAAGAAAAATTATAAAATTCCAAAGGTATTTTATGACTATAAATCCTGATATCTAGGCATTTTGATGACAGGATCGATAAAGAATAAAGTAAGTGGAGATAATGGCCAATAAACAATTAAAATTCCCTTTTATTTATTCCTCAATATGTTCTTTTTGGGACCTAATGGATTTTCTATTATTTATACTCAAATAAAGAAACCTCATATATGAAAGTTGTAGATAAAAATATAAATAAAAATAAAAAACTAATTTCATAGAAAAATAATATACAATGTACATGTTATACTCTAAATAAGAATCCAAAATCCAAACTTCCCAGACCCATATCTTCTCCGTATGATCTCAAAATATACTATTTGTATATAACTTTTAATAAGATATTTAATGAAGGTGGTTTCACTTACTTTGAATTGATATACAAAAGTTAGGATTTGGACCCCTATTGTATAGTGTACCTGAATAAAATATTCAATTTATTTATTCTTTATTATTTTCATAATTTTATATTTCTATAACTTTGTAAATATCATTTTTAGTATATGTACATAGTTAGAATAGAATAGAACCATAAATACAATATAAAAATAAAATCGTAAACAAAAATACATATATGAAATATCTATGCTTATACCTATATAATATATAACCCTATTTATTTAATTGTACATATTACATTAGAAAAATAAAATAATATTTATCGCTAGATAATATATATCCCTGAGCAATTCTGCGGCGAGAATGAAGGTCGAAGAGGCATGTTCCATCAGATCAAAGCTTGCCCCAAGCATGTTCTTCGCTAGTTCTTCGTGACCATCTCAGAGTTGTTCGATCGAGGAGTAGCTACCAGATAGCACAACCACCGTCAGATCTCCAGAGGCCTCCATCGTAGGATCTCAGCTTGGGATATAATCTAGACCGTCAGGTGCCTAAGGGGTATCGGTCGTCCACTCTTTGACACATGGACAAGTAACGCTCATCTTGTCATTCACTCGCGCCTATTAGGGTGTAAATTACGATACACCCCCCTATTTTCGTAGCTTTATATTTTTGTCCTATAAAATATTTTAAATGCTTTATATTTTTGGAAAATTTACACTAGAACCCTTAGCTTTATTGTATTTGCATATTGGTTCGTGCTAGGTCACCTCAAGTGTTGTCCGACCTGAGTTGGCCATAGAAATAACCTTGCAAGTTTTTGTATTTCATTTTAGTCTAAGAACATATTAGTTGAATAATATTGGATTATTTACATATGTATCCCTGCCTTTATTTTTAATTGTGAAAATTCCCTTGACAGTTCATTAATTTTTGTGCATGATTTCTATTTATTAAAATTATCATTCGTACTCTAAAAAATCTCAAACAATAGGAGTAAGTGTATGCTAGCATCTAGTTTCATGCCATATTTTTATTTCTACGATTTAGGAAATTTATGTATATAGTAAAAAAATTAAAATAGCAACGTTTTTCCTGATTGACTTGTAAAATACAAAAAATATAAAAACATTTATAAAAAATCCCAAAAAATATATTTTGTTTATTACGTTATTTAGAAACTCTAGAACAAAAATTCCCTAAAAATAGAAAAAGAAAAGGCATAGAAATTTAAAAGCTCAAAAATTCAATTAAAATATATAAATTTCCTAAAAACTCCAAAAATGTTTGTTTTTATCTCTCAATTTTCTTTAAATTATTATTTATCTATTGATTTGGAGAAATTTTGACACATTTTGTTGTTTTTTATCTTCAAAGCAATAAAATCTATTTATTAAATCCATGTTTTAGGATATTTTTAAATTTGAATATATACATATAAATTAAAAAAATTAACTAAAAAATCAAAAAATTAGTAAAAAAATATGTAAACCCCCAAAACATTTTATTTCCTATATTTGATTATTTTAAATAATATGAATAATTACCTTATATTGTATATATAGGCATATATATTCCTATATTATATTTAAAAAAGAAAAATAAATTAAAATTAGAAAATATTAAACATTTATAAAATTAAAACAATTAAAAATATATAAAAATTAAAATCCAAAAAAATACAAGATTAAAAACCCATAAAAAATCATAAATTGGTTAAGTGTTTGAAAGACAATTTCGTGTGTTTGACCTGTACATATTTGTCACTATACATCTTTAGTGGGGTATAATAAATTTAGCCCAATCTGATTAATTACTTAATTAATGTATGGCTTAATTGTTTTTTGATTACGAGTATTGAGAAGTCGCCTCAGCGACAATGAGATTGATTTTGTCAGACCATTATTAGCAGCTCCAATATACACATTAGACAAATGAGGTCGTTGCCAGAGAGCATTGGTTTGTAGAGTAGTTTCTGTCTTTTTATACTGCTTATCCATCTCTTCATTTATTTCCTTTTATTTGATTATCAATTTTGAACGATCAGACATCTTCTCTTTTTGACTTCTTGCAAGGGACCACTGATTGAGGAGGATCTCCTAGGTAATTCTACGTAGCCTTAGGACGACGAGCCAGCTATTCTGACCTAGCTGGCAGACTCTAGAGAGAGACTAGCCTAGCATAGATTTATTTTTTTGTGTGAGAGAGAGAGAGTCATTTACTTTTGCTTAAAATTTGTAATAATACAGGGATATTGGACTTTAGATACTCAGGCTCAATTTCCAAGTGTTTGTTCACTTGGGGGCTCACCGGATTTTCTCCATTTTCTTTGCCATCTACACTTTTGTTCTCCCTAATTTTCCATTTATTTTCTTTTTTTTCGTGATTTGTGCTTTCTTCCTTATTTTTCTTTGTTTTGTGAAATGAGCCCTTAGCATTTTATGTTTGCTTGATCGTGTAAACTAAGGTCAAAACCTAAATATCTTTACATGCACCTATAGTCTTTGTGTTTGGATTTGTCTTAATTAATTGTTGAACACTTAGTCTTGAAACCACGAGTTGAGAGAGCTCTCCATACAACGTTGTAGGACCCACTGTTGTGGGCACCAAGGAGGCTCCAAGACCGGAACATAGGTTTCATCCTTAGTATTTAGCATTTGGTTCTTCAGTGTAGTAATTGCATGCTTAGTATGATTTCTAGGACGATTTCTGTGTGCATATCGGTAAATAGCATAGGTTTAAAAATTCTTATTTTGCTTCCCGCATGGAGAGCACTGGGAAGCACTATAAGTCTTCTAACTAGACTTTCATCATTTAGGCACTAAGGTAAAATTTCCATCTTAGTGTCACCTTGCATTGCTTTGCCATTCTCTCCCTCTATTTTTGGATCACATATGAATCAAAGAAAATACAAAAACGTTAGGTGTATTGAATCTAATCAAATCAAGTGATAACACAAAAAAGTAACAAAGAGGTTGCTAAAAATACTTGAGCTAAATAAATTGATTAATTGGACTCATTGCATTGAGTGAGCAAAGCCCTCATTTGTTTCCAGGTAGCATTGCGGAAGGTTTTCTTCATGAGTGAGAGAGTGCTATTGTAAGGATTAGAGCCAAGAACCTAGTCTGTTACTGCCTTGTGTATCGCTTGAATTTCCGAATTATTGACGCTTCTATAGTACGTGGACGAATAGGGCATGGTCAAAGATGATGTTCTCGCCTTGTGTAGAACATCGACCTTGTCCGAAGTACTGAGCTTAAACCATGCATTCATGGGGGTGTCTGTCCCATTGTCTTATGTCCGAGTAGGTCGTTGCACGCTCACGGGTGATCCATTGCGAGCGAGGTCCGAAGTAGTGGTTTCACCTATCAACTTCCTCCCTCTATTTCTTTGGCTGAGTAGGGATCCAGGAAGGATTACAATGGCCTAAAAAAGTGCATACTAAAGGTTACAAAGGAGGAGGACAAGTACGAGATAGTTTTCCAGTAGTACTCTCTCTCCTGCATGATTAACACTTTAAGGACTCGTTGAAAGATAATTGCCTGAAAATCAAATTAAAACCTACAAAGATAATTGTCAAATGTTCACGCCTTCACGGATCAAGTTGGTGAATCCGTTATTTTGAGGTTTGATTGCTTTTCCTTTAGGTCAAGATCAAAAACATCATGCATTTGCACCATTTTTCTTTCCTTCTTTCATTCTCTTTGGGCCTTGCTCATTGTGAGCCATTCTTCTGTTTTACACTCTTTTTGTTTCTCGTTAACCTCAGTATCATTCCTCCACAAAAATCTTCCTCTTGACCTTTGAGATGGTGATACATCGATGGCTCAGTCGAGACTCCATCAATACCCATATTGATTCCATACGCTTGCCTTCTCCAATAATTCGGGGCGATTCTCGAGAACCTGGTTCAGACTCCTCGAACCAATCTCCAGACTCCCCATCTTCTCTAATAATCTGAGATCACTCTTGTCCCAAACTCTGCCCATTTTGAATGGTAGTTGATTTCACTCCTTATACATCGCCATCCTTAATAAAGTTCAGTATTGACCTTAACATAGAACAATTCTCTACCTCTGGTGCTGTAATTCAGATTGATTGGGGTATTCTTCCATGTGCAGACCAAGAACCCAATCCAGAACCCGAGATACTCCCATATTTGGATAAAGACATGGCTCCAACAAGAAGAGGAAAGGGACAACAACTCGTAGAATGACGTCAACAACCAGCTCCTCACTTCGATTCAATCCATAAAACATCAGTTGACTAATCAAGGATTAGCGCAGGTCACCTTTCAGGAAATGCTCAATGATTTGAGGAGGAGAACCGATGAAAGAGATGCTCGAGGAGAGGATAATCTGAACAGAGAGGATGAGTTCAACGAAGCATATGCAGAAGACAACATGCTAGTAGGAGGACCCCATGGTGGAAGAAGAGAGGTAAGACATCATCCGAAGCCCACTTCGAAGGAGACTTACAACTCTAGGGTAGACCATGTCACAGAGTGGATTAAGATTCCACCCATTCATGCCCTCTTCGAGCTGAGGCCATAGTTCTTGTCTCTGCTCCTGACCTTCCATGGGAATATGGTCGAAGTACCATATATACACCTGTAACAGTTTGGTCGCATCTCTGCCACAACACACTACCCCAATATTCCTCTGAGGGTAATCAAGATGACTACCTTTCCTTTCAGCCTCCAAGACAAGGCCCTGTATTGGGTCGATCATTTGGGGAAGGTAGTGATGACGTGGGAGGAGATGAAATCTGTATTTCTTCAAGAAATTTATCCTCTCGTCTGCTTGAACCAGATGCATTCCCACATCTCCAGTTTCATCTAACAACCCCACGAGACAATCCATGAAGCATGTGAAAGATATAAATACTTGTAAGAGAAGTGTCCCCACTATAATATTCCCAAGGCCAGTCTCATGCAGTATTTCTTTGGTGGGTTGACACTTAAGAGCCAAAACCTAGTAGATGCTGCTTGTGGTGGCTCACATTTCAATAAGGATGAAGATGTCGTATGGGACATTTTGAAGAGATGACCAAAGGAGAGGCCGCTCAATCTCATCCCGTGCATACATGTAGATGCCCGCCATCAACCACAAGCATATTAAGATGATTCACGCCAAAGATAAATATGAGAGCTCAAACCTTAGCATCATCGAGAGCCATTTTCTAAGGTAGATCATTGAGAAGAGGTCGCAGGACCTCGAAAAACTTTAAGTTATTGAGAAGAGGACACAGGGCCTGGAAAATCTCGATCTGATTTCCCAACAGCTGAAGTAGCTCGTTCGGGCATTGAATGCCAGCGCCTGCAATTATGTATTTTCCACTGTCGAAACTCTCGCTGAGCAGAAGGAGACAACACCGACACAACCTCCTAAACCGAGTCTCCCACTGCCCCAACCCGTCCAGCATGTGTATTATGTGCAGACCCCAAAGTAGCCCCCATAGCTCCAAATACAGATGGATGTTTACCAACCGGAGTTTCAGTCTACCTACCACGAGTAGATATATCCACCCCCGCTATTCATTTAAGAGATAAATGATGTCTGGAATAACGAAGCGCAACTGATCCGTCCTTAGGGACAATTCCAGGGTCATAACATGGGCAACATGCCCTATCACCAGCAGTAGCAGGGTGGAAGACCCTACCATCCCTCTCATCAACGACATACACCGTACCACAACAACGCCTGAAGGTAGAATTATCAACATGGTCCTCAGCAGCCCGGTTACCACGGTCAGGGGTACCATCAGCAGCAGTCGACTACTCAATACCATCACTAGTACTCTGAACCTTCTCAGTACTTCTAGTACTCTTCATTCCCTCCTCCTCACCATCAGTCTTATTAGGGTTACAACCAACAACCTCTACAACAGCAGTATAAAATCCAATAGCCCCATCAAGCTGATTCTTTTGAGGTTGTGTCGGTTAACCCAACCCTAGACTATATGGTTCAACTGATCAAAAATATGGTTGAGATGAACCATAAGATTGATGACTTGAAAGTTGCGAATATTGTCATACCAGCTTAGGTCGAGGCAAATCCGAACAACTTTCGACGTAAGGAGCAGGTACTGTGCAGTAATCTGCCCATTTCAGGTAGAAATGATTTATTTATATCTAACGTTGTTATTCTTAGGAGCGATTGAATAGTGCAGCCGTTGACAACCGTGAAGGGAAAGCATCTTGCATCTGACGGGGAGTCGTCAACCAAGCATACAGAAGGGTCGAACAACATTTTTGCAGAACCAACGCTAGAATCAGAAGGCAAAAAAAATGAAGAAAATTCAAAAAAAATAAAAGGATGATAGTAGCAATTGCCTCGGTGGAGACCAGCCAACTTCGGAGATGCCTACTCGTGCAGTAGACCCAGTACCAGTATTAGAGAAGCCCCCACATGAAGCAGACGCAAAGTCACTCAAGGAAGCTGAGCCAACACTTTTGGTCCACCACTTGTAGATGATTATTTACTTTTTGCCATCTACCTGTAAACCATGATATGGACACAATTTTGAATGATACTTTTAATATGCCTTTTTTCTAAAAGTAATGAAAAAACACAAAAAAGCAAGTTTTTGAAAATATTTTGTCTGATCCTACAATTGTGGAAATTATTTAGAATTTGGTCTTGAATATTCCTCTCATGAAAGCTCTTGAGTACATGCCTGGTGTAAAGCAAGGATTAAAAGATGCATGTATAATGAGGCATCGACCTCACCCCCACAATCCAAGAAGTCAAGGTGGCAAATATGAAAATCACACCCTCACGATAGCCACATGCCACAATCAATGCCATCACCAATCTCCCGGATAAAAAGAAGGACAAGGGAGCACCACTCATTCGTTGCCAGATGTTCGACCGAGAATTTGAAAGAACATTACTTAACGGTGGTTCTTATATCAATTTAATGCATGCCTCATTATTTATTGAATTTGGGTTAGGCCCACTCAAGCCCACCAAGATGATTCTGTAGTTCACATACAAGTCAATCAAGAGGCCTAGAGGCATGTTGGAGGACATGATCCTAATTGTTTAAGGGATTTGGTTCCCTACTGACTTTGTCATGTTGGACACTGACGTCTCCACACCTCTGTTCCATACCCTTATTTTTCTTGGTCGGCCGTTCCTCTCAACTACCGAAGCAGTAGTGAGCTATAGCACTGGAGAGATCACATTCAACTCTAGTGACAACAAAGTCAAGATTGAGATAGTGTCTGATTCCAAGCTTACAGAGGGAGCATCTGTAGAGGGTGTGCAGGTGATCAACCATTCTGAAGACTACAACTTTTTTGATGAAATCCAAGATACAAATCTTTATATGAATGGCATTGAGATCTGTGAATTCCTTGGTTCTAAGGAAGGAGTGGACAGCGCAGTCGAATTTCTATCAATGAGGATGAGATTTGTGTCAATGTGCCCAATGAGTTTGAAGAACTTTCTGTGGGGAAAATGAGCTCCCAAGACCAAGATCAAATCATTGATGAATTCTGCAATAATGTGAATCACATTGATAATTTCTCTGAATTTTTGAAAGATGAGCCTGAACAGTCAAAGGTAGACATTGAGGGTGCGTTTGGTTCGTGGGTTATATGGGGGAAGATAACTCATTTTTGTGTTTGTGTGTTTGGTTGGTGGGTTAATGGTTGGGAGGGTTTGTGTGATGTGATTGTATTGAAATTTGAAAAAGTTGATAGTTATTATGATATGATTGTATTGAAATTTGAAACAGTGGGTAGTTATTATGATGTGATTGTATTGAAGTTTGAAATAGTGAGTAGAAACTGAGTATTTTATGATTTTTAGATGATATGATGGTATAATATATAATTTTTTTGATGGGAAGGGAGTGGACCCCATTAGTGGGTTGGGAATATGGGGTTTGAGGGGTAACCCGCCCGAGTTGGGGGGTAACCCCCCAAACGAACGGGCCCTGAATGGTTGAAAGAACATCCACCTAATATCATATTTGAAATTACCAGTGAAGCATCTCCCACTCCGGGCGAGGTGAAACCATTGCCCTCCAACATGAACTATTCTTTCCTTGTGTTTAAGCCAAATATGCACCTTGTCATTATTAATGCACACCTGACTGTAGACCAAAAATCTCGTCTGATGGAGATTCTTGAACGTAACCGCAAGGTGATGGGTTGGAAATTCTCGGATCTCCATGGGATCAATCATTCACTTTGCTCGCATCATATTTTCCTCGAGGAAGACAACAAGCCCTCTCATGAATTTCAAAGAAGACTGAATCCAAACCTTTTGGAGGTTGTCATGAAAGAAGTTCAGAAATGGTGTGATGCGGGATTCATCTATCCCATCTCCAACTCTAAATGGTTGAGTCCCTTGCATGTCGTTCCCAAACAATCAGGGATTACTATTATGAAGAATGATAAAGGAGAGAAGATCCCAACCAGAGTACCCACCTCTTGGTGATTGTGCATTGACTACAGAAGATTGAACCTCGCCACCAAAAAGACCACTTCCCATTGCCCTTCATTGACCAGACTCGAGAAAGACTGGCTGTAAAGGAATATTTCTTCTTCTTGGACCGGTACTCTAGATACAATCAAGTTTCTATAGCTCTAAAGACCCAGAGAAGACCACATTCAAATGTCTATTTGGAATGTACACCTTCAGACAAATGTCGCTCGGGCTATGCAATGCCCCAGCCACATTTCAGAGGTGTATACTTACATTATTCGCTGGCATGGCAGACAGTTTTCTGGAGATTTTCATGGATGATTTTCTAGTCTATGGGGATTCATTTGATCAATGCCTTGACTATATATATCGAGTTCTACAAAGGTGTTGCGAAGTTAATCTAGTGCTTTCTGGGAGAAGAGCAACTTCATGGTGACTGAAGGAATTGTGCCGGGTCACGTTGTATCTAAACGTGGTATAGAAGTTGATACAACCTAGGTGGAAGTGATTTCTAAACTTGATCCGCCAACACCAATCAAACAATTCATGTCATTTTGGGTCATGTCGATTTCTGCCCATGGTTCATCAAAGATTTCAGCAAGTTGGCCCAACTGTTGACTTAACTTTTGGGCAAGGAGAATGGTTTTATTGTCGATGGTCGTGTACTCCTTACCTTCAATCAGCTGAAAGGACTCATGACTCAGGACCCTATCTTACAGCCGCTCGATTGGATGTTGCCCTTCAAAATCATGACGGATGTGTCAGATTATGCCATCAGGATTGTACTGGGATAGAGGAAAGATAATGTTCCATTTGATATTCATTATGCTCACCGAACGCTAGATAAAGCTCAAAGGAATTACATAGTCACTGAGAAGGAGCTACTAGCGGCAGTTTTTGCCTTGGAAAAGTTCACATCCCATCTCCTTGGGTCCAAGGTTATTATTTATACAGATCATTCAGCCATCCAGCACCTATAGCTGAAGAAGAATGCTAAATCACATCTCATCAGGTGGATCCTTCTCCTCTAGAAGTTTGGCCTAAAAATATGAGATAAACCTAGAATAAAGAATGTGGTGGCCGATCACTTATCAAGACTTCTTGAGAATGAATATCCATAGCTGAACTTGTAGCCAATCACAAAGATCTTTCCAGATGAGGAGATCCTATCAGTTACCTCTCTCCCTTGAGATGTCGATGTTGTGAACTATCTTGTGTCCAAGAAAACTCCACAAGATTGGCCCAAGCTGAAAGTGGACAAGTTTTTTCTGATATCCATTTCTACCAATAGGAGGACCCATATCTCTTTTGTGAGGGGGCAGATTGTATCTGGCGGAGGTGTATCCCTAAGGAGGAAGTTCCAAGTGTACTCATGCATTGTCACGACCGTGAATATGTAGGGCACCATTCAAGTAGAAGAATGGCAACAAAGTACTTCAAAGTGATCTATGGTGGCCAACATTATTTAGAGATGCAGAAGATTACATCAAGCATTGCACTGGCTTCCAGAAAATGAGTGGTATCATAGGAATGGGAGATACAATGCCTTTAAAGTTCATTCAGATTTCAGAAGTCTTCGATGCATGGTGTATCGATTTCATGGGCATGTTTCCGAACAGTCAGGGTTGCGAATGCATTCTACTTGTTGTCGACTATGTGAGTCGCTAGGTGGAGGCTATCCCAGCCCAGACCGCAAATAATCATGTTATCTGTATATTTCTGAAAGACTGGATACCAAAAATCCTTATATGAGATGGTGGTAGAAGCTGACTAAGGAATTTTCCATTGAACATCTTGTTGCTTCTCCCTACCACCCATAGTCTAATGGCTTGGTTGAATTCTCCAATAGGGAGATAAAGATAATTCGACAGAAGCTTGTGTGTTCGGATCTCAAGAACTAGTCTCAGCTACTTGATTCAGTTTTTAGGATTGTGTGACCGCGTAAAAGTCACCATTAGGAATGTCTTCCTACCGCCTTGTCTATGGCAAGCCATGCCATTTTCCCGTTGAACTCATTCATAAATCTTTATGGGCAATCAATTCTTACAATTTGGACTCTAAGAAAGCTAGGAAGAATCGACAAATGGATATGAACATATTGCTAAAATTAGAGATTATGCATACGACAACACCTATTGTACAAGGAAAAGGTCAAGAGGTTGCATGACAAGCACATCTGTAGAAAGACTTTTGAGTCGGGTCAGAAGGTTCGGTTATTTGATACGAAATTAAAAATCTTTCCAAGAATATTGAAGAATAAATGGATTGGGTCGTTTACAGTGAAACATGCACGTGACAATGGTAAAGTAATGATATCTGAATTGTCAGTTGACCTATAGCCTTTTGTAGTCAATGGACAACTATGTAAGCCTTACTTAGAGCATGATACATTTCTGTCTGTCGTTGACTCAATTCAAGTTGTATATGAAGATGAGCTGAAGGCAACCACTTCTGTCATTTCAGATAGAGCAACATTTTTGAACGATCTTTCTTTTTCTTCTTTTCTTATTTTTGTTCTTTATTTTCTTTTTCTTACGAAATGGTGTCACCCCTTTCATCACTACTATAATTCGAACGTATTTTGTCCTAAATATAGGGGGTGTTCGCCTCGAGTTGTTCATTCTTTAATCCCTCACATGTCCTCTCAACTCTTGATAGTTTGTCTATACTTAAGGATAATTTATCATAAGTATGGGGAGGACAGGTCGAGCTGATGATTTCATACATTCCCACCCTTGATCCTCCCTACCTTGTGTAAGGTCTACTATACTTAGAATTATTCATCCTAAGTATAGGGGGACGTCGACTTTACATTTGTTCACTCTCTAGTTGTTATAGTATAAGTTTCTCTATACTCAGTACGAGTTATGTTCTCTCTTTTTCTCTCTGATCTATGAGTACATAGCTCAAGCTAAGTATAGGTGGGTCACATAGACTTCGTATATACTTCCATAACTCGTACTTCTATATTTTCAATAAGTATGGCTAAAATCCTATATACTTCATTAAACCAATTAATAAAAAGATGTTCATTATTCCTGAAATCCTTTTTATATATACTAATTAATAAATCAGGTAAAAATGATTTGTAATATTTGACAAAAGAGTTTGAAAATCTATTTGAAGAAATCTTTTGAAAACTATTTGAAAAACATTTTGTAAAATATTTTCAACCTTTATAAAAAAATATTTTGTTTGTAAAAATTTCTTTTCTTTGTGTGGTTTTTTTAAAACCTATTTGCAAATGGATTTGAAAATGGTTGCATAAATTTTTGAAGAATCTATATATATTATTTGAAAAATCTTTGTAAAATGATTTTCAGATTTTGTAAATGTTGTAAAAATTATTGTCAAATTAGTTTGCAAAGAATAAAGTTTTCAAAATATTTGCAAAACTCTTTTCAATTTATTTTGAGAACTATGTACATAACTCAAGCAAATAAAAACTCTTTACAATATCGTGTATATACAAACATGTAAATTCCTAAAACTCGACTCTTGTAAATAACAAGAAGCACTCATGTGTAAATATGCGTACCTACTTATTTTCCAAAATCTTTTATTTTGAAAATTCTCTAAAATTTTGAAAAATAAAAAATTCCAGAAACATTTGCAAAAACTTTTCGAATATTGCATAAAATTTTTCTAAACCTTTTTCAAAAAGTCATAAAAAGTTCAAAATCAGAAAATTGCATCATAAAAATATTTTCCTTGCATTTTCATAGTATTCGTATTTTGCAGAATAACCTATACAATTGAACAAGTCCAAATAAAGTCTGAAGATTGGATCTTGGAATAGACCCTAATAGACTTAATTTCATAGGAACCCATTGAGGACTGGAAGTGGAGATATTTCAGGTCACCTTGACTTAATTCTTTAGGTTCTATAAGACTATGTTCATGAGTCAATTTAATGTGACTTAATAGAACCCTGCATGTCATCCGCAAGACTCTTGAGACAATGACTTGACTGGAAACCTTACACCTAGCATGTATCTCAATCCAATTGGACTGGTGAAATATTTTGGAGTCTAAGTTGGGATGATGCAAGACCGCTTCATCAAGGCTGGCTCAGGAACCATTCTTAGAGATTGCCGACATGAGAACTCTATCCCACTACCTATGGTATCAATGATATCTAAATACTAGAGATGGATTGAGACAATGCTTCTGATGAGGAATGGTCCACCGACGCAACTTTTTTTCCAAGTCCCCCAAAAATGGGTGGAACAAAAGATACTATATCTACCGGGGTACATGCAAAATGCAGAAGCTGCACAAAGTCAAAGAAAATACCCAAAGAAGTCGACAACCGAAAATTCCACAAAAATTTGAGCTTCAGAAAAAGCATGATACTTGGTGAATAATCACGTACATTGACTGACTTCACAAGGGAATGAAGACTACACTGGTACATTCCCACTTCTTTTCCCCTTCGTCTAAACTTCCTCCCCATTCAGTTGTAAAGAGTGGGGGTACCTGACCTTAGAAGGGAATATCTGTCTCCACGAGGATGAGATACCAGAAGAGAAGATGCCTCGATAGTTCATCGGTTTTATCTGGGAAAAGCTGAACAATTTCACACACATGGTTCTATCACTTCAAGGTAGCAAAAGTATGCGACTGGGAGGATGGTTCTGACCTGGATGTGAATTGGAATGGATGATAGGAGTATGGAACCAAAGGGTTGTTGTGTCACACTTCCTGACTTCCATGTGGTTCCGAACACACCCTTAATCCAAAGGCCTTCTTTGAGCTCCAAACTTTGATTTCGTTAAGACAAGTTTTAAAGTCGACAAATATTCCCAGTTCTTTCCTTTTCTTTTCTTTATTTTCATTTTCTTCACTTATTGCATAAGTGTTTGCTGGGGACTAGAAAAGGCAAATATAAGGGGACGATGAATCTCCATTCCATCACCTTTATTCCATCATTTTTGCCTTAAATATCCCAGCTAAATGCATGGAAACATCATTATTTTGTACAAACTAACATTCATTATTTATTCCATTTTTTGTATAAAAATTGTAGTCTTTAATGGCAAAATTATAGAACAAAGAAAAGAAATGGAATAAGAATAAAATTCTAAACGTTTTTTTACGACCCTAAACCTCGATACCAAGGCATCTTGATGACTAGGTCGACAAGAAATAAAGTAGGGGGATAAGGGCCAATAAACCAATAAAATTCCCTTTTATCTATTCTTCAATAAGTCCTTTTTGGGACCTAATTGAATTTCTAATATTTATACCTCAAATAAAGAAACTTTGTATATAAAAGTTGTAGATAAAAATACAAATAAAAATACAAAATTGATTTCATAAAAAAATAGCATACAATGTACTTTTATACTCTAAATAAGAATCCAAAATCTAAACTTTCCAGACCCGTATCTTCTCCATATGAACTCAAAATTAACAAAATCGCTTTACTTGTATATAACTTTTAATAACCTATTTAATGAAGGTTGTTTTACTTAATTTGGAGTTGATATGCAAAAGTTAGGTTTTGGACCTCTATTGTATAGTATACCTGGATAAAATATTCATTTTACTTATTCTTTATTTTTTTTATAATTTTACATTTTTATTATTTTGTAAATATCATTTATAGTATATGTACATAGTTAGAATAGAATAAAACCATAAATGAAACATAAAAATAGAATTGTACATAAAAATACATAGATGAAAGACCTATAAGTATACATATATAATATATATCCCTATTTATTTAATTGTACATTTTACATCAGAAAAATAAAATAAAAATATATTTATGTATATAAAATAAGTTATAAATATATAAAATATGAAAAAATAATATCAAAAACACAAAATAAAAATAAAATATTCAAAATAGAGGTAAATATACTGATAAATGAACCCTAAAAACTAACTTGTAATAAATAAACCCACAAAAATAAATAAAAATCACATTAAAATACTACATTAAAAAATAAATATTTCTTATATTTTAATCAAAAATTAATAAAATCATTTAATATTTTATTTCGAATTATCAAGGAATTTTGAATCTGTTTTGTCCTCATGCTGATGATGTGGCCCAATAAAGGCCCATCCCCATTTGACCTCGTTAACTCTCTAACTGAGGCTATAGGATAAGTCATACCTCATTAGACCCAGTTTTTCTTGATTTTTACATACTTAAACCTTGCATCAATTCGACTCGATCTGTTCTTGACTTTTAATCCTTGATCATCAGCATTCACGCCTAAATGATACATTGGTCGAGGAGTCACTGTGTAGAGATTCATCACCCATTCAAGATGAACAGTATAAAATGTCTCCTCCGGGCTTCCTTGAAGTTTTGATCCCACTTCCGCCTCTCAAACTAACCCTAATCTTCGAGCAACCTTCCTAGTAACATCAGGAGTACGCTCATCCATTCAGCGAGACGTTTTGGGCGTTGAATCGAGGTGGTCCAGCTCGTTGGAGTCCTCCACCTGAAGTTCACTTCAGGTGTGTCCTCGATAAGATTCTTTCCCATTCTCTTCATCTTTTGATTCGTAGCAGTAGTAGTGTAGGTTGATCCCTCATTTCGTTCGATTTAATTATATTTTTCGTAAAAATCAAATCTTCAACCAACCGGAGCTCTGCCTCCTTCGCTCTGTCCCGATTACCTCCAACCATATCCGTAGCACCTTTCATCTCAATATCATTCCTCTATGTCTTCTAATCAACCCGAGCACCCCCATTCACTTCGATCTTGCATTGAGCGAGGAGTCAAATCTCTATCCTTCACCCTTCACTGGAGATCATCGCTTCACCGCATCTAGCACCCATTCCACCTTCAGAAGCCATCCTTGGCTTCTCCTTTTTGTCTCTAACTCATTACTACAAGAAACAAAGTGAAGAATCGCCTTTGTAGGGGATTTTGAGGTCCGAACAGAAGCTCCATGTGTCGAGCTTCGCAAAGCGTCTCCGATGGTATCCGATCATTTTGGGAGCTCAACAGCTGCGTGGCACATCTAGGAATCATCTGAGGACTTATATAGTGAGAATGAAGGTCGGAGATGTGTGTTCCATCATATCAAAGCTCTCCCCAGGTGATCTCTTCACTAGTTCTCCGTGACCATCTCAGAATTGTTCAATCGAGGAGCAGTTGTCGGATAGCACAACCACCATCGGATCTCTAGATCCCTCCACTGTAGGATCCCAGCCTGGGATCTAATCCATACCGTCAGGTGCCAAAGGGGTATGGTCATCCACTCTGACACGTGGACAAGTGACACTCATCTCGTTATTCACTCGCACCTATTAGGGGGTAAATTGTAATATCTTATCCCCATTTTTGTAGTTATATTTTTTGGCCCTATAAAATATTTGAAATGCTTTATATTTTTGGAAATTTTGCACTAGAACCCATGATATTTATTGTATTTGCATATTGGTCCATGCTAGGTCACCTTACGTGCCGTCCCACGTGAGGTGGCCATTTTGAAGAAATACCCTTGCGGTTTTTTGTATTTTGTTATAGTCCAAGAACATTAAATATTAGTTGAATACTTTTAGGTTATTTTCCTATGTATCCATGCCTATAGTTTTAATTACAAGAATGCCCTTGTTAGTTCATTAATTTTTATGCACATTTTTTAATTATTAAAATTATCATCCGTGCTCTAAAAAATCTTAAAAATAGGATTAAGTGCATGCTAGCATCCAGTTTCATGTTATATTTTTATTTTTGCATTCTAGGAATTTAAGTATTTATTAAAAATCAAAAGAGCTTGTTTTTATTCACGTTTGACTTATAAAATACCAAATATAAATGTTTTGACAAATTCCCAAAAAATATAATTTAACAAAAAATCCTAAAAACAGAAAAAGGAAAAGCATAAGAATTTAAAAGATCCAAAATCTAGTAATAATATACAAAATTTCCCGAACACTCCAAAAATATTTGTTTTTGTCTCTGAATTTCTTTATAGTATTCTTTATCTATCAAAATTTATTTGTTGAAATTTTGACATATTTTGTTATTTTTATCTTCAAATCAATTCAACCTATTTATTTAATCCTTATTTTGGTATATTTTTGACTTCAAAAATATATAAAAATTAGAAGATTTATCTAAAAAACAACAAAAACAACGAAAAATTTTTTAAAGCTAAAAAAAATTATTTTCTATATTTCGACTATTTTTAATAATATTTAAAATCAAATTACCTTACATTATATATAGGCATGCATATTCCTATATTATATTTTAAAAAAATAAAAAGAAACTAAAAGTGAGAAAATATAGAAAAAATTTTATAAAATTTAAAATAATTGAAAAATATTAAATTAAAATCCATAAAAATACAAGATTAAAAATCCACAAAAAAATCATAAATTGGTTGTTAAGAGTTTGAAAGACAAATTGTCTGTTGATTTTCTATCTCATTTGCTCTACACTTTTGTTTCATATGTTCGACCCCTACATTTTTGTTACTATTAGGGATGGGCATTGGGCTGGGCCGGCTCGGCCCAGCCCGAAGCCCAACCCAAAAAGCTCGGCCTAGCCCAAGCCCAATAGAGGATTGGGCCGGGCCTGGGCCTAAAATGTCGGCCCAAAAATACTTTGGGCCGGGCTCGGGCTTGGCTCAGCCCAACCCGACCGGCCCAAGGCCCAGCCCGTTCGGGGGCCCTAAATATGGCCCGAAGTTGGCCCGAGGGTAAATCCCAAGACCTAGCCCAAACATGGGCATGGGCCTTAGACAAGACGTTTTGCCTACTAATGTATATTGTATACGATTATTGAAGTACCGATATTGCTACTATCTAGCCATTGTTTTCTCATTGGAAGATTACTACTGTTTAGCCATTGTTATAGATTCAAGATATGTGCAAACTTAACTATTCTGTAGATGTCTTAGATCCTTATGCATTGTTTGATATCTACTCTAATGTGGACATTCTTATGCTTTTAACTTCTTTTTTTCGCTTGATTTAGGGATGTGTAATCCTTCTCTTGAATGTATAGCATGATCCGTCATTTCCATATTTTTCATGTTGTGGTTTCATGATCAGGAAATGAACCAAGTCTTGGGTCGGCCCGGCCCAAGCCCGGCCCAAAGGAAACGAGCCGGGCCTGGGCTTGGGCAGAACAACACCAAAATTTGTGGGCCTATGCCCAGCCCAAGGCCCGAAATATTTAGATGGTCTTGGGCCTGGACCCTTCAAGGCCCGGCCCAGCCCGGCATATGCCCATCCCTAGTTACTATACATCTCTAGTAGGGTATAATAAATTTTATCTCAATTTGATTAATTGCTTAATTATTGTGTGGGTTAATTGTTGTTTGATCAATGGAAGTGAGTCTGATTTTGTCAGACCATTATTAACAGCTCTAATACACACATTCGACAGCAGGTCAACTACCTCCTTTGTACCCCTTCCTCTTGTCAAAACTTCTGACATCCCACCTTCTTTGATTTCTCATGCATTACCCTCCCCTCCATCTCCATCGAGAAACCCACCATATTGTAGCACAGTTGTCCGTCTCCCATTCCCATACCAGAATCCCCACCAACCACCCTCGATCTACCCACCATCCCTTTACATTTTTTACCAGAAGCAAGACCAATAAAATCCCCCTCCGCCTTCTTTTTGTCTTTGATATCCCTTGTGCCTTTATAACCCTGTTGGAACCTCCCGTCGAGTTCTTGGTGACAATAGGTCATACTCTGAACCTTCGTGGCATGGATAAAGTGGTGGAGGGCCAAATCCAAGTTCACCGGACCCTCTCTCCGGTGAGCTTCTCACACTCCGAGCTCTAGGGCCCATCGAGTAGCTAGGTTGGTTTTTTTCCTTGCTTTTAGTTCCATCAATCTAGTATTAGTTTTAATTTTGTCATTTAATTAGTTCCTTAACATAATTTAAAAAATCAAAATCGTTGGATCCTTCAGCTTCGGTACTAAATTCACTATGTTCCACCCTCGTTCGACCCTCAATCACCTTCATATCTTTCCCCTTGCGTTTCTCCATCAAAGCCCCATGTTTTCCCCTTGATCTTACAAGGATAAACTGGGAATCGAAGCTCGCTCCATTTCCTTCGCTAGAGCTCCCTCGACTCACTTTCCCTTTGCGAACCCATCTTTATTCTAGGGTCGAGCACCTTCGGCTCGAGCCTCGTTGAATTTTGGTGCAGGTCCGTGATCGAAAAGACACCTGGAACTCCCCCTTTGACACAACATCTGAGCTCCAGGGCTCCTCCTGTGAGCCCCAGACGCATTTGAAGGACCCTGTCGATACGTAAGTGCCCCACGAAGGAGAAGAGCCTCTCAATTGAGGAAGAGGAGGACGAAAGCAAGCGAAATCGGTGAATCAAACTCGTTGGTGGTAAGATCTTCAGCAATTCTTCTACTCGTCCTCTCAACCGTCATATCCGGTCCAGGGCCCGGATCTAATCTAGGACCTTGATTTAAAATGAAGTGACGCTCCTCCAGAGCCATAGGATCTGCCACGTGGATGCCCCTCCACCTTATGACTACGTACTCTTAAAGGGGTAAATTATTAAGTAACCCTTGGATTTTATAGTTTTAATATTTAGTCCTGTAAATATTTATTTACATTTAAAAGGCTATGTAAAATTTACAAGTGTTCATGGTATTTATTGTAAATTGTAAAAAGGTTTGTTGCCATGTCAGCTCACGCAACGCTCCACATGAGTTGTAATTTTGCAACCAGACACCTGAGTTTGGTTATTAAGGTTTAGTTTTAAATTTGTAATATACGTTAAACTTTTGGGGTATTTTTCTTGAAAATCCTTATCTTTTATTTTTATTGCATTTATACCACTGCTAGACCTATATAAAATATTTTGTGCATTTTATTTTGAATTAAATAGCTCCTGTATGTGGAAAATTATGGGAAAATAAGTGAATGTGCTCCATACTGTGCTTAACCACACTGTCATTTTATTTTAGAATTTTCATTCATCTTTCAATTTACTAAAAGTTATTTTAGATCTATTTATTCCTTATTTAGCAATAAAAATACAAAAAATAGAAAAAAACTTTTAAAAATTCCAATAAAAATAGATATCATATATTAATATATAAAATAGCCACAGACTAACAATCACAAAAAAATTATCAAAAGAAAGCCTTAAAAATTAAAAAATATCTCCTAACCCTAAAAAATCAGAAATTATTTTTAAAAATACAAATAAATAAGTTTTTTATTTTATATTTTTATATATACTTATTTATATATATATATATTTAATTAGTTTAAAGGGATTTTAAACTATTTATCTATTGAAATCACCTCTCAAACTCTCGTGTACTATCTTGCAACCCTCACAAGGAGGGACCATTGAGTCGCTGCGATGACAACCTCAGAATCCCAAGTGATGAATTCAACAATCAGCCCACACAATAGTAACAAACAATGTATAAGTATGTGTGGATCAAATTTTACTATGCTCTACAAATAAGTGTATAATGGACAAGCAAGTAGGAGTTAAACTAAGGGAACACACGGGTAGCACAAGATATTATTTATAAATAAACAATTAATAAATAATACAGTTATACATGTACAGAGGTATGCACACTTTTTGCTTAGGTTTTTGTGGGGTTTTATTTAGTTTTATTTTCTAATATTATTTTTTAATTATATATTAAAACAATTATAAAATATTTATAATAATAATTAATATTTAACTTATTTATAACTATATATAGATATATAATACATGAAAGGGTAGTATAATTATGAATATACGTAAAAATAGTCAAAAAAATAAAAACATTTGTCTTTTTATATTTTTTTACTAATTTTATTTTTTTTTTCAAGTAGTTAGCTCATTTTTTATGTGTTTATATGTCCAAAATATCCCAAAACATGGATTAAATAAATAAGCCGACTTGATTTGGGGTTTAAAAATAGCAAAAGCCTCAAATGTTTTCCAAATTAATTTTAATATATACTAATATATAGAAAAAAACACATGATAAAAGGATATATTTTTAGGTTTTTGATGATTTTTATATTTTTATAGGATTTTGGAGATTTTTTGTTTTTTATCATTTTCTTTTTCCATTTTTAGTAATATTTGGTATGGGGGTATTAGATACTATAATAAACACATACTATTTTATGAGGAAATTTTAAACATGATTTTAATTTTTTTGGATTTTTTAAAGCAAATAGGGAATATATGTGCACTATTTGATTTTTAATAAATAGGAAAAGAGTATAAAATGCAAAATTAATTACATGGCATGAAAATGCATGCATCCAGGTACCTCAACCTATTTTTCACAAATTTTGGAGCACGAATGTTATTTATAAAAATTAAACAAAAGACATAAAATACTTGAACTGATAGGGTTATATTTGTAATTAAAAATAAATGCAGGGAGCATAGTACAAAACACCCAAAGATTTTGAACTAATATTAAAACTTTTAATATTAGAACATAATTACAAAAGTAGCAGGGGTATACGTGCAAATGCCAATGTACATGAGTCGTCACGTGAGGTGACGTGGCGGGGGAATACATTATAATATTGAAAAATCCGAGAGTTCACATACAATTTATCCACTACTTTTTAAATGGTACAACATATTTACAAGACCTTTTAGCTATTACAAAAATACAGAGGGGGTCCTATGAAATTTACCTAATTAAGCACCGAGGATCGCGTCGTTGTCGCTCTACCATGTGTATGATAGAAGGGATGGAATGGCGCACCATTTTGTCTTGATTAGATGACCCAGATTAGATCGGGGCCATATTCTTCCTCTGACGGTTAGCGAGGCACATGGAAGAATGCCGAAGGACAGCGGGGACTTGTTGCTTGGATCAATGATTCTAACCACCTCCATTGTTCGATCGCTACACCGAGGTGTTCCTCTCCTTCCTGTAGTGCTTCTGTAGCTCCCAATGGTACCAGAATAGGCCATGACCCAGTGACGAGGTCCTGGAGCTCTTTGAGTTTTATCAAGCACCTAGAGGTCTTCCTGGTGTCGAATCGCCTCCATATGAGGCTTTTGTCACTTGTTCTCTTCATAGGAAGAGTAAGCGGCTCAAGACGAAAGCCTTAGCCCAAAAACTAATAGCAGTAGCTACGTGGATGATGGAGGCGGTGAGCTTCGATGAAGTGGAGGAGGAGGAGCTCTGTTATCCTTTATTTCATGTAGAAACAAAGGGGCAAACGAGTAATTCATGTGGAGAACATCATCAAGATGGAGATGGGATGATTGGATGAGTCTAAAGCAGGCCAAACCACAGTGAAATCGACCTGGAGCTCAAGCTCCAAGTTCACACAAAACTTGGATTTTACTCTAAACATTATTAAAACTTAAACCTAATTGCATAAATGAAATTTATACTATAGTTTCTACCTAATAACGACGGGAAAGGCCTCGATTTGGCTCGAAAACCAAAGAGGCGGACTACCAGGTGGAGCTCCGATGATGGCTGGATCCACCTCTCTTGTTGTCCTCCTCGCTGTATATCACCACCAGACACTTCCTATCACCAAGCTCTAGATAGATGAACAGATCTGAGGGTCTAAGATGGGCTAAAGAGCGATAAACAATCAAAAGGGGTGATGGGGTGATATTTATAGGTGAGGTTTTAGTAAATTTTGAGGGACGATGGCGTGGACGGAGGAGGTGGTAGGTGAAAAGGATGGAAGGGAAGCATAATGGTGAAGGTTTCAAGAGAAATGGGAGTAAGATGGAGGTGTGAAAATTGCGAGAAGATGGCTTGCCCGAGGGTTTTGACAGGGAGGCATGGTAGGCCAGTACAGTTGACCCTAGGTCAACAAACGAAGCCTCCTGGTTAGTCCACATGGATCAACTTGGAATTCCAAGGTAAAAATGCCCTGGAAAATGAAAAAGAATCAATAAATAAATTAATTATTTTTAGGTTATAAAATAAAAAGTATTTCTAATTTTATTTAGAATTTAATGCCTATTTTATTTATTTTTTCGAGGTATTTTATTATATGTTACTTTTTACAAGTATATTTATATGTATATTAACATAAATTTTGAATATTTTATTTTATTTTTTATTTATATTTTATTATTTTATTTACTTACTTTATATATTAATATATTATTTAGATTTGCACAATATATTTTTATTTTATTTTTCTAATATAATATGCACACTTAAATAAATATGTATACTTCTTATATAAGTATAAGTATAGTACGTTGATCTATGTATTTTTATATGTTATTTTATGTTAGTATTTTCTTTATGGTTTTATTGTATTCTAAATATGTACATATACTATAAAAATTATTTACAAAATTATAAAAATATAAAGTAATGAAAAATATAAAGAATAAATAAAATGAATATTTTATTCAGGTATATTGTACAATAGGGTTCCAAAACCTAACTTTTGTATCTTAACTCCAAATTAAGTGAAACCGCCTTCATTAAATAACTTTTTAAAAGTATATACAATTAAAGTGATTTTGGTGCATTTTGAGTTCATATGGAGGAGATACATGTCTGAGAAGTTTGGATTTTGGATTTTTATTCTGAGCGTAGAATGTACAATTGCATTATTTTTGCATGAAATAATTTTTATATTTTTCTATGTATTTTTATCTACAACTTTCATGTTGAGGGTTTATTATTTGAAGTGTAAAAATAAGAAAATAAAATAGGTCCCAAAGGTTAATTATTAGCCTATATTTTTATGATTTTTAGACTATATGATCTGTACAATTGGTCGCCCTATCTCCCCCTACTTTATTCCTTATTGACTAAGTCATCACGATGACCGAGTCTTGGGGGCTAGGGTCACTCAACACGTAAGGTGACTTGCTTCTTTTTCCTTGCTTCCTTTATTATATAATTTTGGAATTAAATACAATAAAAACACAATATTTACATAGTATTTTGTATAAATTAAAGAATGTTGAGTTTAACAAATTAATGATATATACATGCATTTAGCTAGAGATTAGCGCCAAAATGAAAGAAGAACAGTGATGAACTGGAGGTTTTTCATCTATTTTTAAGACCTTAAAACATTCGACCTATTTAGCTACTCCCTACTTTGGAGTATTTTGGACTTTAAAAATACCTAAAAATTAGCAAACAATTCAAAAAAAAACATAGAAAAATATAAAATTTAAAAATAATTTATTTTGTAATTTTTTATGTCATTAGCTATATTTATAAATATAAAACTATATATACCTTGTATATTATATATAATCATATACTTGTTAATAGTAGCATTGTTATTAGAAATGCTTACAAATAAATTTAATACCTAAAAACTAAAAGGACTATTTATAATAATATTTATTGATTATATATATTATACATGTTATATATATAGTACTTATATTATATCTATTATTTCATATCTATTTATATACTTTTATATATTTATTACTAATAAAAAGGAAATTACAAATTTTAAAAACAAACAAAAAAATATTAAATCCATAAAAAATAAATATTATTAAAAATCAATCCAAGACCAATTATTTATTTATCTAGAAATTGGGGAGTAGCAATGCATCTAAATAGCTACTTTCCCTTCCCCAGACCAAAACTAGTAAACAGCTTCCGTAGGGGGGTTCCGGCCAATTTCTCCAATCATTTCAGTAATACCCCCAGCTAATGTTTGAAAGAGAAAAATGACTCTGATAAGAGAAGATTCTCATTGTTTATTAGATCTATCTTTCAAAAGAATTCATAAATTAAAAAAATATAAAAAAAAGTTGTTTATTCTTTATAGACAATAATTGTTTTCCTATCCTTGTAGTTCTCAGTGGTTCCACACCTAGAATACTTGTACATTATACACATTTTGTCCAGATTATAATAAATTTTATACAGTTCCATATTGCATATCTTTATCTTTCAGCTGTGGGTTAATAGTTGATTTAGTCATCTTGCGTGAGGGGACACCTCAGCGACTATGCATCTCACCTTATGAGTGTGCACGACCACCTCCATAGATTCGATTAATCACATCCCCCCTTCTTTCTTCCTCCTCCTAAAGCACTCCACCTCATCTTCCTCTCCTCCCTCTGTCCCCCCTTCTTCTTCCTCCCCAAGTCGGCTACTGGATGCTAATGGGTAACCCACTAGAGATGCTTAAAGAATGAGGTGCGATAAAAGGTTATAATCGAGTTTCCCTATTGGTCTTGTATGCCCATGATGACCCATTAATGCAATAAAAGATATTATTTTATTGTGTCGATTTGAAATGAATGATTGTGAATGCATTTAGTTTTAAGGTCCCTTTGTACAATTAGCTTTATGTACCATGGACATATTGAATACCATGCAGTTGGGAGAACACAACTGATATTAATATGTGATGTTCAATAAAGATCTCTGGTCAGAGAAAGAGATGGCAATCTTTATCTATAGACCGATTTCCGACAGACTTCTTGATGCAGATCCTCTATGTAGGAATAGAGATTTAGAAGTGTTGGAATAATCAAGTCAAAGAGTTGACTTGATGAGGTCGAAATAAGTTAAGACCCGATCATAATTATCACGAACATGCACATATTCTTTGACCGGAGGAAGATATATGTTTATATGCCTAATTATGCATATTTGACATACCAATAGGTTGGTGTCCTAACCAAGGTCCATATATCGACAAGTTCGTATGCATATGAAGGAATATGAGAAGTATGATCTCTCAAAGGAATCATATGAGTTCATAGTTGATGAACCATGAGACAAAGCTCACTCATGAGATAATTTCGGGTCATAATGAATTCTATGTGTGGTCGTATTGCTGATGAAATAGAACATGAATTCAAGATGTTACTATATGCTTTTCGAAAGTACATGATTAATATTGTCGCCTAATTATTGAATGAGAAATCTACTGATTTGTTCTCTGCAGCCTAGAGAAATTGAATTTCTCCATAAGTGGAGTTGGAAGAGGACTCAATTATTTCAATTAACTTCTTTCTCTTATTTTAGAACTCAAAATAAATGGACATATATTTTATATATTAACATCAGGAGTTGGAATTAATATTTTCGAAATATTTGATGTTGCAATGAATTTTAATTCCAAGTTATATGATGCTTTCGAATTTAAAGTGTGATGGTTGTAGCTTGTAAATTAGAATCCGAAATCATTATTTATTTAATGTGGATAATATGAAATTGTTAGCAATGTGAGCATGAGGCGAACCATTCTTGCAATAAATGTTATTGTAATAAATGATTTATTAATAAAAGTTATTGATTGTTTTTCACTCCTTTTCTGAGATTGTATGAATGAATGCACCATAAGGTCCCTCTGTACAATAAGGGTTATGTACCATGGCCAACTTGATAATCATACATCTTTTGATTCATTGATTGAATCATAGAGGCTGATGCTTGGATGAATATCTAAGGAGCTAGATAGAGGACTCATCAAGCATCATCAAATGATTGTTAAGTTATGATCTCCATCCTGAGTAGGAGATGGCAATCCTTTCTGTTTTGGCCGATATCTGACCGACCTCTTGATGCAGATCCTCTACATGGGAATAGTGATTTGGAGGTGTCAGATTAGTTGAGTCAATGGGTTGACTTAACGGGATCGAGATAACTAAAGACCTATGTTGAATACTGTCACATCATAGGCATGCATCCTCCGACCAGAGACATATGTGTTACTATATGTCTGAGTATATACATTTGGCAGACCAATAGGTTGATGACCTAACCAAGGGTGTGCATGTAAGGACATATGAGTAATATGATCTCTCAAAGGGATCATACAGGTTCACATGTGAACCAGGAGACATGAGCTCATTCATGAGGTATTGGGACTGATCAAATTCCATGCATGGTCGTCATGCTTTGGAAGCATGACATGAGTTTGAAGGTAAGATATATGCTTTCGGAAAGCATATGATCTATACCAATCCCAATGACCAAGATTGAGAAACTTGGTGATCAAACCCTGAAGATGATAGTGTAAAATTGATCTATATCTTCAGGATGATCATAGGTCTTCCAGTATGCAAGATGTGCAGGTGTTGGGAATACCTGAGGGTGATGTGATCATAAACGATTGTATAACCATGATGCTTCCATTCTGATGGAGTGATGAAACAGGTTTGGATTTTAGTGACTCCTCTCAGTAGAGAAGTGACCTAATCTTAGTCCATGTATTGGACATTGATCTGAATGAGATTCAGATGCAATGAGAATATTAGGTCTACGGCCTTGATTTAATCAAGCATCTATGGGAGGTCCATGAGATTTAGATTTGAGATGCGATCTCAATATCCAAGTCATTATACGTGGAACAATACAATCGCCCTATCCTTATCTCCAAGTATCTGCGGAGAAATCACATTATTCTTGAAAGGGTTCAAGAATAATTCCATAATTATATCTGAGCATTAAGAGAATGATAATTAAATGTGATTTAATTATCTTGATGCATGTGGAAATTATCCAATATAATTAAATGTGATTTAATTATTGTGGATAGGAATAATGTGGATAGCAGTATCCAATTATTCATAATATATTATAAATGTGATTTATAATGTATTAGAGAGAGCTAATTATAATTTATATTTGTTAATTAATTATTGATGTGTATTGGATACACATTATATAATTAACTGAAAATGTAAATTATATTTTGTTTTGAGTTGTGAATGTGAGTCGCAAAATTCCAATGGCAAGATTACAATAATCTCAAAATTAATTATGAATTATTTTTGAAGAATAAATCACAACAAAAGTTGTTGGAAATTTTGGGAGAATCTCATGGAGATATGCAATCTCATGAGATTGCATGAGATTGCCTCTACCATAAGGACATGGTGGACGACCACCAATTCCTACAAGGAAATTGGTAGCGGTCCTACGTATTCCTTATGGGGAGCAATCTCCATGCTAATCTCTCCATAATTGTATAATTTAATTTAGGATTGAACGGTATTTGATTTATCAAATATATTTGATCTAAATTAAGTTATTAGTTGTTGGCTTTTTCCAACAACAATCTTGACCATTGGATTAAACATAAATCAATCTCATCCATTGATATTATGTGTCCATGGATTAAGATCCATAGATCCCAAAACCCTATAAATAGAGAGGCATACCATGCTCTCTAGTGTTATGCTTTTGAAGAACATCTCTCTTCTCTCTTTCATTCTACACGTCTACTCTCTTCTCTCCTTCTTGGTGGCCGTCCACCAAACCCTAGAGGAGAGAATCCGTCGTCGCTTCGCCACTGCACCGCCACTTCAACGTTCTTCGGTTCTCCTTCTTCTTTGGAGTGCTACGCTCACGGAGAAGGTGTTCAATCTCGTACGACGAGATCAGGAGTTCACCGTGCTTGGATCAACTTGTTGGATTGCGAGGATCACACGGTTCATCCCCACGCTTGAAAGCGTCCTCTCCGATGATCGGACTTGAGACATGAGGTCTCTTTTCGTAGAGACTCAATCAACCACGCTTCAAGAGGTATTCCTTTATACTTGTTGTGGTTCTAGATGAAACGATCCGAGAATCATTCTTGGATCATGTTGTTTCATCGCATGAAATTTTTTTAAATTCCGCTGTATAGAACAACTAGTTCGACTAGGCGTTCTTCATCATATTCGATACGACGCTCACGCTTACGTGATACGCTTGAGGATTATCATGTATCCTTCAGCAATCAATTAGAAAATCTTTTTATTTCATATTTCCTTTCATGATTTATGTACTTGGATGTTTGAAATGCAATTAGAAATTTGAAGTCGATTGGATCAACTTCGTGAATTATCTAGATTGTTGCACTAGACATTATGGAAATTAAAAAGAGTTTTAAATTCCTAAACCTCAGAGTATTGTTATATAGTATCATACACAGTCAAAAGATCGATAAAATCTTTTTCACACAATATTTATCAATTGTATTGTCTCGAATTGGAAGTGTGAAGGTGCCTAGGCGTGGATATACTATTGGGTTACTTAATCGGTACCCTACGCGACATTTGCAGTAGAAGAACTACCTATTAACATAAGTCTACATGACTTGGATAGATCTATTTCAAGGAAGGTAGCATAAAAAATTATGAAATACTTTAACAATTAAAATTGGAATACTGAATTATACTAAGTGAGGGTGCATACTATATGATAATATCAAGTGCACAATGATTGAAAAGCCAGGATTTCTTGATTATCACAGTGACGTGATGCTTCCACTCCAAGGGAATGATGAAATCGGTTGGATTTTAATGGCTCCATTAACTCATCTCATTTTGACTCTGATAACCAATTCTAATTTCAATATCCAAATGTTGGAAAGCGAAATGGTGCTAGAAATTAGAATAAATACACTCCTTAAGCTCATTTTTAAAATCCAAATGGTTTGGACTATGATTAGAAATGATCAAGGAAACTGGATCTAGCTCACTGAAGCATTCTCTAGCTCATGCAGAGTGTGATGTGTTTCATTGAGCTCACTTAGAGTGTAAGTTGATTTAGCTCGAGCTCAACATTCATAAGTGAAATATTTTTCTTAGAAATGGTATAAACTCTCAAATTAGATAGTTATCTAAATTTCAAGTCAGTATACATGGATAGCATGTTATTTCCAATATTATTTTCAAGTATCTGCATTTGTATCTCACGAATCCTAATTGAATTAGGACTCATACTATGTGATGTCAATATTGTGACAATAATTGTTATTATCGTATTCAATTTTTATAGGTGTATTTTTATGAATAAGATTCACAAATATAATTAATTAATTAATTAATATGAATAATAATTCATAATAATTCATATTTATATCAATATGATTCATATAATTATTTCAAGGCACATGCGTGAATATGATTCACATTAGTTTTTATATGTAAATTAGATTTACATTTTTATTTGGATTTATGAATATGATTCATAAGATGTGAGGGTCTTTCTCATAAAATTATCAATTATTATAATTAGGTTATCATGATAATTAAGCAACAATCTCAATCCACTTTTAACAACAAAAAGGAGTGTATGTAGAGAGACAATGGACCACCATTGAGAGTCATACTCTCAATTTGTTGGTTGATTTGTTGCCTAATTTATTAACTGATTTAATTGATAATTAAAAGGAGATAAATCAAGTCATATTTCTTGTTAAATAAGGATTTGATTATAACCCTTCATCCTCAATCCAAGGGACCATATATATTGTGGACGTCCACCGTGAGGAGAAGACTCCTGATGGACGTCTACCTTTGTTATAAAAGAGAGGGTTTTGCCTCTCACGCTTGTACCTCCCAAATATTCTCTTACCTTGAGGATTAAAAGAAAATAGTTTTGAGAATTCACTTCTCATACATGATTACTTTTCAAGTCCCTACACGTCCATCTTATCAGGCCTCTCTTCTCTCCATTGGAGTAGCCTTGGGGAGGAGAAGATCATCTCCTTCTTTGCACTCCTCGTGCGTGAAGAAGGTCTGATTTCATATGACAAAATCAGGAGCTTGATTATCCTTGTGTGGACAAATTCAAGAAGTTGACATCAATGTTTATGGAAGCAATATGAGTCATCATCATGCCCACAAGAGAAGCAAGCATAAATCAGACTCGATTCGGGAGGTACCTTACTTTAGAGACTCACACTTGAAGAGGTAACCCTAATCTCTTCCTAATATTTATAAGAATATTTAAAATCATGTTTGGAAATTATTGCCTTGAAGTATATGATTTTGCTTTGCATAAATTTTTTATGCTAAAACTAGCGCTCATGCGATGAACACTTTGAATATGCAAACTGCTTGCTATTTTTTGTATTTTCTTGATGTGAAGTTCATAAAGTTTTATTTACTTCCTTCACCCCTTTCAAGAGATGGCTCTTTCTCAACCCCCTCTCTATTACTGTAAACACAGATATTGTGTAAGGGTGATCTTCATATGAGGTAGTTGAGGTAAAACCCAAATAGTGGTTCAAGATGGAAGAAGCAAGGCAAAAGTTGCTAGTGGTGTTTCAAGGAACCTGCGAGATCAGCACGAGGGTGCTTGAGCCCTCGAAGCTTGGATCTAAGGTTGGGGAGGTAGGATGAATGCTTCAATAAGCAGATCATGGAGGAACGAAGCTTAGGCTCCAAAAGCGTGTTAATCAGATATGGAAGGCTCTATCAAGGTAGAAGAAAATGATAGAAATAGAAAGGGAGTGATGGTGAATCGAATTTGGATGTTGGGTTCAAAAAGGGAACAAGTACAAATAGATAAGAAGGGAAGGATGAAGAAATTGGATGAACGATAATGAAGGAGAAGTGGAGGAAGGATAAGATCTTAGGTATTCTTCCATTTCCAATGAGATGCCCATTATCTAGAGGGATGCAAAACCAGCCTTGAACAACAATGTTCCTTCACGAGAAGACACCATGGAGAGCTCTGCATGCATTCGCTCCACTCTATTTGACTTCATCATAGCAGACCTTATGCATATCACCCTTCATTAACTTCGGAGAGGAACAAAAGCTCCAACAAACACTCCATCTACTTGCAACAACAATGATTTTTACCCAATTTTTACATGTATTGAATTTTTCTTGAATCCGATGGGAAATCCAGACATTGTCGATTGGATCATGTACCCCTTGCACAACATAGAAGAAAGACCCATCCATAGTTCCTTTATCTGAAAAAAACTATCTCCCATGCACATCCTCAATTTGGTCGAGGCCCACCGAGCTGCACATCATCCATTCTCAGAGGGAAGAGTCTCTAGCTCCCTTTAGATGTCGTTGGTGATAGCGTTGATGTAACAAGTCGAACGACAACAAAGCTTAGGTGACATCTGTGATGCATCACACGCATAATAGCAGCTTTCCAAGCTTGCTTCCAAGCTTCGAGGTTGCATTTGGTGCACCTCTCAAGGCCAACATAGGAGAATTCCTTTGAGCACAAATCCCCTTCTGACAAACTCAATCTTGGTAAACTCCCTTGTCCCTTTATATTCTTTTCAAATATATTTCTCTACTGCATATTCTACATTTCTTCTTTCCCCAATCGTGTTTGTCTTTAGCTTGTGTGAGCTGACCCAACCCTACATTGACTCATATTCTAGCCCATCTCCGTAGCTCTCGCACTCCATTTTGTATCTTCCCTGCATCTCTTCCATCGATCCGGCTTCGATCCACCGCCTTCAAAGAAGCCTTAGCATCACCCTTCTTCTGTATATACAACTCAGAGCTTCAGCTTGAAATTTACTTGCATATGTTATAACCTTCAGTCAAGTCCTCATGGCTCGAGCTTCACTCGGTTTGCAGGACACATCCAACACCTGCATCACCGAATCCATCAAAGGGAAGAGGAGGTTCCATCATATCATCATGATCCACTGCATTCGCTTGGCGTTAGAAGCTCGTGCCACCATCCTTCGTCATGAGCCACCTCATTCCAGAAGCTGCAGCAACCATCGCTGGTACACTGGAGCAGACGAGTTGTGGAAGATTGATTACCCCAAGTTTTCTTTCTAATTACACCTTGTGCTCAAAAGTTAATGTTTATTTGAGAGGTTGATGGATGACAACTAATCCGATGGACATAAGTGATAGAATTGGAAAAAGGTAAGGATACAACTGATATTCCAAAAAAGGGAACACCATCCTGATATTGGAGAAATTTAAAAAGGCACAATCGATAAAAATCCTAATCGAAAAGAAGCAATGTCAAGATATGGATGAACTACCGAGATTCAAGTAAGATATAAAGTATGCTTGCTATTAACTATTATTATAAAAAATTGTTGTTGACTCTTCCAAACTAAACTCCAACGATCAATGGCACAAAAAGCCAAAACAATCGGAACACACATATGTTTAGGACACCTTCTCGGTAGGTGGAAAGATGAAGGAATAAACTAAAGGATATCCCCCTTTCTTTGTAATACAAGCAGACGTATAACTGTACGAATATACGTTCCTTGTTATTTTTATCCATTTCGAAACTTAGACATATATACAGAAACAAATGCACTGTGGATATTAAAATTCGTGAACCATATCTTGAAATATGGATATGGATATGAATATGATAAAGAATAACCATGATTTTATAGCAAATATTGAACAATGGATACGGATATCCAGCGAACAGTAAATATATCGTAAACTCACATTTAGAATACATATTTTGATAATGTTAAAACTAATAGCTAGTTAAATCAAAACTACATCAACTTCAAGTACAAGAAAACAAAAAAAGTAATATGTTAAAATAAATAACTTGTACAACCTATAAATAAATAATCATATTTTTCATGCATTTGAAAATGATTCTAGAGTGCGGTATATTATGTTAACATATTTAGATATTTCTATACACACGTTGATGTACACAGATAGATTTAGTAATAAAGATATTTATATCTTCAAAACTATAAGTAACCATATTCGTATAGAAGTCCTGAAAAAATTGAAGTATCTCCCAAAAGTCAAAGAAGTATCTCATTCCATCTCCAGTATTTCTACTGCTTACTCTTTGAATATAATATAACAATAAATATGATATTCGTTGCAAATTTAAAAAATGAATTAATAAAAAATATTCGTTGTTATATATTTAAATAATACGACACAAGAAAATTATCTACAGGTTTAGGCCAAATTTAGTGTAGCGTATTCACGGTAACATATGGACAGGCAGTGCCTTCATGTGAATTCGGTAAAAGCGTAGGAACATGTGTAATTTGCAAAAAAAAGTTGGAGACTTAAGGGCCCATTCGGTAGGAGAATAAGCAGGAATAAGGATGGGGAATAAGGGGAATAAGGGTCTATTCTCCGTTCGGCTGGAGGATAGGAATAAGGAGAATAAAGTGAAATAACGGTAGGTAAGGTGGGATAAAGATAGGAATAAGAGTGAAATAAGATGAAATAATGGAGAATAGTCGTACCACGGGAAACCGTGTTGGGGGCTTATTCCCCTTATTCCATTCCTCCTTATCCTCCAAACGAACTAGGCCTAAGTGTTATGGTAAAAGCTCAGGAGGACACAAGTGTAAAAATCCCATATTTACGATGCTGAATATTTTCACGCGGAAAACGTTTACGGCGTCGGTGGCGGTCCTCGCGAATCTCCAGGATCGCCTCACGGTGTACGTGTGAATATTAAGCAGGAAGCTTCGCAACTAAATTTCCATCTCTGCAATCCCATGCTGACCAAATTCTCGTCGTTAATCGTGGAAAAGAGGCTCTTTCTTTGGATGACACCTTCACCGACCATCGACAGCCAGCCCTTTCTAACAAGCCATTAATTAATTACACGGTTCCGTGGGACTGTTTACTAGATGCGATATCTCATGCAAGATTTGACGTTGGCATCATTTTAGATTCTGATACTTGGCATTCGCATGGCCTGGAGATTAGCAGCATTAATAATATACGTGGTTCTCTTTTTAATGATTAGTCGGACGTCAGTCGTGTGTCAGGCAGCAAGTATTACCGAGTAGATTACAAACCAGTAAAAGAACAGCAACTTTGTAGTGCATTTACAACTGAGAGAATATGTGGATGTGTAACAAACTCAGATCGTTCCGAAATGATGCGGAAGCGAACACACAATCAATAATCTTGGGATCATTACTCATATCATCAATCACAACATAAAAGAGTAGTAAAGAAACAACTTAAAAAAAACTTTTCAATAATAAAAAGGTCAAATTTCCTAGAGTTCTTTAATTAAAATAAAAGGTAAATAACTAGATGAAATCGTCTCTACGATTTTCTTATTCCAATAGGGATAAAGACGTTCTTCCAAACTGATCCAATAGTAGTTCCGTACTGATTTTACTTCTTTAAGACGGTGAAGTCTCCCCTGAATCGTTAATGGTTTAACCCTCACATTCTCCTAAAAAAGAGTAACAATACATGTTATGAGCCTAACGCTCAGTATGTGCCGAGTTAGGGTCAAGAAGGCTAGCGGAGAAACCAAGTCACAACTAGGAATTTCATTCATAACATAAGGTAATTATTCCAATAATAAAGACATAACTTTCGTCACCATAAGAAAATCAAGTTGTCGCTACAGAATTATGTATACATATGTAGGGCTTGTGGCCACAGTAGGTCGTGGTCAGTAACTGTAGCTACAGGTCTCGTCGCAAGAGTTCTCTAACCACGAATATGTCGTAGCCACTACAAGTGAACACAGAACTTGTTGTGGTTACAACTGTTATATGAATATTCTCCTTAGATATTTGAAGACTTTGACCACGGAATTGTAGCTACGAGAAACTCGTGGCCACGCAATTATCGTAGCCACAAGTTTCTGTAGCCACATTTCGTTACCACAACTCATTTTTCTTGTAATGTGTGTTATTTCTTTGCTATGTTGCATAAAATATTTGTCGTGACATAGGTAAGAACATCATATGAATAATTACTTAACTAAATTATGAATACAAAGTATTTTTTTCCATATCCATGTATCACATACCATACTTACATATATACCCTTAAGTTTTATCATATTTGCAAGTATGTCCATAATATTTATATAAAATTGCACATATGCACTTAACATCAACATGAATTGCACACATGCATATAAAAATACATAATTGCATATATGCCCACATAATTAACTTAATTTGCACATATGCCCATAACATTTTCAGTATTTAAGGTTGTTTTGGTTGTTACATTATAAACGTCTTTGATGGCTTTGATAGTTTTGCCGCTGGCACAAGCGGTCCATAAATAGAACATAACATGACAGCGTAGCTACAACTGTAGAGGACCTATCTTTCGTCTCACGCTCCCGGAAGGCGTTGGCCCTTTAGACTTTACGACCCCTTAGTTCGAGTCAGTGTCATATCTTAATTCACATACATGAAAGACTCATAATTGTTTATTTTAATTTTTAGTGATTATTTAAAAATTACATCATAGTTACGACATATAATGTGTATATAATGTTGATAGGATATACGATCCATAAGTAACATAATATTACCTTCATAATATCTCATAGCTTATGCACGTAAATATCTGTGAACTTCATGTTGATGATATGAAACGCGTGGTATATATTAAACCTGAACTTAACATTAGTGAGTGGGTATTTTATATGACTATAAATTATAAAAATTATAGTTTTAAATTAAAAACTTTAGAATTAAATCTTATTTTATTGCGATAACAAGTTTTATAAATACAGGTTAACCATATCCAAAGATGAAAAAAGATAAAAATATAAGTCGTGCCTATATTATTCTTTGGATCCATCAATAAGAAACTAAAATCAAACAACCAAATCCTAACAACTTTATAATGACATGATCGAGATATCAGCGAGGGGAATACCTAATAGACTAAATCTATTTTCTTTATAATCATTAGATATCAATGAAATCTGTTTTGATATTACTCTCGTAGATTTGGATATAAAGAAATCTATTTGTTGATAGATAACGTGGAATTAGCTTGTCAGTTGCCATCACCAAAATCATTGTAACACCTCGAGATCCATTAGTTTATTTGGTGCTAATGCAATTTTCTTTATATTTCTGGACTCGCGAAATGTTAATCACATGAATAAAGCATATTTTCAAATAAACCAGACCTTATCTTGTGTGGTATTATTTCTATCAAAAGTAAATGTATGCATCCGGATTTTTAAATGAAAAATGCAATCCTGGTTGAAATGTGATTATTAATCATCTTATCTCTTTCCTAAGGGGTTCGACACATACCTCGACTGCACGAGAAATCCGTCGACTCGATCCCGCCTTCGAACCGTTGGTGTCAACATCGTTTCTCCTCCGATTTTGCCTGAACAAGATCTACATTGACAGAGAAGGCTGTCGTCATTGGATTCGCAAATGACGTCGATCAAAGAATGTCTTTGCCGATCTCTCTCTCTCTTTCCTTCTCTCTATCTCTCTAGAACTCTCTCACATGAAAGGTGGGATATGAAGAAATTGTTGGAGTATTATGTATTTTAAACGCACCATAAATAGAGATTTTAAACAATAATTATGAGTTAATAGGATAACGAGGGGATAATTTGAATAACTTATTTTAGGATTATTGCTTAATTTTTCGGTGATTTATCTCTGTTTAATTATCCTCATATTTAATTGACTTTTGATATCATGTCATGAGGTTTTTTTATCTCTTTTTTCGATCCGTTACAATCTACACTCCTTAAAGACATTTCGTCCTCAAATTTATACTGTAGAAGAGACTTACCAAAAAGATGCGGATAATGCTGACGCATTTCGTCCTCCAACTCCCAAGTCTCTTCTTCCCTCTGACGGTGTTGCCAAAGTACTTTAACAATCAGAACTAGACGATGTCGCAACTGGTGCTCCTTACGATCAACGATATGTACTGATCTTTCTTCATACGTCAGATTCAACTGAATATCTGGAACTCCAAGTTCGATAATGTGTGATGAGCCAGGATTGTACTTCCATAGCATTGATACATGACAAACATCATGTAGCTTGGAATAATGAGGTGGAAGAGCAACCTGATATACTACTTCTTTGAATTTCTTAATTATTATTTTTTTTGAAGGAAAAAAGGGTGTCAAACCGTAAAGGTCCCACATATCTAGGACTCAACTTTCCCTTTTTGTCGAATCGCACCACTCCTTGGGTAGGAGAAATCTTTAAGAACACATGGTCACCTACCTCAAAATTCAATTCCCACCTTCGACGATCAGTATAAGACTTTTGGCTACTATGAGCAGCTAAAAATATCTTTCGAATTACCTCCACACCTTTCGCACACGTTTGGACTAATTCAGGTCCCAATATGCATTTTCCCCTACATCGCTCCAGCACAATTGGGATCTACAAGGTCGACCATACAAGGCTTCAAAAGGAGCCTTCTTAATGCTCGCATGATAGCTATTGTTATATGCAAATTCAATCAAAGGTAAATGTTGATCCCAATTTCCAACAAAGTGTAGCGCACAAGCTCTCAACATATCTTCCGATGTTTGGATTGTTCTTTTGCACTGTCCATCGGTCTGAGGATGAAATGATGTGTTGAACTTCAAACCTGTATCGAAAGCATCGTGCACACTCTTCCATAAAAGAGAGGTATATCTTGTATCTCTGTCTGACATGATCGATACAGGAACATCATGCAATTTTACTATCTCATTCACATAAAATTCAGCAAGGCTCTCCGTAGATTGATCCAATCGAATAGGTAAGAAATATGTTGACTTAGTTAAACGATCAACAATCGCTCAAATGGTGTCAAAGCGACCCATCTTTGTCTTTGGCAACCTGCTAACAAAATCCATAGTGATATACTCCCATTTCCATTCGAGGATCTCTGGTGATTGCAGAGGACATGCATGCTTCTGGTGCTCAATCTTTACTTATTGACAAATAAAACACAACGACATAAATTTTGCAATGTCCTTCTTCATCTTTGGCCATCAAAAATTTTGCTGTAAGTCTTTGTATATCTTTGTTTTACCAGGATGAATGGTGTACATATATCTATGAACCTCTTCAATAATCTCTTGCCTTAAATCAATATTATCAGAAACCCATAATCTACTATGGAGCCTCAATGCTCCATCTACCCCAATAAAGGAATCGGATCCTTCTTTCTAAGAAGTGATTATAAATTTTTGAAGGTTGTCATCATCCTTCTGGACTATGATGACATTCTCCATCAACGACGAGTGGATCTTCAATCCAGCCATAAGAACTTTAGTCTTTCTTTCAATAAAAGGATTCCATTCCTTCAAGCCTTTCATTAACTGTCATTGGAATTTCATACTTGCAAGCTTCCCTTCATATTTCCTGCTTAGAGCATCGGCGACTGAATTTGCCTTTCCTGGGTGATAGTAAATGGAAAGATCATAGTTTGACAAAAACTCCAACCATCATCTTTGTATCATATTCAGTTCCTCTTGAGAGAAGTTATACTTGAGGCTTTTGTGATAAGTAAATACCTCAAATTTCTCTCCATATAAATAATGACATCAAATTTTTAGTGCAAAAACTACCGTTGCAAGCTTTAGATCATGCGTCGGATAATTTCTTTTAGCTTCCTTCAACTGACGGGAGACGTAAGCCACAACTTTTCCATCTTGCATGAGGACACATCCAAAACCAGAACATGATTTATCTATGTCGACCACAAATCCACCACTACCCAATGGTAGGATGAGTGCTAGAGCAATCATCAATCTTTCCTTTAACTCTTGAAAGATTTGCTCACACTTTTGTGACCATTCAAACTTTATATCCTTTCTTAACAATCATGTCAGAGGTAGGGAGATCTTAAAGAAATTTTGAATGAATCTCTTGTAATAGCCTGCCAATCCTGGAAAACTACAGATTTCTAAGATATTCTTTGGTTGACTCCAATTCAAAAAAACATCCACCTTTGCAGGATCCAAAGAAATACCATTCTTGGATACAACATAACCAAGGAATGCAACTTCCTGGAGTCAAAAGTCATATTTAGATAATTTAACATAAAGATGGTGTTTCTGCAATGTCTCAAGAGCTAATAAGAGATGCATTTGGTGTTGTTCCATATCTGCTGAATAAACCAAGATATCATCGACAAAGACAATCATAAACTTGTCCAGGTATTCTCGAAATACCCTATTCATCAACTCTATAAATGTAGCATGCATATTTGCGAGGCCAAAAGGTATCACTAGGATTCATAGTGCTTGTATCCTGTACTGAATGATGTCTTTGAAATATCTTCATCCATAATCCTAAGTTGATGGTAACAAGACTGAAGATCAATCTTGGAGAAGATAGCTGCGTGCTGCAATTGGTCGAAAAGATCATCAATGCGAGGTAGCGGGTACTTATTTTTTATGGTAACTTTATTTAACGCTCTATAATCAATGTAGAGCCTAAGGGATCCATCCTTCTTTTTGATGAATAAAATAGGAGCACCCCAAGGGGAAACACTTGGTCTCAAGAACCCTTTATCTAATTGTTCTTGTAACTGCTTTTTCAGCTCATTCAACTCAGCAGGAGCCATCCTATATGGTACTTTAGATATGGGTGCAATATTGGTAGTACATCAATAGTGAAGTCAATCTCTCTTCTAAGCGGAAGACCCGGAAGGTCGTCCGGAAAAACATCACAAAAATTACGTAAAATATCTAAATCATCAAGTTGCACCATAGATGATTTTGTACTTACTATGCTAGCTAAATAAGCTGTACTTCCAGTAGCTAACATCTGACTCCTCTTTTATCTCCACAAATGACAAGTTCTGCCATATGTGGTTTATTAAAAATCACATTCTTTTATCTGCAGTATATGTAGTGCTCCCAAAGCCAATCCATACCCAGAATAACATCAAAGTTATTCATCTAAAATAATATCAAGTTAGCAGATAGATTGTGTCATTCAACTAGGATAGGTACAACAGTCACGTACGTACTCAAAGTGGAGTGTCCACCCATTGGTGAAGTCACACTAAGTGTATATGGAAGGTCAATAACCTCAAAATTCAACTCGCTAGCGAAGCAATGAGAGATAAAAGAATGTGATGCACCAGAATCAAATAAAACACAGCTAATGATTTGTAATAGAAAGAGTACCTTCCATTGCAGCGTTTCCATCTTCTTCCTCTCCTGTAGAAAAAGTGAGATGAAGGATAAGAAATAATCCTTAAGCGCATCATGGAAGCGTGAGGATCGTATCGAATACGATCAAGAATGACTAGTCGCACTAGTTGTTCGATGTAGCGGAATTAGAAAAATTTCATGCGATGAAACCACATGATTTGAGAATATTTCTTGAATCGTTTCATCTAACCACATACATAGATAAAGTAATACCTCTTGTAGCATGGTTGTGATAAAACCTCTAAGAAAAGAGACCTCCTATCTCTAGTCCGGTCTTTGAAGGAGACGCTTGTGAGCGTGGGGATGAACTGCATGCTGCTCGTAGTCCAAGATGTTGATCTAAGCAAGAGAACTCCTGATCTTGTCGCACAAGATCGTACGTCTTCTTCGTGAGTGTGGCACACCAAAGAAGATGGAGAACCAAGGATCGTCGAGGCAGTAGCACAACGGCGAAGCGACGATGACGTCTTCCCTCTAGGGCTAGGGTGGACGGCCACCCAAAAGGAGAGAGGGAGAAAGGGCATGAGAATGAGCGAGAGAGAGAGAGAGGAGAGAGCTTGATGTTGTTATTGTTGTAACCAAGAAGAGCAAGGGGTGCCTATTCTTATATAGGATTTTGGGAGTCCATGGATCACAATCCATGGACTACACAAAATCAATGGTTGAGATTGATTTGTGCTTCTTTCAATGGCCAAAATTTTGTTGGTAAAATACCAACAATAATTAATTTAATTTAGATTAAATATATTTGATAAATCAATATAATTTAATCCTAAATCAAATCAAGCATACATGGAAATATTTGGATGGAGATTTCATCCCTCCAAAAAGAGTGGACGGCCACCATTTCCATATAAGAATTGGTGGATGTCCACCCTTCCAATATGGAAGGGTTGAATCTCCATAAAATCTCATTCAATCTTGAAAAACTCCATGAAATCTCATGCAATCTTGTGAGATTGCATTATTCCTTGGAAATCTCCATGATTTTACAACAACGCTTGTTATAAATAATTCAAAAAAATCATAATTATTTTATGAATATTACAATCTAGCCATTGAAAATATGTAAATCACATTCACAACCCAAAATAAAATGTGATTTACATTTTCAATTAATCATCCAATGTGAATCCAATTCATATCAATAATTAATCAAGAAATATAAATCATAATAAGTTCTCTCTAATACATTATAGATTACATTTATAATATATTATGAATAATTGGATATTGCTATCCAAATTATTCTTATCCATACTAATTAAATCACATTTAATCATATTGGATAATCATTCTCATGCATCAAAATAATGTGAATCAAATTCACATTATCTATGATAATTAAATTATATTTAATTATCCATTTCTCAATGCTTGGATATAATTCAACTATGGAATTATTCTTGAACCCTTTTCAAGAATAATGCGCTTTCTCCGCATATACTTGGAGATAAGGACAGAGCGATTGTATGTTCCATGTATAGTGACTTGGATATTGAGATTACATCTCAAATCCAGATCTCACGTAGCTCTCATAGATGCTTGATTAAATCAAGACCGTAAATCTAATCTTCTCATTGCAATCTGAATCACATTCAGATCAATGTCCAACACTTGGACCAAGATTATATTACTTCTCTACTGAGAGGAGTCACTAAGATCTAAACATGTTTCATCACTCCCTCGAAATGGAAGTGTCATGGTTTTACAATCGTTTATGATCACATCAACCTCAGGTATTCCTAATACCTTTACATCCTACATATTGGAAGACCTATGATAAATTCGAAGATAAAGAATAATTTACCACTATCATCTTCAGGGTTCTATCAACAAGTTTCTCTATCTTGGTCATTGAGAATTGGTATCGATCATATACTTTCCCAAATCATATATTATACCTTAAAATTCTTGTCATGATTCCAAAGCATAACGACCATGCATGGAATTTGATCAGTCCTAATACCTCATGAGTGAGCTCATGTCTTCCGGTTCACAAGTGAACCTATATGATCCCTTTGAGAGATCGTATTACTCATATGCCCTTATCTGCACACCAGCTCGCCGGTGTATAGACCTTGATTAAGTCATCCTATTGGTCTGCCAAATATACACACTCAGACATATAGTAACACATCTGTCTCTGGTCAGAGGATGTGTGCATGTATCGTGACAGTATACGATATAGGACTTTGGTTATCTCAATCTCGTTAAGTCAACTCTTTGACCTAACTAATCTGACACCTCTGAATCTCTATTCCTATGTAGAGGACCTGCATCAAGAGGTCGGTCAGATATCAGCCTAATGAGATAAGATTGACATTTCCTAATCAGGCTGGAGATCATCTCTTAATAATCATTTGACAGTTCTTAATGAGTCCTCTATCTAACTCCTTATATATTCATCCAAACACCATCCTTTATGAATCTATTACTCAATCTGCAGTTGTATGATTATTAAGATAGCCATGGTACATAACCCTAATTATACAGAGGGACCTTATAGTGCATTCATTCATTTAATCTCAGAAAGGGAGTGAAACAATCAATAACTTTTATTGATAAATCAAATATTACAATAATATTTATTGTAGGAATGGTTCGCCTCGGGCCCACATGGCTAACAATCTCTCACTATCCCTCAGAACCATTCAGGTATCCTTAAACCCATACTCATTACATGTTGGTAGAAAATCTTCTGTGTTAAAGGTTTGGTAAGAGGATCAGCAACGTTGTCGGTAGAGGCCACCTTGGTGATGATGATATCACCATCCTTTTGAATCTCCCGAATGATGTGGTATTTCCTTTCCACGTGCTTGCTCTTTTGATGCCATATGGGTTCCTTCACCTGGGCAATGGCTCCTGTGTTATCGCAGAGTAATGGGATGGGAGTATTAGAGGAAACTACGCCAAGTTTCAGGATGAACTTGCACAACCACACCGTCTCCTTTGCAGCATCCGATGCGGCAATGTATTCGGCTTCTATTGTTGAATTTGTTGTAGTGTCATGTTTCTTGCTTCTCCAGCTCGCAGCACCACCGTTTTATAGGAACACAAACCATGATGTCGACTTTCGATCATCTGTATTCAACTGGAAATCTGAATCTGTATATCCAAAGACTTGGAGATTACCATCACCATATACCAAGATGTAATCTTACGTCTATCTTAGATACTTGAAAATATTCTTTATTACATTCTAGTGTTGTTCTCCGTAGCAGGATTGGTAACGACTTACCACTCCCATTGCACGACAGATATCTGGCATAGTACACATCGCGGCGTACATTAAGATTCCTACAGCTAATGCATAGGGGCATCCATCCATGGCTTTCTTTTCCTCAACAGTTTGAGGAGTCATCCCTTTAGACAGATGGATACCATGTCTTAAGGCAAGGAAACCTTTCTTGGAACTATCCATACAAAATTGTTCAAGAATATTCTTAATGTACCCATGTTGTGATAATCCCAATATCCACTTTTCTCGATTTCTGAACAGCTTCAGACTAAAGATGTAGGATGCTTCTCCAAGATCTTTCATCTCGAAGGTATGAGATAGCCAAATCTTAACACTGGTCATCATCCATGTATCATTCCCAATGATAAGGATGTCATCTACGTAAAGCACGATTAACACAATGGCGCTCCCACTAAGCTTCTTGTATAGACATGGTTCATCAGGTTTCTACACAAAATCATAACTCTTTATGGTTTCATCAAATATGATGTTCTAGCTATGAGAAGCTTGTTTGAGCCCATAGATGGAGTTCTTCAGCTTGCATACTTTACCATCCTCAGTTATTAAGCCCTGGGGCTGCTCCATATAGATATCCTCTTCGAGGTATCCATTGAGGAAGGTCGTCTTGACGCCCATCTGCCAGATGTCATAGTCAAGAGATGCAGCTATAGCTAGCAGTGTCCAGATGGACTTAAGCATAGCCACAGGAGAGAACGTATCATCGTAGTCGATGCCTTCTCTCTGTGTGTAGCCTTTGGCTACGAGCCGTGCCTTGAAAGTCCCTACTTTTCCAACAGGTCCCCTCTTTCTCTTGAAGATCCATTTACACCCAATGGATTTTACCCCTTTAGGTGGATCCTCTAGGGTCCATACACCATTCTTATGCATGGAGTCAATCTTTGACTTCATTGCTAGAATCCATCTATCTATGTCATGATCCGCGAGTGCTTCATCAAATAAAGAAGGATCATCGTCAGTTTCACTCGACACATAGAATCCATACCTTTCAGGTGGTGCAACCACCCTCGAACTCCTTCGAAGAGGTATGGGTGTTTCATCTTTATTTATCTCTTCAGTTTCTGGTTCAGGAAGCTCAGAATCCTTAGGAGATAATGAGTTCCTTTACTTCATTTTGTCTTGACCTTTAAGGAAATCATCCTCCAGAAATTTCACATCTCTAGAGACGAAAACTTTTGGGTCTCAGGGTCATAAACCTGGTATCCAATACCATCTTTAACATACCCAATGAAGTAACACTCTCGAGAGCGAGATTCTAGCTTACTTGCGTCCACATTCTTCGCATGGACCAAGCATCCCCAAACCCTCAAGTGTTTTACACTAGGTTTGGTTCCATACCAAAACTCATGAGGAGTCAGGTACAGATTTGCTAGGAATCTTATTCAGGATATATATTGCAATCTTTACTGTATATCCCCCGAAACTAAGTGGTAAATGTGCTTTGCTCAGCATAGAACGAACCATGTCCATGATAGTCATGTTGCGTCTTTCAGCAATACCATTAAGTTGAGGGGTTCCAGTAGGAGTGAAATTGGAAACAATTCCATTTTCTTTAAGTTATTTCTTGAATTCATCTGAGAGGTACTCGCCACCTCAGTCAGATCAAATCCGTTTAATATTCTTATCAGATTGGTTCTCAACCAAAGCCTTGAACTCTTTGAATTTTTCAAAGGCTTCAAATTTATGACGTAGTAGGAAGATAAACCTGTATCGCGAATGGTCATCAATAAACATCAAATAATATTGATATCTATTTCGAGTCACGGTACTGAAGGGACCATATACATCGGTATGTACTAGGTCAAGAATACCTTCGCATCATGTAACCTTGTTACAAAAAGGCATCTTAGTCATTTTACCTCGAATACAATGTTCGCAGGTAGGCAAAGATTGAACCTGTAGAAAATCTAAGGGTCCATCTTTTATCAATCTATTAATCCTATTAACAGATAAATGACCAAGCCTTTGATGCCAAATCATATTCGAATGATTTGTATTCTCCCTGGGCCTTTTAGTAGTAACATTCATGACATCTTCATCAATGCACAATTCATAGAGTCCACGAGAAGTCAAAACACCATCTGCAATATATTTATCATAACGATTTATGACTAATTTATTATAGAATAGGAATGAATATCCACTTCTAACAAGTTTAGATACAGATATTAAATTTCTTTTGACTTCAGGTACATAAAGACACTCTTTAAGTAAAAGGACTCTTTCAGGTACGTAAAGATATTAAATTTCATCTGACGCCATGGATTGCACCTGGGCATTGAAGTCGTTATCTCCTCGACAACCACCCTCTGCTATCATCAGAGGGAGGAGGAAGCTAGGCCTCATCACCCTTTATTGGTGGATGGTAGTTAACGAAGGCGGCTGAGGGTTTTAATAGGTGGAGGAAGTTGTCGTTATTGGGGTTTCAGGGTGTTTCGAAATGGAGGGCTTGATGGTGGGGAGTTACGTCGGGGGCTATTGATGGGTTGGCGAGGATGTAGGAGGAGCGGGCTACGTGGTGATGGCGTTATGATGAGGAGAGTGTGGCTGCTGTGGGCTCCAAAATAGGAAGGGGAAGGTGGCGTCGCAGGGTGTAATGTCTGGAGCAGGAGACGTTGGGAGGTAGACGATGAGGCAGAGCCATTGGATGTTGTAATCCAACAACTCTTATTAAGGCATGATCGGTCGGCAGAGATCAGATCCTTAGGATCTGATCCAAGGGCTGTAAGTCATGTAGGGGTGTGCGGTGGAGATGAGTTATAGGTAGTTCATCCAACGGTCAGAAGGGAAGGGGTGATGTGGAAGGTGCTCGGTTGTTGGATGGAAGTCAATCTGATGGTTTTGATGTCAGCCTGTAGAGGGAGATCGGACATTTGAGAGGAGAGGGGCTTGAATGTTCAGATGAAGGCATGCCGAGGAGATCGGACGACCAAGAATCAATGTCGGATGGCGAGAGGTGGTGCGGCCACGTGGGCGGCCCAGTGGGTGCCACATGACTGCTTCAGAAAACTCACAAAATACAAAAATAAAGAAAAATCTAAAAGAAATATAAGGACGTCGATTAGAAAAAAGTTAAAATATGAAAGTTGTAGTCATGTATAACAAAAAGTCAAAAGAGGTCATTTGTACCAAAGTATATTTTTGGGTGCATTTTTAATGGGATAAAAATACTGCTTTTTTAGGTAAATGAGGTTGCATGTCCTTGCAATGTGAGATTGCGATCAATTTAATAAGTTAAAAAAATCGACTAATTACCATCATGTTTGAAATAAAGGGTGTGAGTGACGACGCGATAACCCGAACAACTAAGGTAATGGTGTAGAAAAATGTAGGTCGTTGCGACCTCAGTCACTCGAATGCGTCAATCAAGAAGAATACACCACTCACAGAGATAAAAAATAAGCAAGCACAAGAAAGAGCGGTCTAGCTATAGGATTAACCTGGTATAGCTCCCAGGGTCGAACACAAGGAGCACAGATTGGCCTTGCGGCCTACGATGTAGTCAGAAATCCAAGAGAATTTTTTTTAGTGTTTTTATTTGTTTTTATAATTTTTTTTTAGATTTTTTTTTAATTGATGAGAAAATGAGAGAAAGTAAATACAAGGGAACTTCAACAATGTATAAAACACTCCAAAAATAATGCAAAAATTAAGGAAAAATGGTTTTTATGTTTTTTAAGTTTTTTACTGTTTTTGGTGAATTTTTGGAATTTTTCTAATGGGTAAATTATTTATTAAAAATCAAACAATGCGAAGAACAGAGGATACTGTCCAGCAAGGCTTAAGACCCAAAAATAAAATAATTTTGGATCTCAAAAAGCCCTGAAGGTAATTTTCCTATAATCTAGAAAGAATAAGGAAAATTTAGGCACCCTAATTATTGTTTTTGGATTTTTAATTTATTTATTACAATTTTTATGGGTTTTTAGGGGTTTTTCAATTTTTAAGGTTTTTAAGTGATGAAAAGTAGCCAAAATTGGCTAGAAAATCAATCAACAAGCAATAAACAGTCTCTAATTTTTTTAGAATTTTTGGTGGAGTTTTTAGATTTTTTTGGTATTTTTAAAGTCAAACAGTGGCAAAAATGAGTGTTTTTGAATTTTTAAAAATAATAAATGAAATCAAAAATGTCCCCAAAAATCATAGAAATTCCTACACCATGGCAGGAGCCATGTGTCAAAATTTCATTGGATTTGGAGGTCGTTTGATATTTTATTCAAAAATAAAGGTGGGGCACTGTGCACAGGGACCTAAGTGCAAATACCCAAAAGTTCTGGGGTCTTGGTGCAAAATGCCCAGCAAAACACGTGCCAAGCACGTGCCTGGGGCACTCAAGGACCCAAATGTAATAAAAATAAGTCCCAAGGACCTATTGATAACTCGTATCAAAAGTCCAGGGGGCCCATTTGCAATTTACCCAAAATAAAACGCACATGCGCATAATCAATGCTCACAGGGGTATATATGCAAATAACCAAAACTTTTTATTCAATGAATAACATCCAGAACTACAAGGGGTCTTATGCAAATAACCAAAAATAACACGTGACGAAGCACGTGGTTCACTACTGGCAGGGGTATAAATGCAAATAAAATAAGTACGAGGTCCTTGATGCAAATATCCCAGAAAATAAACAACTTGAATTAAAAATTACAGGACTAAAATGAAATAAGACAAACAGAGGGGTCTAGGAGAAATTTACCCCTTTTATTATTATCGACGGCCCGATGTTGACGCGTGGCAGATCTGACGGTGGAGAACAAACGCGCTTTTAACCATGGAAGCGCTGGCCTGATCCGACGGCTGGTGTGAGTCCACGTGGATGATTGGACGGTGGAGATGCAACGTGGTTCTTCGAAGGAGACCAAGCTCAGATCGGATGGTCGAGGTGCAGCCACGTGGATGATCTAACGGTGCTGGGCTCCTGCGCCTCTCTCCTCGGCTGCGACGGTTCAGATGAGATCCTCAGATGGATCGACGGCTGCTGCTCCTCTACAGATCGACGGCTGGGATTAGAACTGGAGCGGATGCCTCATCGGACGGCTCTGGAAGATGGAGGAAGAACTTGACGCCGGCGAACTTCGCCGACGTCCTGCGTGAACTCCGGTCCTCCTCAGTTGCTGCTAATGATCTGAACACGTTCCTGGTGGCTGCCCGCAGCTGACGATGACGGCCGATGGCCCAACCGAGCCCTGGAGGGGCTCCGGCGAGGCCGAGCGGCGCGAAGCTCCGGTCTGAACTGTAGGGGGGCTCAGATGCCTCCCTTTGGACCTGCAAAGTAGACACGAAGGTTCGCGGGTCGAGGGCAAAATGCCTCGACCCAAGAAGGCGGGGTGAAGGTGGACGGTGCTGTGGGGCGGACGAGCTCCGGCGAGGCGGAGACGGTGGAGCTCGGCTCCCAGATCCTGTGCGATCTGGGTTGAGTGAAAGTGCGTAGAAGGTGCGTGAGGGAATGGCGAAGGTGATGGTCGGGTCGGAGGGTCGAGATGTCACGCGAGGTGGACGGAATCAGGGCAATGCGGCGATGGGTCGATTTGGGCGAAATCGGAAATTGAACGGAATAAAAGATCTAATCGACTACCTGGTGGCTGCAGTAGACTATGCTGGAGCTGGTCTTGCTCCTGGTCGTAGCCTCGAAGGGCGTCAAGGCCTGAGGCTCGATGCTCGACGCGGGTGGCGGAGCAGCGGCGGCGAAGATCGCCGGATCAATGGATTCGCCTCCTCGCCTCACTGCAACAATGGCGAACGCTCGCTGTCACTCTTGCGGTGCCAATGGAGGTCACTGGGAAGAAGGAGATGGTCCAAAGATGGGGCGCGGAGGCGGCGGAGCTGGGGATATAAATGGTGACAGGGGCGTTTAGGGTTGAGGGGCGACAGCGATGGAAAGCATGGATCACGCTGCGAAGGATCGGGCGAGGGAGAGGGATGAACGGCGAAGAATCCGGGCATGGGATATGCGTGGGAGACAGCCTGGAGTCGCGTGGGAAAATCGGAGAAGATGGGGTGGCGCGCCTCTTCCAGAAAAGGAAGGAGTCCGCGGGGGAGTTGACCGGGGTCAACAGTCCCCCGTGGACCAATCAGGAGCGGCCACGTGGATGCAATTTTTGTTTATTTATTTTAGGGTAGAAATAGGCCGAATTAAAGAAAACTCAAAACATGAAATATTTTTCTTTTATTTTTTTCTATTTTTTGGTGATTTTTAATTAATTTTTGGAAATAAAAATAGGGTAGCTATATATATAGGTATATGTACACTATATGGAGTTTTTATTTTTGATTTTTATTTGTTATTTTTATGTATTTTTATGCTCATTTTGTATTTTATTTATTTACAAGATAAAATGAGGAATAAAAGAATATTTTTATTTTATTTTTATCACTTATATACAAGGGTGAAATAAATGGTTGAATACATTTATCTACATGGTATTTATACAATGTATTTTTGTATTTTCAATTTTGTAATTTTTATTTGATTTTTGTTTTGTTTCTTGTTATTTTATATATTTACAATATGTAACATAGAATATTTACAAAAAGTTTAGAAAATAATTGACTTTATTTACAAGGTTAAATAAATACAATGGTGTGGTTTATGCACATGGTGAAAGGGTATTTTTGACTTTTTGATTTTTTAAATTTTTATTTTGTTTTTGATATTTTCTAAATAAAATATGTACAAGCCTATTTTTGGGTGAGGAAAATATAAAGATTTATTTACAGAAGTATATACACATGAGCTCCTATCTCCCTCTACTTTGGCTTTTATGCGGTCAGGCCCATGCTGAGCCCTCCCTTGGGTCAGGTTGCTCAATATTTATTCTAAATATTTCCCTCTTTTTCTTTTTGCTCTTCATTCTTTTATTTTGTGCACAAAAACATGCTAATTATAGGTTTTTACACAATGCATGCTTTTGGTAATTATTTGTATTTACACATATCTACATGTATTTGCAAAGGTTTTTGTAGCTAAAATAGAAGAATAAAGAGTGATGACTGGGTATTCATCACCCCCCTATGCTTAACTTTGCTAGTCCCTTAGCAAACACTTATTTGAAAAAGAAGTGAAAAAGAAAGAAAAAGAAAAAGAAAAGGAGGATGTACATGGATCAAGGTTGACTTATTAAATTTTCCTTCATTAAATTGAAATATGGAGCTCGATCAGATCTTTGGATTATTAATGTGTCGGAACCTTATTCGGACTTAGGCTTAAAACTCAACAGCCTCCAAGTTCCACCAATCTATGGGCAAGACTCCTCAATAAACCAGATCAGAACAAGTCTACATACACAAACTCTAATGACCATGAATCTTTTCTTGCAGTGTAAGTGATATGTGGCTCCCCACCTCAGAAGTGACAAAGAAACAACCTCCCTCAACCTGGTAACTCTAATGCCTCGGTCTAGCAACTCTTTCCTCGAGAAGCGGGGTATTCCCTTCTAAGTTCAAGTGCAACCTGCTCAAGGAGAGGGGGTAGAAGTATAGAGTTTTGGAAGCTTAGCCAGTGTAGCTAAGTCTCCCGCTGCAAGCTTCATGAGATGTAACATGGATACCATAAGCTTTTGCTTTATACTCCGGTGGGGTTATTAAATTTTCAATCCGACCCACCACTTTTTTTTTTTGGAGTTCTTTTTGCATTTTTGCATTTTTTTTTTCAAGAACTTCTGTACAACATATCTACATGGTGCAGCATATATAAGAAATTTCCCCTTGAGCCAGTAGACTATCCCTCTTTTGAAGCTTTATTGCAACCCACAGCTTCTGTCTTTAGCTTTCAACACCACTAGACCAAGTTGAGGTGCACTTCCTTCACTATAAGAAGAAGAGAGGTTCCGCCTAGAAGTACTACCCTCATATGCTACCCCAAGCCAAAGGAAACTGCCTCCTCACCACCTCATCCGTGGAGAGCCATGTGTAAAGTGCAGGTGCAAGTGAAGCCATTGTCTCTGAGAGTCATGCGTGTGTTGTTAAGTGCTCTACTTAGGCTCATCAAGATGACATATGCTCATAGCCTAGTGGACTCAAAGAATTAAGTCCTTATGGACCTGAAAAGCCTTAACCCTAAGTCCTACAAGGTTCCTCTTAAAGTTAGGTGGATTAAGATCTTATTCAAGCTCCATTTCTCAATTTAATTCCAGGCTTAGTTTAAATGTCAACTCTCATCCAGGAAAAACTATATACAGATATGTACACAAGATGCTATTTACAAATATTTTACAATCATGCAAAATTTTTGAAAAAAATGTTTTGAAATCATGAATGAATGCATGAAGTGCAAGTTTTGCAAAAAGATATTTACAAACATTTACACAAGATTTTTGCAAACTTTTGATTTTCAAAACATTTTGGAAAAATTTTGTACTATATACATAATTTTGATACAAAATATTTACACAAGCTTTACACAAAAGATTTTTGAAATCATTTTTACAAAAATACTTTGTACACTAGCTATGTATGTGCAAGAATAAAAGAGGTTTATGTGCATGAAAAATTTTTAAATTTTGTGATTTTTAGCCATTTTATTTATTAACACACTCACACAAAGTACGAGTTATGGCTAAAGTATATATGAAATATATACACACCCCCCCTATACTTAGCTCGAACGATGTCCTCAGAGTGATCAAGAGCGATGAAGAAGACATAACTCGTGCTTAGTAAAAGGGAAGTGAAAAGGAATGGCTAAGTACAGGAACGAATAAATGAATAAAATGAGAGGAACTCGGTGGTCTCCCCCTATACTTAGGATTATCTAATCCTAAGTATAGAAAGTTGTACATGAAGGGAAAGCCGAGTGAAGAAGATACAGAATCTGCCCCCCCTATACTTAGGGTAAAATATCCCTAAGTATAGGCAGCAAAAACAAGAGCAGAAAGAATGAAAAGAATACTCGCAGGTCCGACATCCCCCCTATACTTAGGGTAAAGTACACCCTAAGTATAGCATAATCATAAGATGAGAGACGGGATGTGGGACTAAAGAATAGAATGATATGGACAACTGGATCTATACAGGCGGAGGAACGGTGAAAATCAGGCGTGAGATGCAAAAGATGTGAATCAAAAGACCACATCTCACGCAAAATGAATAGCGGCAATAATAACGTCCCGCGGCTCATGATCTAGAAATGGTTTGAGCCGCTGGCCGTTCACTCGGAAGGTACTCTCAGAAGATAACTCAGATATATCAATGCTACCGTTATCGTGTACCTTTCTGACCAAATAGGGTCCTTTCCATTTGCTCTGTAGCTTTCCTGGAAATAATCTAAGCCTCGCATCAAACAGCCATACTTTCTGTCCAATCTCAAAATGCTTGTGGCTGATATGAGAATCATGCCACTCCTTCACTTTCTCCTTATAATGTAGGCTGCTTGAGAATGCTGCATCTCTAAGCTCTTCCAAGGCGGCTAACTCTGCCCTCCTCTGGTCTCCTATACCATTTGGATCCATAAGAATATCTGTAACTGCCCAGAGTGACTTGTGCCTCAGCTCCACTGGTAGGTGACAGGGCTTGCCATACACGAGGCGAAAGGGAGATGTGCCCAAAGGTGTCTTGAAAGACGTCCGATATGCCCACAAGACCGAGTCCAAAAGCTGTGACCAATTCTTTCGGTCAGGGCGGACGATTTTCTGCAAAATATTCTTGATCTCCCTATTCGACACCTCAGCTAGACCATTCGTCTGTGGATGGTAAGGTGTGGCAACACGATGGTCTATACTGAACTCGCTAGCAAGGGCCTTCACCTGGTCGTTGATGAAATGAGATCCCCCATCAGAAATCAGAACTCGTGGAACCCCGAACCGCATGATGATGTGCTTCTTCAAAAATCTGCAAACTGTCTTTGCATCTGCGGCTCGGGCGGGGATAGCCTCAACCCAACGACTAACATAATCTACGGCCAACAGAATGTACTCAAATCCCTGACTCTTAGGGAATGGACCCATGAAATCAATGCCCCATGCGTCAAAAACCTCACAGAAGTGAATGGGCTGCATCGGCATCATATCACGTTGTCCACAAGTGCCCATCCTCTGACAGTCAGTACACCTCTTCACGAACTCATCAGAGTCCTTGAAGAGTGTAGGCCACCACAAACCGGACTGGAGCACTTTCTGCGCCGTTCTCCTCCCAGAATGATGTCCTCCTGCCTCAAGCTTGTGGCAGTAAGTGAGGACACTATGATGCTCCTCCTGAGGAATACACCGACGCCAGATGCTATCCCCTCCTTCGTGGTAAAGGATGGGATCCTCCCAGTGGTAGGACTTGGCCTTCGCAAGGAAGGTCTCAATCCTCTGCTTGGGCCAGTCTTGTGGAACTTTCCCAGCAACGAGAAAGTTCACAATATCAGCGTACCATGGGAGTGAGGCGATAGCAAGGATCGCCTCATCTGGGAAGGTATCTCTGATCGGATCAATCTGCTCTGTCTCCTCAGGCTGCTCTAATCGGGATAAATGGTCCGCCACCACATTCTTGACTCCAGGCTTATCCTTGATCTCAATGTCGAACTCCTGGAGTAGAAGGATCCATCTAGTCAGTCTAGCCTTGGCATCCTTCTTTGCCATGAAGTACCTGATGGCGGTGTGATCTGTGTACAAAGTCACTCTTGATCCAATGATATATGATCTGAATTTATCTAGGGCAAACACTACTGCTAGCATCTCCTTCTCTGTGACCGTATAATTCCGCTGGGCGGAATCCAATGTGCGGCTAGCATAGTGTATGGCAAACGGTACTCCATCCCTCCTCTGTCCTAGCACGGCCCCTACGGCAAAATCAGAGGCGTCCGTCATGATCTCGAATGGGAGAGACCAATCTGGTGGCTGAAGGACAGGAGCCTCAATAACACATTGCTGGAGAGTTTCAAAGGACGAAAGACACTTGTCATCGACAAGGAACTCGGTGTCTTTCGTCAAGAGGTCAGTCAACGGTCGGGCAATCTTGCTGAAATCATGAATGAATCTCCTGTAAAAACCGACGTGCCCCAGAAATGACCGTAACTGCTTCAGATTGGACGGCGGTGTGAGTTTCCTAATGACATCGACCTTGGCCAGATCAACCTCCATGCCTCTGTTAGAGATGATGTGGCCAAGCACCGTCCCTTGAGTCACCATGAAGTGACTCTTCTCCCAAGACAGAACCAAGCGGGTAGCAATACATCGCTGGAGCACTCGGTCTAGGCAGTCAAGACAGGAATCGAATCCGTCGCCGTAAACCGAGAAGTCGTCCATGAAGACCTCCAAACACTCCCCTACCATGTCCGAAAAGATTGACAGCATGCATCTCTGAAAAGTCGCAGGGGCGTTACATAGCCCGAATGGCATGCGTCGAAAGGCGTAAGTACCGAAGGGACAGGTAAAGGTGGTCTTCTCCTGATCCTCAGGAGCGATGGCCACCTGGTTGTAGCCCGAGTACCCATCTAGGAAGCAATAATGGCTCTTCCCTGCCAGTCTCTCTATGATCTGATCAATAAAAGGCAGGGGGAAATGGTCCTTCTTGGTAGCCTGGTTGAGTCTCCTGTAGTCAACGCAGACCCTCCAAGAGGTGGGTACCCGTGTAGCAATCTCCTCTCCCGACTCACTGATCACAGTCGTGATGCCCGTCTTCTTGGGCACCACATGCAAGGGGCTAACCCACTTGGAGTCGGAAATGGGATAAATAAAATCTGCACTCCACCATTTTGATATTTCTTTCATAACAACCTCTCTTAGGTTGGGGTTCAGTCGCCGCTGGAACTCACGCGACGGCTTTGCCCCTTCCTCGAGATAGATATGGTGGGAACACAACGAAGGACTAATCCCATGGAGATCTGCTACGCTCCATCCAATTGCCTTGCGGTTCTTTTCAAGAACCTCCATCAGACGGGATTCTTGTTCTCCAGTCAGATCGGCAGAGATGATGACTGGGTACATCTCAGACTCTCCCGCAAGGAATCTATACTTCAGCGAAGTAGGGAGCGGCTTTAGCTCTGGACAGCTGGGTGCTGGCAAATCTGGCTTCTGAAGAAGATGTGTGTATGCGGACAATTCTGCCAAATTTGCCTGGGAGAATGATAACGAACTCTCACAAACTGGATCTGGAGAAGGCGGGTCCTCTACATTGTCTCTGATCTGTTCTGCCTCTACCTCCTCCTCATCTATAGGCTCAGGTGGATCCAGATCTGGCATCTGATCATCACAATCTGCCCAATCAGACTCTGAATCCGAGGGATCTATATCAGACTCGGTGGCATCAGTACCACCGGATGACAAGGTGGCATCAGTACCACCATTACTGGAAATCGTGTCGCGATCAAGGTCCGACTCTGCTGACTCAATAGTATCCTGAACCAGGGCTGTGCTCTCCAGACTATCCTCTACGATCATCTCTGCATCAGCTGTATCTGAATATGAGAGGATGGTCTGTGCTGCAGGATCTGCCCAAGCTGCCTCATCATCTGTGATCACAAAATCACAGCCCTGGTGGATGTCTGGCTCTGTGTCTGTCAGCTGCTCTGAATCTGTACTGCCATGTGAGCGGGATCTGGATCTGGCTCTGTGGTCCTTAACCGTCTCTATTTGTATACTCTCGCCCTGGACGCGAAAGAATACCTTCCCACTGTCATGGTCAGTCACTGCCTTGGCTGTGGCCAAGAACGGGCGACCGAGGATGATGGGGGAATCGGTCAACGAGTCAGGGGTCTCCATGTCTAGTACGACAAAATCCACGGGGAATTGCAAAGCCTGAATCGTGACGACAACGTCTCGCAACAACCCCTTTGGCCTCTTGACAGACCGATCAGCAAACTGAAGGTATGTCCTGCTCTGTCTAAGAGTGCCCAACTCTAAGTGGTCGAGAAGGGCTGCCGGAAGAAGGTTGATCGACGATCCGCTATCTAATAGAGTACGGTCGAACCTCTGCTCACTAATCTGACATCTGACATACGGGGCCCCTAAATCTGGCCTCTTAGTCGGCAGATGGTTCTGGATCGCGTAACACGTGGCTTTTGTTAGCACATGAATTTCTGCGGTCTTGCTCCTCTTCTTCCTCCTGACTGTGGTCCTGTCTCTCAAGGATCGCTGAAGAAGAGGGATGTGCTGCAAAGCCTCATTGAGGGTCAGCTGGATGTGAAATCGGTCTATCATGCTCTGGCTGAACTCCTCCTGCTCTCTCTTTTTTGGGTCTTTTTCTTTTTTCTTCCCTTTCCCTAACTCAAGGGCTCTAGGAAAGGGAATCACAGGGTCCTTCTCAGATGAAGGACTAGGAATAGGCCTAGACGGTTCGATGACCGGATCCTCACAAACGTCATTCACCACAGTGGGATCAGAAGAAACTAAACCTTTTCCTTTATTCAAATCAGAGTTCTGAGATACATTCATTCGAGGAAAGACAACATTTCTATCAAAATAAATGTTAGTGGCCTCAGTACCACCTCTAGCTGGCTCTACAACTAGACGTCTTGCGGCCTCAGTACCGCGGGCTGGCTCGGCTCTGCTGGTGGCGTCAGTACCACCTCCTCGATGTGGTGAAATGGCGGCCTCAGTACCGCCGGTGGAATCAGCATCTCGGGTGGCATCAGTACCACCCTCATCAGGATGTGCGGCTTCAGTACCGCTCTCCTCTTCCTCATCTAGCGCTCTAGATGGATCCTCGCGTTTTCGCTCAGATGAGGCGCCTCCTGCTGGTCTTCTACCGCTCCTAAGTGTGACAAAATCAGCATCAAATATATCCGACGAGATATCATCAAATGAGTTACTAGGAGTGGTAGGCTCAGTGTGAACTACCTGCTCAGATTTCCTCTTCAAGTTATTCGGATTAGGCTCGATCTGTGCAGGGATGGCGGCCTTCCCTCTCATCAGGTCCCGCATCTCCTGGCGGAACTCGTCCATCTCCCGTCTAAATGTAGCCTGCTGCTCTGTGAAGAGGCGGGCTAGATCATCCATGGCGGGGCTCTCATGGGAGCCCGACGGGTTGCCTCTCTGGTAATGAGGCTGCTGGACCTGGTGCTGCTGCGGCTGAGAGGGGTAAGAGGAATGATGCTGCTGCTGGTGAGCCTGCTGCTCACGTCTCCAATTCTGTCCCTGCTGCTGGTAGGGACGAGATACGAAGGATGATGGCTGGTGTGCTGGGTGCTGCTGGTGATTTCTCTGCTGGGAGTACTGCCCTCCCTGACCGGCTGGCTGCTGTTGGGACTGGTTACCCCCATTCCCCCACCTGAATCCGGGATGGTCTCGTCGGATTCCAGGTTGAGGGTGGTCATACCAAATCCCGTTGACATCCATCAACGGTTCCGCATCGTAAGGGGCTGGTGGGAGTACATCCAGAGGCTGATCCGGCTGATATACCACCATCTGTAAGTCTGGAGATGGTGGTGACTGGTAAGAGGGCTGCTGCTGCTGGTACGGCTCCGCCTGTACAAGGTGAACTTGTCTAGGCTGCTGCAAAGAGCTGGAGCGCTGGGACGAGCTGCGGCTGCCGCCGGAATCGCCTCGCGACAGAAGACGGGGCTGAGGAGCCGTCTGTGCCTCCTGAAGACACAAGAGCTGGGTCTTCATGTCGCTCAGAGTTTGTGCCATTTCCTCCATCTGAGTTATGCCCTGGCACTGCTTCTTCTCTATTATTTCCATGCGGTCCAACTTCTCGCTGATAATCCCCATGTCCGCAGCGGCCGACTCTGCCTGTGCGGCTGCAACTGTGGACGAACTGGATGGACCTGCATCAACCCGTGCTATCCGCTGGTACTGCACGGGTCCTGGCGGCTGCTGAGATCTCTGTGTGTACAACCGAGTCTGGGACATCACCATGTAATTTTCGGACATCTCCTCATAGATGGCCCAGACTTGGTTGTGGTCCTTGGCAAAGTAGGACCCGCCGCAAGAAGCATTCACCAGTCCCTGAAGCTCTGGCGTCAGCCCACTAAAGAAGCTCTGAACTAGGTTCGGCTTCGAAATGTCGTGGTGTGGGCATCTATCCAGAAGCTCTCTGAACCTCCCCCATGCCTCGTGAAATTGCTCGTTAGGGAGCATGGAGAAGTTGTTGATCAGGGACCTTGCTGCATTCGTCCGCCCGAGTGGATAGTACTTGTTCAAGTACTCGGTGCGGAGTTGCTCCCAGGTGTAAACAAACTTCCCTAAATGTTTCAGCCAGGCGACTGCTCTATCTGCCAGTGAAAAAGGGAAGGCCATCATCCGAATCGTATCTTGGTCCACACGACGGTCGTGGACAGTGCTACAAATCATCAGAAACTCCTGGAGATGGAGGTGGGGTTCCTCAGTGGCGAGTCCGTGAAAATGAGGAAGCATCTGCAGGGTGTTCGGAGGGAACTTGAAATCCCCCACGATAGCAGGTATCACAACCCACTGGTGCATCAGTGTAGATCCGGGGTTGTGTAGCTCCCGCATCGGTCTTGCTGCGGCGGCGGCTGCCGCTGCTGCGGCAGCTGCTGCTGCGGCTGCTGCCTCTGCATCAGCGTCAGGAATGTCCTCCGGCTCGCTCGGCTCGTCTCGCTCTCTTCGGAGTCTCTCCAACTCCCTCCTCATCTCTATCATGAATGCCCCCTGATCGCGTAACTGTTGCTGAACCGTCTCTAATGATGCGATCAGGGTGGAGTTGATCGCCCCTTGGTCTAAGACAAAATGTTCGGGCTGGCGATCGTCTGAACTGCCGGCTCCAGCCATAGGGATGTCTGCAAAATCAGATGAGCCCAACTCAGGTTCTGTCAAATTAATTCGTCTTTCCTCGGGCTCATGTCTCTCAGTAGCAGAAGAAAGGGGATCGAGGGGGAACAGGGTGGAATCGAACTCGGGCCCGGAGAGCTGGTCTCGACTCTCATGAGCCAACCTAGATGATGAAGTAGACGCGCCTGAAAGCGGTGCAGCCAGAGGCTGCCTAAGAGATCGTCTACCCATCATCTTGATCTTGGCGAGTTGGGCGGATGGGATCTGGAGAAAATATGATCGCAAAGCAAACCCCGGGTTCACCAACGCAACTCAATCTGAAGACCGTGAAAGATCGGTCAATTTATCTTGTCAATTTTATTTGGTGAACATACAAAATATCAGAGCGCTTACGTGACCTGTTAGGATACCCGATGCTACTCCAACCGACTGGCCCGCACGGAAGAGTCGGTAGTCAGCTAGAAATAACACCGGAGGGTTCTACCTAGGGTACGAGTCACTCTCTCGCGCATCCAAACCATACAAGGAGGGGGTTGCTCTCCCCAAGACAAATTTTTAATGTGAGTGTCTTTTAGGGTCAATAATGTTATCCAGTCCCAAATTTTTTGTTTTTTTTCTTTTTAATTTTTTTCAAAATAAATACAAGCGGCCTAACGGTTTTTCCGATTCTCCTGATGATTAAGTCAAAAACAGAGGGAGAAGACGAAAAAGCCGATGCGCGAAGAAATCAATGATGCATGCAGAGAAAGAAAAGAAATGCGTACCTTGTCTCCAGCACTCTACATGCAAGTGATCCGCGCAAAATTTAAAGACAGAATAAAACTACCTAAATGGTGCAGCGGGAAAAATCGGCCTTAGACAAGCAACTTCTATTGATCGTGAAGAACAATAGTTAGCTAACCGAATCGAGTCCGGAGTCCGATCTTGGGAGTCACTCGGTGCCCGCCACAACGGGTCCTGCCAGCGCTGTATGTGACTCCTCACGGCACGTGGTCTCAAATCCAATTAAACTAACTTTTTCAGTGAATTTTATTAAGGTCCAATTACGTTCTATAGGAACAGATATTCTATTAGGTGTTGGGCCTTAAAAATTTACGTCACAATCAATCAAAATTCCTATGTCTAGGGGCTAAAACCGCGAGAAACACCGGAAAAGGCAGCTAGCTATAAAAACCACGATAAAAGCCGCGAAAATCCAAATGGGTCCCCCGAGCACACCGGTGCTCGGCGAAACAGACCCGCTAAGTTACAAATGTCCACAGTTCAAAGTCCAAGTCCTAAATTATTACAAAAAATTGTTCTCTCTCTCTCTCTAAGTAGAAATTTCTTCTCCTCTCTCTCTCTTCCTGCTCTTCTTCCCGTGCGGGTCCTCAAAAAGTGTACTCCAAGTTCTCCACGCAGTACCTCGCACAAAAATTAGAAAGAGAGAGAGTGTCAGAAAACAGTTATAATTAAGAGAGACAATATGGAAAAATGACTACAAAGCCGTGCTCCCCGGCAACGGCGCCATTCTGACGACGCGATAACCCGAACAACTAAGGTAATGGTGTAGAAAAATGTAGGTCGTTGCGACCTCAGTCACTCGAATGCGTCAATCAAGAAGAATACACCACTCACAGAGATAAAAAATAAGCAAGCACAAGAAAGAGCGGTCTAGCTATAGGATTAACCTGGTATAGCTCCCAGGGTCGAACACAAGGAGCACAGATTGGCCTTGCGGCCTACGATGTAGTCAGAAATCCAAGAGAATTTTTTTTAGTGTTTTTATTTGTTTTTATAATTTTTTTTTAGATTTTTTTTTAATTGATGAGAAAATGAGAGAAAGTAAATACAAGGGAACTTCAACAATGTATAAAACACTCCAAAAATAATGCAAAAATTAAGGAAAAATGGTTTTTATGTTTTTTAAGTTTTTTACTGTTTTTGGTGAATTTTTGGAATTTTTCTAATGGGTAAATTATTTATTAAAAATCAAACAATGCGAAGAATAGAGGATACTGTCCAGCAAGGCTTAAGACCCAAAAATAAAATAATTTTGGATCTCAAAAAGCCCTGAAGGTAATTTTCCTATAATCTAGAAAGAATAAGGAAAATTTAGGCACCCTAATTATTGTTTTTGGATTTTTAATTTATTTATTACAATTTTTATGGGTTTTTAGGGGTTTTTCAATTTTTAAGGTTTTTAAGTGATGAAAAGTAGCCAAAATTGGCTAGAAAATCAATCAACAAGCAATAAACAGTCTCTAATTTTTTTAGAATTTTTGGTGGAGTTTTTAGATTTTTTTGGTATTTTTAAAGTCAAACAGTGGCAAAAATGAGTGTTTTTGAATTTTTAAAAATAATAAATGAAATCAAAAATGTCCCCAAAAATCATAGAAATTCCTACACCATGGCAGGAGCCATGTGTCAAAATTTCATTGGATTTGGAGGTCGTTTGATATTTTATTCAAAAATAAAGGTGGGGCACTGTGCACAGGGACCTAAGTGCAAATACCCAAAAGTTCTGGGGTCTTGGTGCAAAATGCCCAGCAAAACACGTGCCAAGCACGTGCCTGGGGCACTCAAGGACCCAAATGTAATAAAAATAAGTCCCAAGGACCTATTGATAACTCGTATCAAAAGTCCAGGGGGCCCATTTGCAATTTACCCAAAATAAAACGCGCATGCGCATAATCAATGCTCACAGGGGTATATATGCAAATAACCAAAACTTTTTATTCAATGAATAACATCCAGAACTACAAGGGGTCTTATGCAAATAACCAAAAATAACACGTGACGAAGCACGTGGTTCACTACTGGCAGGGGTATAAATGCAAATAAAATAAGTACGAGGTCCTTGATGCAAATATCCCAGAAAATAAACAACTTGAATTAAAAATTACAGGACTAAAATGAAATAAGACAAACAGAGGGGTCTAGGAGAAATTTACCCCTTTTATTATTATCGACGGCCCGATGTTGACGCGTGGCAGATCTGACGGTGGAGAACAAACGCGCTTTTAACCATGGAAGCGCTGGCCTGATCCGACGGCTGGTGTGAGTCCACGTGGATGATTGGACGGTGGAGATGCAACGTGGTTCTTCGAAGGAGACCAAGCTCAGATCGGATGGTCGAGGTGCAGCCACGTGGATGATCTAACGGTGCTGGGCTCCTGCGCCTCTCTCCTCGGCTGCGACGGTTCAGATGAGATCCTCAGATGGATCGACGGCTGCTGCTCCTCTACAGATCGACGGCTGGGATTAGAACTGGAGCGGATGCCTCATCGGACGGCTCTGGAAGATGGAGGAAGAACTCGACGCCGGCGAACTTCGCCGACGTCCTGCGTGAACTCCGGTCCTCCTCAGTTGCTGCTAATGATCTGAACACGTTCCTGGTGGCTGCCCGCAGCTGACGATGACGGCCGATGGCCCAACCGAGCCCTGGAGGGGCTCCGGCGAGGCCGAGCGGCGCGAAGCTCCGGTCTGAACTGTAGGGGGGCTCAGATGCCTCCCTTTGGACCTGCAAAGTAGACACGAAGGTTCGCGGGTCGAGGGCAAAATGCCTCGACCCAAGAAGGCGGGGTGAAGGTGGACGGTGCTGTGGGGCGGACGAGCTCCGGCGAGGCGGAGACGGTGGAGCTCGGCTCCCAGATCCTGTACGATCTGGGTTGAGTGAAAGTGCGTAGAAGGTGCGTGAGGGAATGGCGAAGGTGATGGTCGGGTCGGAGGGTCGAGATGTCACGCGAGGTGGACGGAATCAGGGCAATGCGGCGATGGGTCGATTTGGGCGAAATCGGAAATTGAACGGAATAAAAGATCTAATCGACTACCTGGTGGCTGCAGTAGACTATGCTGGAGCTGGTCTTGCTCCTGGTCGTAGCCTCGAAGGGCGTCAAGGCCTGAGGCTCGATGCTCGACGCGGGTGGCGGAGCAGCGGCGGCGAAGATCGCCGGATCAATGGATTCGCCTCCTCGCCTCACTGCAACAATGGCGAACGCTCGCTGTCACTCTTGCGGTGCCAATGGAGGTCACTGGGAAGAAGGAGATGGTCCAAAGATGGGGCGCGGAGGCGGCGGAGCTGGGGATATAAATGGTGACAGGGGCGTTTAGGGTTGAGGGGCGACAGCGATGGAAAGCATGGATCACGCTGCGAAGGATCGGGCGAGGGAGAGGGATGAACGGCGAAGAATCCGGGCATGGGATATGCGTGGGAGACAGCCTGGAGTCGCGTGGGAAAATCGGAGAAGATGGGGTGGCGCGCCTCTTCCAGAAAAGGAAGGAGTCCGCGGGGGAGTTGACCGGGGTCAACAGTCCCCCGTGGACCAATCAGGAGCGGCCACGTGGATGCAATTTTTGTTTATTTATTTTAGGGTAGAAATAGGCCGAATTAAAGAAAACTCAAAACATGAAATATTTTTCTTTTATTTTTTTCTATTTTTTGGTGATTTTTAATTAATTTTTGGAAATAAAAATAGGGTAGCTATATATATAGGTATATGTACACTATATGGAGTTTTTATTTTTGATTTTTATTTGTTATTTTTATGTATTTTTATGCTCATTTTGTATTTTATTTATTTACAAGATAAAATGAGGAATAAAAGAATATTTTTATTTTATTTTTATCACTTATATACAAGGGTGAAATAAATGGTTGAATACATTTATCTACATGGTATTTATACAATGTATTTTTGTATTTTCAATTTTGTAATTTTTATTTGATTTTTGTTTTGTTTCTTGTTATTTTATATATTTACAATATGTAACATAGAATATTTACAAAAAGTTTAGAAAATAATTGACTTTATTTACAAGGTTAAATAAATACAATGGTGTGGTTTATGCACATGGTGAAAGGGTATTTTTGACTTTTTGATTTTTTAAATTTTTATTTTGTTTTTGATATTTTCTAAATAAAATATGTACAAGCCTATTTTTGGGTGAGGAAAATATAAAGATTTATTTACAGAAGTATATACACATGAGCTCCTATCTCCCTCTACTTTGGCTTTTATGCGGTCAGGCCCATGCTGAGCCCTCCCTTGGGTCAGGTTGCTCAATATTTATTCTAAATATTTCCCTCTTTTTCTTTTTGCTCTTCATTCTTTTATTTTGTGCACAAAAACATGCTAATTATAGGTTTTTACACAATGCATGCTTTTGGTAATTATTTGTATTTACACATATCTACATGTATTTGCAAAGGTTTTTGTAGCTAAAATAGAAGAATAAAGAGTGATGAATGGGTATTCATCAGTGAGCGAGAGGGTGTAGTCCCACATCTCCCTATAGCCAATATCTCTTTTTCAACTTCTCATTTTTTTATTTTAATTTCTACGGCATTAGCCGAAGTCCTCCTATTCTCCTCCTTTTTCAAAAATGAGACGGATAAGGATATCAGTTTGATATCCTCAAACATATGTATCTATATTTGTATCTGAATACCCATTTTCATGTATAAATATAATTGCAAATTTATTTTTAACATAGATAACGTAATTTTAGGGTTTTATCACTTGCGTCCCGCTTAGATTTTGCAATATCGATTATGCTAGTCTATTTTTTTTTGTAATATCAATTCTTTCCCTATGTTCATACGAAACTGAAGTTTTGTCCTTCTATCAAGATAAACTAGAGGCAAATGATATTACAAAAGGACATAACTATACATTTTGTAAGAATACATGGGCACAACTGATATTATAAAAAAGAAAGGGACATAACTGATATTGCATATTCTAATAGGGGTAAAATCTATTGTTTTATGCCTTCTTTCATCATATTTGGTATAATTATTACAATACAAGTATAATTAGTATATTTATATCGTCTATATTCTATCTAATGCATGCATATTTATAATAATATACGGACTATTTGTATGTGATTGGTACCCTTTATACATCTCTATCCGTTTTTAAGGAGAAGATAACATAGTTTTTATATTCGTTAGATATCCACATCCATATTCGTATTTAAAAATAGATAAGGATATAGTAACACCTATATTTGTATCCGTACATTTGCATTTTTGCCAACCAATCCACGTCAAAGAAAAAAGAGAATAACAAAGCTTGATTAGACGCACTGAATTAGTGAAAATAGAGAGAATTTCGTAATCTTCATCAAGTTTGTAACCACAATACTCGTTGAATGCTTTAAAAAAATTACTTTAAGGAACAATTCTAAATTATGAACAATTCTAAATTACAAAGAAGATGAATGACTACTTACATTTTAATTTTATATGAAAAACTTTTGTATCCAAGTCTTACTTTCGACGTAGTAAGATTATGAGTAATTTTATTTTCTCGAGTTTCCTTTCATTTTTTTAAATATTATGATATATATGTTCAAACAATTATTTAATATCTTTAGAGATGGTATGATATGAAGTCAAAATAAATTTTGCAACTTAAGTAAACAAAATCTCTCTATATATATATTAAAAAAATCTTTCTATTCTACTTGCCCCCCCCCCAGCCAACATTCCTGGCTTCGTTCATGGTTTCAACTACAGATTTTTGTAAAATATATCAACTTTTTGTTTCGCATTTCCTTTGTAAATCTTGTATAGTGTTCTGCAAAATAAAAAGTCAATTAGTAAATTGTATGCCGCCTCCCTTTTAACATTAAAATAAAATTCCTATCATATAACTGGAATATGAAAGATTGTATGATATATTGTTCACATCATACATTTAGAAAACCACTACATATATATCGTATCCTTCAACATTCTAAAGATAAATACCTAAATGTCAATATTTATTCATTTAGAATATCTTGCCTGAATTGAAAAAAAAATCCCATCGCATTAGTGATGATTTCGGAATGAAAACAGATCGGTATGCCTATTTTCATATCCATATTCATATTCGCTCCATCTCTATCGAATACGAATATAGATACGGATATGATTCAGAAATGCATTAAGGAAATCATATACTTCAAGATAAGGATACGAATCCGAATCGGATATTTATCGAATCCGAATACGGATCGAATAAAGAGCGAACCCGAATACATATCGAGTAAGGAGCTAATCCAAATATAAATTGAATAAAAAGTGAAATCCAAATATGGATCCAAAAACATGAAATCCGAATGCGGATCGAATAAAGACTACATACGAATACGAATAGAATTTTTATCAAAGTTCATAATGATTTTAAAAAAAGGGCAATGGAAAATAGGTTGCATCATGACAAAAGGGGGCATCAATGTGACTTGCATTCTTGGCCGGAAGCAAAATATGGGGCATGATTTCGTAACTTATGTTCGTGACCATCTTCAAACAAATGGAAGTTTATTAATATCATTAATATATTATATTCTATAATGTATAATACTAATACAATAACACAGGGTGATAGGCGGTCCGAGCGACCAAGGTAAAGGTACTAAATAGGTCGTTGTGACCTCGATCACTCAGATGCACTTAATCAAGAAAAATCGAACCACTAATAGAAATAAAATCGATCACAACAAAAGATAGCAGTCCAGCTATGAGTTTAACCTGGTATAGCACCCAGGGTCGAACTCGAGGAGCACGGGTTGGCCAAAGGCCTACGAAGTAGTAAAAATGAAATAAAATAAAGACAAATTATTTTTAATGCTTTTTAATGATTTTTATATTTTTTTGGATTTTAAATATGTGAAGAAAACAAAAGAAACACAAAAGCAAGCACACTTTGGCTAATTATTTAATGTGTCAAAAATCAAGCAAAAATTCAAACAAAAATGTTTTTCTGTTTTTATGTTTTTTAGTGTTTTTGGTTAATTTTTGATAATTTTCTGATGTATATTTTATTTTCTAAAAATCAAACAGTAGCAAAGAAGCAAGGTATTGTCTAGCCAAGCCTAAAGTCCCTAGATAAAATATCTAAGAACCTCAAAAGGGTCTGAAGGTATTTTTCCTGTAAACTAGGTAAAACAAGGAAAATTTGAGTACTAAAATTATTGTTTTTGGGTTTTTAGATTATTTAATAGAATTTTTATGGGTTTTGAGGTGTTTTTAAGTTTTTATGGTTTTTAATCAGTGAAAAATAGCCAAAATTGGCTAGAAAATAAAGGAACACAAAATAAAGAGTACCTAATTTTTATAGAATTTTTAGGGGGGTTTTTATATTTTTTTGGGATTTTTAACTCTAGGCAGTAGCTGAAATAATGGTTTTTGAATTTTTAAAAATAACAAATAAACTCAAAAATGTCCTCAAAAATTCTCAAAAATCCTACAACATGGCAGGAGCCATGTATCAAATTTTCATCGAATTTGGAGGTGATTTGATATTTTATTCAAAAATCACAAGGGGGCACTGTGCACAAGGACTGAAGTGCAACTACCCTAAGTTCTGGGGGTCCAGGTGCAAAATTCCCAGCAAAACACGCGCGAGGCGCGTGCCTAGGGCACTCAGGGACCTATATGTAATAAAAAGAAGGTCCTGGGACTAATTGGTAACACGTACCAAAAGTCCGAGGACCTCAGTTGCAATTTACCCACAAATAAACGCACATGCGGAATAAAATCATTCACAGGGGCATAAATGCAAATACCAAAAAGATTTCATTCATTTCAGAACCATCCAGAACTACACGGACCAAGGTTGCAAATACACCAATAAAACACGTGACGAAGCACGTGGCTCACAATAGGCAGGGGCATACATGCAAATAGCTAAAGTACGAGGTCCAACATGCAAAATACCCTAAAACTAATCAACTGACGAAAATATTTACAGGACTAAAACGAAATAAAAGATAAGGAAGGGCCTAAGGGTAAATTACCCTTTATTAAGTCGCACGATGGATGCGCGCCACGTGTGTAGATGGACGGCTGGAAATGGCTGGCGCTCCAACGCTGAGGTTCTCGCAGCGATCGGACGACTGAGGGTATGCCACGTGGGAGATCGAACGGGTGCGGTGCTCGGTGGCTACCCCTCGTGCAACGGACGGTCCTGATCGCCTCTCCAAGATCTGACGGTGTCTGGCTCTCCTCAAGTGAACGGTCTGGATACGAACTGGAGGTCAAGGACGATCGAACGGTCGGGGAAGATGCTGGAAGAACAGTCGGCCGGCGAGCTTCGCCGGCCTCGTGCGAGCGCTGGTCTCCTCCCCTGCTGCCTCTGAAGATCGGATAAGGTCCGCGATGATGCTCCGCAGCTGCTGGTAGGCTCCGATGACCCAGCCGAGCCCTGAAGGGCTCCGGCGAGGTCGGCGGAGGTGAAGCTCCTGGCCCAGATGACTCGAACCCTCAGATGGGCTCGCAATGACCTGCAAGGTAGACTAGGAAACTCGCGGGTCGAGGGCAAAGTGCCTCGACCCCGTTAGGCGTCGTGGAGGTGACCGGTGGGGCGATATGGTCGAACTCCGGCGAAGCGGTGGACGGAGGAGTTCGAATCCCCAGCTCCTGTGCGAGATGGGTTGGATGGGGGTATGGAGAAGGTGCGCGGAAGGAAGGCGGAGATGAAGATGGATTCCGATGATCGAATGGAGGTGTGAGACGGTCGGAATCGGCGAAACACGACGGCGATGTGATTTGGGGCAAAATGGAAATTAGACTAAATAGAGGGGCTAGGGGACTACCTGGGTGGATGAATCGACTGTGCTGGAGCTGGGGGTGCTCCCGGTCCTCGCCTCAAGGAGCGTCGACGTTCGAGGCTCGAGCTCCAACTCGGGGCGGAGCACGGCGGTGAAGACTCGCCGGATCAGTGGCTTTCGCCTCCTTTCCTCGCTGCGACAGGTCGAGACTCGAGCTGTCACCTCTCTCTCTCTCTGGAGCTCACTGGAAATCGAAGCAGATGGCCAAAGATACGTGAAATGAGCGGCGGAGCTGAGATTAAGTATGCTGGAGGGTCCGGGAAGAAGGGCGCGGGTAGGGCGAGCTGGTGCGCGGATCCCGAGGCGAAGGCTCCGGCGAGGTTCTCGGGTATGACGTGAGCATTCCGGACCCGGGGTTGGGGCGAAAAGGATTCGGGTCTGTATGGGAAAATCCGAGAAGATCGGTCGGGCGCAGCAGACCCGTGGGAAGTGGTCCTGGGGGGGAGTTGACCGGGCGGTCAACATCCCCCAGGGCCAATGGGTGAAGGCCACGTGGCTGAATCTTAAGATGACAAATGGAGGTAGCTAGGGCCCGATTCAGCCAAAACACAAAACATGAAATATTTTTATTTTATTTTTTCTATTTTTTGGTGATTTTTAATTAATTTTTGGAAATAAAAATAAGGTACCTATAATATATAGCTATATATAGGTATATATACAATATGTAGGTTTTTGATTTTTGATTTTTTAATTATTATTTTTGTACAATTTTATTCCTATTTTATATTTTATTTATTTATAGAATAAAATGAGGAATAAAAGGGTATTTTTATTTTGTCTTTATTATTTATATACATAGGTAAAATAAATAGATATATACATCTATATACATGATATATATATATATATACAATGTATTTTTATGTTTTGAATTTTGTACTTTTTATTTGATTTTTGTTTTGATTCTTTTCATTTTATTTATTTACAATATATAATATAGGATATTTACAAAAAGTTTAAAAAATAATTTTATTTATTTATAAGGTTGAATAAATATAGGAGTATGGTTTATGTATATGGTGAAAGGGCATTTTTTAACTTTTTGATTTTCAAATTTTTATTTTGTTGTTAATATTTTCTAAATATATACACATATGTACAAGCATATTTTTGGGTGAGGAAAATATAATCTTATTTATTTACACCAATATTTACACATGAGCCCCTATCTCCCTCTACTTTGGCTTTTATGCGGTCAGGCCCATGCTGAGCCCTCCCTTGGGTTAGGTTGCTCAATATTTATTCTAAATATTTCCCTCTTTTTCTTTTTCATCTTTATTCTTTTATTTTTGCACAAAAACATGCTAATTATAAGTTTTTACACAATGCATGCTTTTGCTAATTATTCCTATTTACACATATCTACATGCATTTGCATAAGGTTTTTGTAGCTAAAATATAAGAATAAAGAGTGATGAATGGGTATTCATCACCCCCCTATACTTAACTTTGCTAGTCCCTTAGCAAACACTTATTTGAAAAAGAAGCGAAAAAGAAAGAAAGAAAAAGAAAAAGAGGATGTACATGGACCAAGGTTGATTATTAAACTTGCCTTCATTAAATTGAGGTATGGAGCTCAATCAGATCTTTGGATTATTAATGTGTCGGAACCTTATTTAGACTTAAGCTTAAAACCTAACAGCCTCTAAGTTCCACTAATCTATAACCAAGACTCCTCAATGCTCCAGATCAGAACAAGTCATCAATCACAAACCCTGAAGACCATGAATCTTTTCTTGTCCTGTGAATGTGAAGTCTAAGCTCTCCACCTCTGAAATGGCAACTTGACAACCCTCCCCAACAAGGTAACTCTATGACCTCAATCTGGCCACTCTTTCCTCGAGGAGCGGGGTATTCCCTTCTAAGTTCAAGTACAACCGGCTCAAGAAGAGGGGGAAGAAGAGAATGGGTCAAGGCCAGTGTAGCCAAGTACCCTTGGGAGCTTGACCAGTGTAGCCAAGTCTCCCTGCTGCAAGCTACAACAGGTGGATCATGAAACCAAGCTTTGCTTATTGCACTTTATATACATACTCCGGTGGGATTATCATTTTCTCTCAGACCCACCACTTTTTTGGAGTTCTTTTCTTTTTGCACATTTTTTTTTCGAGTGCATCTATACAACATATACATGTGCAGCATATATACAAGGAATTTTTCCTCTTGAGCCAGTAGACTATCCCTCTTTTGAAGCTTTATTGCAACCCACAACTCCCGTCGTTAGACCTCATGGCAACCAGACCAAGTTGAGACGCACTTCCTTCACTATAAGAAGAAGAGAGGTTCCGCCTAGAAGTACTACCCTCATATGCTACCCCAAGCCAAGGAAGACTGCCTCCTCACCATCTCATCCGTAGAGAGCTCGGTGCATAGTGCGGTTGTCCAAGTAAAGCCATAATCTATATGAGTCATGTGTTGTTGTTAAGTGCTCTACTTAGGCTCATTGAGATGACATGTGGTCATAGCCTAGTGGACTCAAAGAATTAAGTCACCATGGACCTGAAAAGCCTTAAACCTAAGCCCTATAAGGTTCCTCTTAGAATTAGGTGGATTAAGATCTTAATCAAGCTCCATTTCTCAATTTGATTCCAGGCTAGTTTAAATGTCAACTATCATCCAGAAAAACTATATACATATGTACAAAAAGATGCTTATTTACACAATATTTTACAATCATGCAAAATTTTTGAAAAATGTTTTGAAATCATGAATGATGATGCATGAAGCGCAAGTTTTGCAAAAAGGTATTTACACACATTTACACAAGATTTTTGCAAACTTTTTGATTTTCAAAACATTTTGGAAAAATTTTGTACTATATACATAATTTTGATACGAAAATATTTACACAAGCTTTACACAAAAGATTTTTGAAATCATTTTTACAAAAATAATTTGTACACTAGCTATGTATGTGCAAATAAAAGAAGATTATGTACATGAAATTTTTTTTTAATTTTTGTGGTTTTTAGCCATTTTATTTATTAACACACTCACACAAAGTACGAGTTATGGCTAAAGTATATATGAAATATATACACACCCCCCTATACTTAGCTCGAACGATGTCCTCAGAGTCAAGAGCGATGAAGAAGACATAACTCGTGCTATGTATAGGGAAGTGAAAAGAACGGCTATACAAAAGGGAGATGAAAAGTCAAAAGGGACTCAGGTCTTCCCCCTATACTTAGGATTAAGTAACCCTAAGTATAGTAGGCTGTACACGAAGGGAAAACCGAGTGGAGAATGTACAGGGTTTACCCCCCCTATACTTAGGGTGAAATATCCCTAAGTATAGGCAGCAAAACAGGGGTAGACAGAAACAAAAGAAATACCCGAAAGGTCTCACATCCCCCCTATACTTAGGGTAAAGTACTCCCTAAGTATAGCATAATCACAAGATGGGGAAGGGGATGTGGGACTAAGGAATGTGGTGATATGGACATCTGGATCTATATACAGCGGAAGATCAGTGAAGCTCAGGCGTGAGATGCATTAGATGTGAGTCAAAGACCACATCTCACGCAAAATCAATAGGGGCAAGATCAACGACCCGCGGCTCATGATCTAGAAATGGCTTGAGCCGCTGACCGTTCACTCGAAAGGTACTCTCAGAAGACAACTCAGATATATCTATGCTACCGTTGTCCTGTACCTTCCTAACCAGATAAGGTCCTTTCCATTTGCTCTGTAGCTTCCCTGGAAATAATCTAAGCCTCGCATCAAACAGCCATACTCTCTGTCCAATCTCAAAATGTTTGTGGCTGATATGAGAATCATGCCACTCCTTGACTTTCTCCTTATAATGTAGGCTGCTTGAGAAAGCTGCATCTCTAAGCTCCTCCAGGGCAGCTAGCTCTGCCCTCCTCTGGTCTCCCATACCATCTGGATCCATGATAATGTCTGTAACTGCCCAAAGTGACTTGTGCCTCAGCTCAACAGGTAAATGGCATGGCTTGCCATATACGAGGTGAAAGGGAGATGTGCCCAAAGGTGTCTTGAAAGACGTCCTATATGCCCACAAGACCGAGTCCAAAAGCTGTGACCAATCCTTTCGGTCAGGGCGGATGACTTTCTGCAATATAGTCTTGATCTCCCTATTCGACACTTCGGCTAGACCATTCGTCTGTGGATGGTAAGGTGTAGCAACACGATGGTCTATGCCGAACTCGCTAGCAAGTGCCTTCACCTGGTCGTTGATGAAGTGAGATCCCTGATGAATCCATGATTCATCTCCTTTATTCTTTCATTTTGGCTAAAATCCTTGGTAAAATACATGTAAATAGCCACTAATTCCATGTAATTAACATTCTAACCACAAATATTAATATTATATAATTAACACTTATTTTCACCAAAATAAAAGAATAAAGTGAAAAAGGAAAATAAAAATAAAAGAAGGCTGGATATAAAATATTCAGACTGATCCTAACCCCGAGACCAGGTCAATATTGACCAGGTCGACAAGAAAAATAAGTAGGGGGAGATAAGGATCTTTAACCTATAAAAATACAAAGAAAACAAAGACCAAAAATATAAATTAATCATTCTCCATAATGTAAATTTGTCACATATTTTATTTATCATCAAAACCACTCCAAAATTAAATACTTTCTTCATCAAAGTTGTAGATAATAATTTAAATAAAAATACAAAATTGAGTTTGTATAAAAATAATAATCAATGCACAAATTATACACAAAATAAAAAGCCACAATCTAAACTTCACAGACCCATAACTTGCAAATAAAAACTCCAAATCACCCAAACTCACCTTTAATTGTATATAGCATCTCCTAAACTATTTTATAAAATTGGGTGCATAATTTTTGGGGTCCATATGCAAAAGTTAGGTTTTTGGCTCTTCTTGTACATAGTACCTATCTTACCCAATATTCCATATTTTTATAAATTAATATTTTGTAAAAAAATGTCTATAATACTTGTTTATAATAGATAAAAGAATTAATAATAAAATTTTGTAAAAATAAAAATTACAAAATAAAAATAATAAAAAAATATGTATATATAGGTCTATATCATACATAGGTAGCTCACCTATACTTATACATAAATAAAACAATTCTTTATAATGTAGATATTATTTATAAATTATTAATAACATAAATCCAAAACTAAAAAAATTTTTAATTAAAAAAAAATTAAATAAAATAAAAATAATAAAAAATTGTATAGACATAGGTAAGATACCTATAGGTCCATACACATACACATATCTATTTAAAAATACAAAATAAACTTATAAAAAGTAAATAAAAATATATTTTTATATTCATAAAAATAATTTATAAAATTATATAATAAATAAAATAAAAATTAATTTAATAAATAATAACTATTATTACTTATTTAATTAACTTAACTAATTATATATTTACTTTATATTTACTTAAATTTTATTGGGCGGTCAACCGGTCAGCGGGTGAACAGTGCCCGCCTAGGCACTGTTCACCGTCTCCTTCATTCAAAACCGCCAGGCCCTGCGAGCTTCGAGCCTTCTCAGCTCCTTCCTTCTTCCTCGCGCCCAAGCTTCTCCTCCGTCCTCTCCTCCGAGCTCCAGCTGTCCAACCGCTCCAACTACCCGATCGTTCGGCTAACGACCCCCCTCCGGCCGTGAACCCGTCCAGATTCATCTGACCTTCTCCCTATAAATACATGTCAACCCCCCCCCGAGCTCAGATCATCCGCCATTTGCCATTTTTTTCATTCCACCAGAGCTCCGGAGTCGAGAGAGAGAGGAGAGTGACAGTCTCCCATCCGATCCTCCGTCTGAGCGAGGAAGAGGAGAGGCTATTGGCGAGATCACGCCGCCGCGCCGTAGCGAAGCTCTGCTCCGCCATTGCGCGTGCTCAGCCTCCGTGAGCCGCCGCACGTCGAGGCAATCATCGATTGGAGCTTCGCCAGAGCTCCATTCTCCCAGGCGATCCCCTCCGCCGAACCTTCACCATCTCCGATCATCCTTCCAGGTCAGATCCTTCTCCTATCTCCTCATCTCTCCTCCATTCTCTCCTCAATCCAGTCCCTTCTCTTCTCACTCCCTCCATTCTGTAGTTTTGCGTCGAAAATCCGATTCATTTTTGATCCGACTAATCCGATCTCCGCCTTCATCGCCTATCGAAATCCGCTTCTCCATCTCCTATCATTTCTGACCATCTCCGGCCGTATCCGACGGCCGGAGCTTCGAGGCCTTCCTCCACTTCACGTAGCCTCGCCCGTTCATCCACTATCCTTATCATCGCTGCTACGATCTATCGGATCGAGGTGTAGATCCCTCGATCCAGTATCACTTTGTTTTGCAGGTCGCAGGGTTCCATTCCGACGACGCCTCAGCTATAATCGATCGAGCACTTCATCGTTGGGAGCTCCGTCAACGTCTGACAACGTTCGGAAGTTGCATGGCCTCCTGGAGCGTATAGACTGCTCGATTCACATCTCCAGGTCCTATCGAAGATACAGGAGCAGCTTAGAGAACTTCCACCTCCAGATCCTCCGATATCTCCATCGAGTCGATGATTCGACGATCAGCTGGTGCGGAGGAGTGAAACGAAGGTGTTCGAGCTATCAGCGACGAGGATCGAGTCGAGGAGCGCTTCAATTTGACGATCGAAACTCAACATCGACCACCTTCGTCCCTGTTCATCGAGATAGCGTCAGCGCCGTCCGATCGCCGTAGTCGCGTCCAGATCCGATCCGGATCGTTGACTAGCGCCCAAATTATATCCGTCAGATCGCCGCCATCGAACGGTCCAGCAGGCGCCAGGTGTCAATCAGTTAGCGTAACAGACGCGCGCGTGCAGAGCACGTGACTGAGGTGAATTTTACATATCACACCCTTGCAAGTTTCTGAATTTGCAAACAGGTCCTCGCCGGTGCGAATCAGGTGCAGAACACGTGGAGGCTGAGATTTTTGCAGGCACGCCCTCACAAGTTCTCGAATTTGCGTTTCAGTCCTTCCAGGGAACAGCACGTGCGAGGAGTGTGACGATCTGAGCAAATTGCGCTTCAGCCCCCGACTTTTCATATATTTCAAGCGTGCCCCTGCCTGTTACTTTTTATTACAGATATACCCCTAATACTCTATATAATACACTATATACACCTTAAACATATAAAACACCAAAAAAATTATAAAAAATACATTTAAAATTCATATAAAAACTGTAGTTAGTATATAGTACTATATTTTACATATTAGACCCAAAATAAAATAAAAATTAAATAATAAAATTAATAAAAAAATACAAAATACATAAAAACTTCAAAAATTCATAACTAATTCAATTAAAATCCTCTAAAAACGTATAGCATATCATTTTAAAGGTATTTTCATCTAGTTTTAACAGAAAATAAAATAAAAATATTTTCGCATTATTTTCATAATCAAAAATCACAAAAACCACACTGTTTTCAATAAAAATTCCCTTTTCACCATTAAAAATAAACCAAAAATCATAAAACTCTTAATAACCCTTTAAAAATCCATAAAAATAGAAAAAGTCTTTAAAAATATAAAAAGTACAAAAATAAAATCAAATAAAAATTTAAATATTTTCTAATAATAATAAAAATCATAAAATAGATAAAAATTACAAAAACAATATAAAATTCATAAAATTCAAATAAAAATTCAGAAAAATTCCTAAAAATACAATAAAAATTAGGGAACACTTATCCTTAGGTTTTCCATTGATTTTCCTAGTTTAAAACAGTTTGCCTCCCTGAGTTCGACACTCCCGTACAAAACCGCTATACACTTTGTTTAGGAGTATAAATAAAATAAAGAAGATTAACTAACCCTTAATCTTTTCTGGTAAGCTCACCTGGTCGATACAACGACCAATACTTTTTCTCTGATTTCTTTGCAGGAATTCGAGAAGACAGCAGGCCAGGAGAGCGTTTCATCAGATGGCGCCGTTGCCGGGGAGGCAGCGCTAGGAGATCGCGAGAACCTTAGGATAGATATTTCATTTTCGCGATTTTATTTCTCTGACTTTACGGTTTCTTGTTTCTGATTTGTGCAGCACAGCTCGAGCCGCGCAGCTCAGAACCGCGAAACCAATTAGCTTAGAATTTCTTGTAATTTCTTGTAAAAAAAAAAAAAAGCATATAAAAAGTGTCGTAGAAAGGGGCCTCGTAAAGGCATCCCGACTTGTACGTTTCTCGGGGTCTGTTTCACCAGGGCTGTACTCCTGGGGGAGCAGAGCACCCACCGCGGCTTTTCTCGATCGCGATTTTCTCGACGGTTTTCCGCGGCTTTTCCGAGATAGGTGCTTGTTAGGAGTTTTACGATTTTTCCCTTCTCTGCGCATCGTAGGTTAGCTTAGTTAGATGCTTGCATAGGATTCGACACCTAGGTGCTTGTATCTAGGGCCAATCCCAAAAACACAAAAATACGTTAGACGATTTTTCTCTGAAAATATCCAAAAAAAGTGAAAACCGAAAATTAAAACAGGGACTGCTAACACTATCTGACTCTAAAATAAACGTAAGGACTCACTTGATTTGGGAGAGCAATCCCCGAAAAACCGAATCATCGATCGAATCTCCAGATCAGCGAGAGAGAGACGACACATAAGGTAGAGCCAGAGTCCGGGCTTTTATCGAAATACTACTTAGTTCACGTCTTCAATCACCTTATCTTCAGTGGGTAAGCTCGGGTAGCCGGAAACGGTCCGAGTTTACTTAGCAGAGTGGGAGGTTTAAAGGACACTGCGTAAGGCTCGGTCCTTAAGGAATACGGGTAGCCGGAAACGGTCCGTACTTACTTCCATACTGGCTGAGACTAGGTGATTCCTGGCGAGAACTCGGGACAGTACGACGTTGAAGTCTTGGGCACCTATCTAATCTCGTTTATTTGAGAGAACGTTGTCTGCTAACCAACCATAAAATCGAAAAGATAAACGACCGAACTCTTACGGTCATCACCAGGGTTGCGTTGGTGAACTCGGGGTTTGTCTTGTGTTTGCTTGCAGAGTGAGTCTAATCTTCCAGATCTCTGATCTTTGAATCATTAACAGTCACCTTCTTTTCCAGTTCCCACCCTCCCTCCCTTCATTCTTCTTGTATTCTTCCATCTGACTTATGATGATGAGCTGTATTACAGTTCAGCCAGGTCTCGCGGCATTATCTGTTGATTCTCATCATCCGGGTTCACCGTCTTGTGAGGTCGGAACTCTGACTGACTTCCTAGCCCAAGATTTGCTTGCTTCAATCTGGCAGGTCAACGATCTCTTCGATCTTGACCTTGATCTTTTTGAGAATGTTTTCTCTGAGACGGTGGACGATTTTTCTCTGACTTCGAGAAAGAATCCATTATTCGAGTATGATCGTTCGTTCTCTTTCTCGAGTTTTTCTGATTTGTCACATCTCCCCGAGGGTTATCTGCGGGAGATGTGTTCTCTTTACTCGATCCCATTCTCTGGATATACATCGGATCTGTCGGATGTCGAGATCGAGTATGAAGATTATCTTGAGTATCCTGATTCGTTCGATCTATCAGAATATGAGTTTTCTCTCCTCGATGACGCTCGCGAGGATGAGCCGATCTTTGAGATATTCGATGATTTATCTGATCTTTCTACCATAGGAACATCGGATACCTATTTTCATAGTGAGTCACTTGATCTAGACCTTCCATACCTTATCGAGACGGTGATTAACGTGGAAGATTCTTTCATTGATCCTTCTTTCTCCACGTTCGATTTCTTCGGCTCAACCCTTTCACTATATTCTGATATTGAGCCGACAATTTCTTTTGTGCTACCAATCCTTGATTTTATGATCTCTTATCTTTTCTCGGTAGCCAACACCTGCCTGATCGATTATTTGGGTGTCTCTTCTAACTTTGTTGAGTTCGTTGTTGTTCTCGCATCGAGACTGCAACGACAGTATGGCATTCGCATTACAGATGCCATCCTAAACCTCGACACTGCGTTGTCCTAGCCTTTGCGCCCAGCTAGGGGCGTAAACTCTAGCGCTCGTTGAGAGGCACCTCAACACTGTATGCTTTGTATATACGTGTTTTCGATACTTTTTCATTCTTTCTTCTTTTCGTTTGTCTTACACCCTTAGGTTCATCTAGATTTTGCTATACTTAGGATGTGCTTTATCCTAAGTATAGGGGGGTGTAGACATCGTGTTATTGTTTGTATCGTCATGTTCGATCACCCCTGTTGTTGCTTATACTTAGGGTGTGCTTTACCCTAAGTATAGGGGGGGTGATCTCGCTCATTTCACCTTTTGATTGTCGTCGTTTTTGTATCGTCTGCTCCCTCGCTTGTCCCTCATCTTTTGATTTTCGTCTCTATACTTAGGGATATTTTACCCTAAGTATAAGGGGGACAAGCCGAGCCTTTGAGTTGTGTACATTCTCTTGACATCGATCATCTTCGGTTTTGAGTCTGCTATCCTTAGGATCACTTGATCCTAAGTATAGAGGAGATGATCGACTTCTATTCATTCATTCGTTATTCTTTGTGTCATTGTAGTATAGGATTCTTTTCACCAATCTATACTTAGCCCGAGTTATGTCTTCCTTTGCCGCTTCTTTGGTCACTATGAGGACATAGTTCACGCTAAGTATAGGGGGGTGTCGTATATATATGCTATATATACTTTAGAAGCCATAACTCGTACTTTCTCGTATTTTTAATAATAAGGCTTCTTAAAAGTATGGGTTTATATTTTGGTTTTTAAAAAGCCGCAAGAAAACCGTAAAAAAATATCTTATAAAAATGGCTTAAAAATTTGTACATAAAAAGTTGTAAAATTCTCTGATAAAATCCTTAAAATTTTGAAAAAAAAAATATAATAAATAAAATCCTTAAAAAAAAATTATGTATAAAAGCCGTATAATTTGTATATATAAAACATGTATAAAATCCTTTGTAAAATACACAAAAATCCGTGTAAAATTTGTGTAAATCGAATTAATCCACTAACTTTTACAAAAATACCCCTAAAAATTGAAAAGTTTAAAATCCAATAAAAATTTGCAAAATTCTTTAAAATCCATTTAATGCATTTAATCCGAAAAATCTACCTCATAAAAAAATTGTTGCATTCATTAGCATTTTTCAGAACAAGTTTGATTCTTGAACCGCATGGATCTAAGTCCGAAAGATGGAGCTTGGTTTAGACCTTAATCCACTTAATTCAAGAGGGACTTTATTAGGATCGGGAATTGAGACTCTTCAGGTCTTTCTGACTTAATTCTTTGGGTTCCATGAGACCGTGTTCGGAATTCAACTTGAAAGTGCCTAAGTAGGACACCTGGTGTCATCCGTTGAACTCTTCTCCATTTGAACCAATTTTGAACTCAAGCACTCTGCACTTAGCTCGACCTGCCTGGGGTTGCGAAGGGCAATCCATTTCGGTGGTGCGTTTCCATCCTTATCTGGTGGTGGTGATGTCTAAAGACGGGAGAGATTGGGGTTGAAATAAAGCTTCGGATGAGGGAAGGATCTGCTGGCACAATTTTTTCTAAGACCCCAAAAAATGGGCGGAATGAAAAGATGCTATATCCGTCGGGGCATAAAAGACCAATGCAGTGCAACAATCATTACTACCAAAGAAGCCAAATACACCAATTCCAAAAATGACCACAATGGTCCGAGCTTCAGAAAAGCCTGCATGTCTTCGTGGAGACTTGGCTAAACTGGCCAGGCTTCACCGGAGATGTGATTACACTGATCACACTCCAGTTCTCTTCTCCTTCTTCTACTTCCTATCTTATTCGATTGTGGACACAGCACGACCTGACCTCAGAAGGAAATACCTCCCTCCTCGAGGACTGAGCTGTTGGATAAGGACCCAATGGAAGTGTGTAGCCGTATGGGCGGTTTCTTCGACTCTCTAGGGCAGGAAGAGCTAAAACTTTTCACACACAGTACTAATTGTTTTCAAAGCCGAAAAGTTTGCGTGATGGATAGGTGGATCTGAGCTGGCTGTTGAGGTGGATCTGGATAAGGATTTATGGAACTTGAGGGCTGTCGAGGCTTAAATCCTAAGTCTAATAGAGTCCCGACACACTATTAATCCAAAGGTTTAAATCCAGGCTCCAAATTTTGGACGAAGAGAAATTCGGTTTAAAGAAACGATCATGTTCTAAGTTCTTTTATTTTCCTTTTTCTTTTCTTTTTTGCTTGCACTTATTTATAGAATAAGTGTTTGCTAAGGGACTAGCAAAGGTAAAGTATAGGGGAATGATGAATCCATGATTCATCTCCTTTATTCTTTCATTTTGGCTAAAATCCTTGGTAAAATACATGTAAATAGCCACTAATTCCATGTAATTAACATTCTAACCACAAATATTAATATTATATAATTAACACTTATTTTCACCAAAATAAAAGAATAAAGTGAAAAAGGAAAATAAAAATAAAAGAAGGCTGGATATAAAATATTCAGACTGATCCTAACCCCGAGACCAGGTCAATATTGACCAGGTCGACAAGAAAAATAAGTAGGGGGAGATAAGGATCTTTAACCTATAAAAATACAAAGAAAACAAAGACCAAAAATATAAATTAATCATTCTCCATAATGTAAATTTGTCACATATTTTATTTATCATCAAAACCACTCCAAAATTAAATACTTTCTTCATCAAAGTTGTAGATAATAATTTAAATAAAAATACAAAATTGAGTTTGTATAAAAATAATAATCAATGCACAAATTATACACAAAATAAAAAGCCACAATCTAAACTTCACAGACCCATAACTTGCAAATAAAAACTCCAAATCACCCAAACTCACCTTTAATTGTATATAGCATCTCCTAAACTATTTTATAAAATTGGGTGCATAATTTTTGGGGTCCATATGCAAAAGTTAGGTTTTTGGCTCTTCTTGTACATAGTACCTATCTTCCCCAATATTCCATATTTTTATAAATTAATATTTTGTAAAAAAATGTCTATAATACTTGTTTATAATAGATAAAAGAATTAATAATAAAATTTTGTAAAAATAAAAATTACAAAATAAAAATAATAAAAAAATATGTATATATAGGTCTATATCATACATAGGTAGCTCACCTATACTTATACATAAATAAAACAATTCTTTATAATGTAGATATTATTTATAAATTATTAATAACATAAATCCAAAACTAAAAAAATTTTTAATTAAAAAAAAATTAAATAAAATAAAAATAATAAAAAATTGTATAGACATAGGTAAGATACCTATAGGTCCATACACATACACATATCTATTTAAAAATACAAAATAAACTTATAAAAAGTAAATAAAAATATATTTTTATATTCATAAAAATAATTTATAAAATTATATAATAAATAAAATAAAAATTAATTTAATAAATAATAACTATTATTACTTATTTAATTAACTTAACTAATTATATATTTACTTTATATTTACTTAAATTTTATTGGGCGGTCAACCGGTCAGCGGGTGAACAGTGCCCGCCTAGGCACTGTTCACCGTCTCCTTCATTCAAAACCGCCAGGCCCTGCGAGCTTCGAGCCTTCTCAGCTCCTTCCTTCTTCCTCGCGCCCAAGCTTCTCCTCCGTCCTCTCCTCCGAGCTCCAGCTGTCCAACCGCTCCAACTACCCGATCGTTCGGCTAACGACCCCCCTCCGGCCGTGAACCCGTCCAGATTCATCTGACCTTCTCCCTATAAATACATGTCAACCCCCCCCCGAGCTCAGATCATCCGCCATTTGCCATTTTTTTCATTCCACCAGAGCTCCGGAGTCGAGAGAGAGAGGAGAGTGACAGTCTCCCATCCGATCCTCCGTCTGAGCGAGGAAGAGGAGAGGCTATTGGCGAGATCACGCCGCCGCGCCGTAGCGAAGCTCTGCTCCGCCATTGCGCGTGCTCAGCCTCCGTGAGCCGCCGCACGTCGAGGCAATCATCGATTGGAGCTTCGCCAGAGCTCCATTCTCCCAGGCGATCCCCTCCGCCGAACCTTCACCATCTCCGATCATCCTTCCAGGTCAGATCCTTCTCCTATCTCCTCATCTCTCCTCCATTCTCTCCTCAATCCAGTCCCTTCTCTTCTCACTCCCTCCATTCTGTAGTTTTGCGTCGAAAATCCGATTCATTTTTGATCCGACTAATCCGATCTCCGCCTTCATCGCCTATCGAAATCCGCTTCTCCATCTCCTATCATTTCTGACCATCTCCGGCCGTATCCGACGGCCGGAGCTTCGAGGCCTTCCTCCACTTCACGTAGCCTCGCCCGTTCATCCACTATCCTTATCATCGCTGCTACGATCTATCGGATCGAGGTGTAGATCCCTCGATCCAGTATCACTTTGTTTTGCAGGTCGCAGGGTTCCATTCCGACGACGCCTCAGCTATAATCGATCGAGCACTTCATCGTTGGGAGCTCCGTCAACGTCTGACAACGTTCGGAAGTTGCATGGCCTCCTGGAGCGTATAGACTGCTCGATTCACATCTCCAGGTCCTATCGAAGATACAGGAGCAGCTTAGAGAACTTCCACCTCCAGATCCTCCGATATCTCCATCGAGTCGATGATTCGACGATCAGCTGGTGCGGAGGAGTGAAACGAAGGTGTTCGAGCTATCAGCGACGAGGATCGAGTCGAGGAGCGCTTCAATTTGACGATCGAAACTCAACATCGACCACCTTCGTCCCTGTTCATCGAGATAGCGTCAGCGCCGTCCGATCGCCGTAGTCGCGTCCAGATCCGATCCGGATCGTTGACTAGCGCCCAAATTATATCCGTCAGATCGCCGCCATCGAACGGTCCAGCAGGCGCCAGGTGTCAATCAGTTAGCGTAACAGACGCGCGCGTGCAGAGCACGTGACTGAGGTGAATTTTACATATCACACCCTTGCAAGTTTCTGAATTTGCAAACAGGTCCTCGCCGGTGCGAATCAGGTGCAGAACACGTGGAGGCTGAGATTTTTGCAGGCACGCCCTCACAAGTTCTCGAATTTGCGTTTCAGTCCTTCCAGGGAACAGCACGTGCGAGGAGTGTGACGATCTGAGCAAATTGCGCTTCAGCCCCCGACTTTTCATATATTTCAAGCGTGCCCCTGCCTGTTACTTTTTATTACAGATATACCCCTAATACTCTATATAATACACTATATACACCTTAAACATATAAAACACCAAAAAAATTATAAAAAATACATTTAAAATTCATATAAAAACTGTAGTTAGTATATAGTACTATATTTTACATATTAGACCCAAAATAAAATAAAAATTAAATAATAAAATTAATAAAAAAATACAAAATACATAAAAAACTTCAAAAATTCATAACTAATTCAATTAAAATCCTCTAAAAACGTATAGCATATCATTTTAAAGGTATTTTCATCTAGTTTTAACAGAAAATAAAATAAAATATTTTCGCATTATTTTCATAATCAAAAATCACAAAAACCACACTGTTTTCAATAAAAATTCCCTTTTCACCATTAAAAATAAACCAAAAATCATAAAACTCTTAATAACCCTTTAAAAATCCATAAAAATAGAAAAAGTCTTTAAAAATATAAAAAGTACAAAAATAAAATCAAATAAAAATTTAAATATTTTCTAATAATAATAAAAATCATAAAATAGATAAAAATTACAAAAACAATATAAAATTCATAAAATTCAAATAAAAATTCAGAAAAATTCCTAAAAATACAATAAAAATTAGGGAACACTTATCCTTAGGTTTTCCATTGATTTTCCTAGTTTAAAACAGTTTGCCTCCCTGAGTTCGACACTCCCGTACAAAACCGCTATACACTTTGTTTAGGAGTATAAATAAAATAAAGAAGATTAACTAACCCTTAATCTTTTCTGGTAAGCTCACCTGGTCGATACAACGACCAATACTTTTTCTCTGATTTCTTTTGCAGGAATTAAAGAAGTGATCAGGTGGTGTTCATCAATCCCCCATCAGAAATCAGAACTCGTGGAACCCCGAACCGCGTGATGATATGCTTCCTCAAAAATCTGCAAACTGTCCTCGCATCAGCGGCTCGGGCGGGGATAGCCTCCACCCAATGACTCACATAGTCAACGGCCAACAGAATGTACTCAAATCCCTGACTCTTAGGGAATGGACCCATGAAATCGATGCCCCATGCGTCAAAAACCTCACAGAAGTGAATGGGCTGCATCGGCATCATATCACGCTGTCCACAAGTGCCCATCCTCTGACAGTCAGTACACCTCTTCATGAACTCATCTGAGTCCTTGAAGAGGGTAGGCCACCACAAGCCGGATTGGAGCACTTTCTGTGCCGTTCTCCTCCCAGAATGATGTCCTCCTGCCTCAAGCTTGTGGCAGTAAGTGAGGACGCTATGGTGTTCCTCCTGAGGAATACACCGACGCCAGACGCTATCCCCTCCTTCGTGGTAAAGGATGGGATCCTCCCAATGGTAAGACTTGGCCTTCGCTAGGAAGGTCTCAAGCCTCTGCCTGGGCCAATCTTGTGGGACTTTCCCAGCAACGAGAAAGTTCACAATATCGGCGTACCATGGGAGTGAGGCGATAGCAAGGATCGCCTCATCTGGGAAGGTATCTCGGATGGGATCAATCTGCTCAGTCTCCTCAGGCTGCTCTAATCGGGAGAGATGATCCGCCACCACATTCTTGACTCCAGGCTTATCCTTGATCTCAATGTCGAACTCCTGGAGTAGAAGGATCCATCTAGTCAGTCTGGCCTTGGCATCCTTCTTTGCCATGAGGTACCTGATGGCGGTGTGATCTGTAAACAAAGTCACTCTGGATCCGATGATATACCATCTGAACTTATCCAGGGCAAACACTACGGCTAACATCTCCTTCTCTGTGACCGTGTAATTCCGCTGGGCGGAATCCAATGTGCGGCTAGCGTAGTGTATGGCAAATGGAACTCCATCCCTCCTCTGTCCCAGCACTGCCCCTACGGCAAAATCGGAGGCGTCCGTCATGATCTCAAATGGGAGAGACCAATCAGGCGGCTGGAGGACATGAGCCTCAATAACGTACTGCTGGAGAGTAGCAAACGACGAAAGACACTTGTCATCGACAAGGAACTCGGTGTCTTTCGTCAAGAGGTCAGTCAACGGCCGGGCAATCCTGCTGAAATCCTGAATGAATCTCCTATGAAATCCAACGTACCCCACAAATGACCGTAACTGCCTCAGATTGGACGGCGGTGCGAGTTTCCTAATGACATCAACCTTGGTCGGATCAACCTCCTTGCCCCTGCTGGAGATGATGTGGCCAAGCACCGTACCTTGAGTCACCATGAAGTGACTCTTCTCCCAAGATAGCACCAAATGATACTCAATACATCGCTGGAGTACTCGGTCTAGGCAGTCAAGACAGGAGTCGAATCCGTCGCCGTAAACCGAGAAATCGTCCATGAAGACCTCCAAACACTCCCCTACCATGTCCGAGAAGATCGACAGCATGCACCTCTGAAAAGTCGCAGGGGCGTTGCATAGCCCAAATGGCATGCGTCGAAAAGCATATGTGCCGAAGGGACAGGTAAAGGTGGTCTTCTCCTGATCCTCAGGAGCGATGGCCACTTGGTTGTAGCCCGAGTACCCATCTAGGAAGCAATAATGGCTCTTCCCTACCAGTCTCTCAATGATCTGATCAATAAAAGGCAGGGGAAATGGTCCTTCTTGGTGGCTTGGTTGAGTCTCCTGTAGTCAATACAAACCCTCCAAGAGGTGGGTACTCGTGTAGCAATCTCCTCTCCCAACTCACTGATCACAGTCGTGATGCCCGTCTTCTTGGGCACCACATGCAAGGGGCTGACCCACTTGGAGTCGGAAATGGGATAAATAAAACCTGCACCCCACCATTTTGATATTTCCTTCATCACAACCTCTCTCAGGTTGGGGTTAAGACGCCGCTGGAACTCACACGACGGCTTTGCCCCATCCTCGAGATAGATATGGTGGGAGCACACTGATGGACTAATCCCATGGAGATCTGCCACGCTCCATCCGATCGCCTTGCGGTTCTTTTCAAGAACCCCCATCAAACGGGATTCCTGCTCTCCAGTCAACTCGGCGGAGATGATGACTGGGTACATCTCTGGCTCGCCCGCAAGGAATCGATACTTCAGCGAAGTAGGGAGCGGCTTCAGCTCTGGAATGCTGGGTGTCGGCAAATCTGGCTGCGGAAGAAACTGAGTGAAAGCTGCAAGGTCGGCCAAATCTGCCTGGGAAAGTGAAAGCGTACTCTCGCAAACTGGATCGGGAGAAGGCGGCTCAACTGTACTGTCTCTGCTCGGCTCTGCATCTACCTCCTCCTCATCTATAGGCTCGGATGGACTCAGGTCTGGCATCTGATCATAGCAATCGGCCCAATCAGACTCTGAATCCGAGGGATCTGTATCAGAATCAGTGGCATCAGTACCACCGGAAAACAAGGTGGCCTCAGCACCACCATCACTAATCATCGTGCTGCGATCAAGGACCGGCGCTGCTGCCTCAATGGTATCCTGAACCAGGTCTGTGCTCTCCAAACTCACCTCTGCTGTCGTCTCTGCATCAGCTGTATCTGAAAGTGAGAGGGTGGTCTGTGTCTCAAGATCTGCCCAAGCTGCCTCATCATCTGTGATCACGAAGTCACAGTCCTGGTGGATGTCTAGCTCTGCGTCTGTCAGCTGCTCTGAATCTGTACTCGCATCTGAGCGGGCTCTGAATCTAGCTCTGTAGCCCTCGACCGTCTCTATTTGTATACTCTCGCCCTCGACGCGAAAGTATACCTTCCCGCTATCATGATCAGTCACCGCCTTGGCTGTGGCCAAGAACGGACGACCAAGGATGATGGGGGTATCGGCCACTGACTCAGGGATCTCCATGTCCAACACTACGAAGTCCACGGGGAATTTCAGGTCCTGAATCGTGAAGATAACGTCTCGTAATAACCGTTCGGCCTCTTGACAGATCGATCAGCGAACTGAAGGACTGTCCTGCTCTGTCGAAGAGTGCCCAACTCGAAGCGGTCGAGAAGGGCTGCCGGAAGAAGGTTAATCGACGATCCGCTATCTAGAAGAGTACGGTCGAACCTCTGCTCACTGATCTGGCATCTGACATACGGGGCCCCTGAATCTGGCCTCTTGGCTGGCAGTCGGTTCTGGATCGCAAAGCATGTGGCTTTCGTCAGCACATGGATCTCTGAAGTGTGGTTCCTCCTCCTCCTCCTGACTGTAGTCCTCTCTCTCAAAGATCGCTGGAGAAGGGGGATGTGCTGCAAAGCCTCCTGGAGGGTCAGCTGGATGTGGAATCGATCTATCATACTCTGGCTGAATTCCTCCTGCACTGTCTTTTTTGGATCTTTTTTCTTCCCCTTCCCCATCTGAAGGGCTCTAGGGAAAGGGATCACTGGGTCCTTCTCAGATGAAGGACTAGGAAAAGGTCTAGACGGTTCAAGGACCGGATCCACACATACATCATGCACCACAGTGGGACCAGAAGAAAGTAAACCTTTTCCTTATTCACAACAGAGTTCTGAGATACAGGAATGCAAGGAAAGACAACATCTCTATCTGTACAAGCACCGGTGGCCTCAGTACCACCACGGGCTGGCTCTACTGCTGCTGCTGGTAGACGTCGTGCGGCATCAGTACCGCGGGCTGGCTCGGCTGAACGGGTGGCATCAGTACCACCTCCTAGATCTGGTGAAGTGGCGGCCTCAGTACCGCCGGTGGGATCAGCATCCTTGGTGGCCTCAGTACCACCGTCATCGTCCGGAGCGCCTCAGTACCGCTCTCCTCCTCCTCATGTGGCGCCTCTGAAGTGTCCTCGTGGTGAAGCTCAGATGAGGCGCCGCCGCCTGCTGGGGTCCTACCACTCCTAAGTGTGACAAAATCAGCATCAAATAGATCCGAAGATGTATCATCAAATGGGTCACTAGGAGTGGCTAACTCAGTATGTACTACCTGCTCAGATTTCCTCTTGAGGTTGCTCGGATTCGGCTCTATCTGGGCTGGTATGGCGGCCTTCCCTCTCACCAGGTCCCGCATCTCCTGGCGGAACTCGTCCATCTCCCGTCGGAATGTGGCCTACTGGTCCGTGAGGAGGCGGGCGATGTCACCCAAAGCGGGGCTCTCGTGGGAGCCCGACGGGTGGCCTCTCTGTGGGTGAGGCTGCTGGAACTGCTGTGGTGGGTAAGAGGGGTAGGAAGGAGGGTGATGCTGCTGATATCCCGGGTGAGCCTGTTGCTCACGTCTCCATGACTGTCCCTGCTGCTGATAGGGACGAGGACCGTAGGATGATGGCTGGTGCTGCTGATATGCTGGGGGCTGCTGCTGCGGCTGGTGCTGGTCTCTCTGCTGGGAGTACTGCCCTCCCTGTCCTGACGGCTGCTGCTGGGGCTGGGCACCACCACTCCCCCACCTGAATCCGGGATGGTCTCGTCGGATCCCAGGCTGGGGGCGGTCGTACCAAATCCCGTTGACATCCATCAACGGCTCAGCATCGTAGGGGGCTGGCGGGAGTACTTCCAGAGGCTGGTCCGGCTGGTAGACCACCATCTGCATCTCTGGAGATGGTGGGGACTGGTAGGTGGGCTGCGGCTGCTGGTACGGCTCCGCCTGTACAATGTGAACCTGTCTACGCTGCACGTGAGTGCTGGAGCGCTGGGACGAGCTGCTGCTGCTACCGGCGTCGCCTCGCGACTGAAGACGGGGCTGAGAAGCCGTCTGTGCCTCCTGGAGACACATGAGCTGTGTCTTCATGTCGCTCAGAACCTGTGCCATCTGCTCCATCTGCGTGATACTCTGGCACTGCTTCTTCTCGATCAACTCCATGCGGTCCAGCTTCTCGCTGATAATGCCCATGTCCGCAGCTGACGACTCTACCTGTGCTGCTGCGGCTGCGGACGAACTGGATGGATCTGCATCTACCCGTGCTATCCGCTGGTACTGCACGGGTCCTGGCTGATGTGGCTGGGTCTTCTGAGTATACAACCTGGTCTGAGACATCACCATATAGTTCTCAGCCATCTCCTCGAAGATGGCCCAGACCTGGTCGTGGTCCTTGGCGAAGTAGGACCCTCCGCAAGAAGCATTCACCAGGCCCTGTAGCTCTGGTGTCAACCGCTAAAGAAGCTCTGTACAAGGTTCGGCTTCGTGATGTCGTGGTGCGGGCATCTGTCCAAAAGCTCTCGGAACCTCTCCCATGCCTCGTGAAACTGCTCGTTGGGGAACATGGAGAAGTTGCTGATCAGGGCCCTCGCTGCATTCGTCCGCCCGAGTGGATAGTACTTGTTCAAGTACTCGGTGCGGAGCTGCTCCCAGGTATAGACAAACCTCCCAAGATGCTTCAGCCAGGTGGCTGCTCTATCTGCCAGTGAAAACGGGAAGGCTATCATCCGGATCGTGTCCTGGTCCACGTGACGCTCGTGGACAGTGCTGCAAATCATCAGGAACTCCTGGAGGTGGAGGTGGGGCTCCTCAGTGGCGAGTCTGTGAAAACGAGGGAGCATCTGCAGGGTGTTTGGGGGGAACTTGAAGTCCCCCACGATAGCAGGTACCACCACCCAATGGTGCATCAGTGTAGATCAGGGGTTGTGCAACTCCCGCGTCGGTGTAGGTGGTCCTCCTCCTCCCGCGGCTGCTGCCGCTGCGGCGGCGCTGGCTGGCTGCTGCTGCTGCTGCTGCTGCTGCGGCTCGTGCCTCTGCATTCGGTATCTCCTCGGGCTCGCTCTGTTGGTCTCTCTCTGCTCTGAGCCTCTCTAACTCTCGCCTCATCTCTATCATAAATGCCCCCTGATCGCAGAGCTGCTGCTGGACTGTCTCGAGTGATGTGATCAGGGTGGAGTTGATCGCTCCCTGGTCTAGTACAAAGTGCTCTGGCTGACGGGAGTGATCGTCTGAACTGCCGGCTCCGGCCATGTCGACGTCTGTAAAATCAAACGAGCCCAACTCAGGTGCTGTCAAATGTATCAATCTCTCCTCGGGCTCGTGTCTCTCATGAAGATCAGAAAGGGGGTCGAGGGGGAACAGGGTGGAGTCGTACTCGGGCTCGGAGAGCGGGTCTGAGCTCTCACGAGCCAACCTAGATGAGGAGGTAGACGCGCCCGAAAGCGGTGCTGCCAGAGGCTGCCTAAGAGACCGTCTACCCATCATCTTGATCTGGCGAGTAAGGCGGATGAGATCTGAAAAAATTATGATCAGAAAACAAACCCCCGGTTCACCAACGCAACGCGAGCTGAAGACCGTGAAAGTTCGGTCAAATTATCTTGTCGATTTTATTTTGGTGAACAAACAGAATATCAGAGCGCTTACGTGACCTGTTGGGATATCCGATGCTAACCCAACCGACTGGCCCGCACGGAAGAGTCGGTAATCAGTCGGGACTAGCAACGGGAGGCTCTACCTAGGGTGCGGGTCACTCTCTCGCGCATCCAAACCAAACAATGAGGGGGTTGCTCTCCCCAAGACAAAGTTTTTTAGGGTGAGCGGTTTTTAAGATCAATAATTTTAGCAGTCCCAATTTTATGGTTTTCACTTTTTTAATATTTTTCAAAGCAAACAAAAGGCCTAACGAATTTTTCGGTTATCCTGATTATTAAGTCCAAAACAGGGGAGAAGACGAAAAAGCCGATGCGCGATAAATCAATGATGCATGCAAAGTCAGAAATGCGTACCTGCCTCCAGCTCTCTACATGCAATATGATCCGCGCATAAAAGTAAAGACAGAAATAAAACTAACCTAAATGATGCAGCGGTAAAGCCGAGTCCTAGATGAGCAAGTCTAGCGAAGAGCCGTCTAACCGGTCACCGACCTCCAAGCAAAGAGTCCGGTCTTGCCCTGTCCCTCCTCTGTCCGACAAATCGGGGGTAGGAGTAAGCGCTTTACAGGACGGGCTGCGGCACGTAGGCTACGGAGGCAAATGAATCGGTTATTTTTATTATTGATTTTAAGTAGGTCCAATTATCGATCTATAGGAACAGATAATCAATTAGGTGTGTGGATCCTACTAGTTACGGCACAATCACCAGAAAATCCTAAGTCTAGGGGCTCGAGCAAAAACCGTGAAAAACCGGAAAAGACAGAAATAAAAGAAAAATAAAACCGCGAAAAAGCCGCGAAAAACCGCGAAGGTCCTAAAGGGTCCCCCGAGCACACCGGTGCTCGGTGAAACAGACCCGCTACGGTAGGAAAGTCCAAGAGTGTCCAAGCAGTCCAAGTCCCTGTATTATTACAATAATAATAATAATAATAAAAATAAAATAAAAACCTAATCTAACCTCACCCACTCAACTCTCTCCCTCTCGCTCTCTCTTGCGGCTTCGTAAAGAAGGGAAGCCGCCTCCAAGTTCCTCGACTGCACCGGCTCCTCGAAAGTCGCCTCCACGGTCCTTGGGCCCTCGCAAGAAAAAGAGATGAGTGGTCAGACCAGCAAAAATATCAAATAATAAGGAAAAAGAAATGAAAAATTAAAAGTGAGGGTATATATGCAAAAATACAAAATAAAATAATCACACAAAATCAATCAAAAACAAAAACAAAAGAAAATAAAAATAAAATAAAGCAGAATAAAACAAAAAGAAACTATAAACAAAGAGCCGCGAAAAAGCCGCGAAAATAAAATGAAGAGGAAAAATAAAAAGAACTACTAACCCGTGCTCCCCGGCAACGGCGCCATTCTGATAGGCGGTCCGAGCGACCAAGGTAAAGGTACTAAATAGGTCGTTGCGACCTCGATCACTCAGATGCACTTAATCAAGAAAAATCGAACCACTAATAGAAATAAAATCGATCACAACAAAAGATAGCGGTCCAGCTATGAGTTTAACCTGGTATAGCACCCAGGGTCGAACTCGAGGAGCACGGGTTGGCCAAAGGCCTACGAAGTAGTAAAAATGAAATAAAATAAAGACAAAATATTTTTAATGCTTTTTAATGATTTTTATATTTTTTTTGGATTTTAAATATGTGAAGAAAACAAAAGAAACACAAAAGCAAGCACACTTTGGCTAATTATTTAATGTGTCAAAAATCAAGCAAAAATTCAAACAAAAATGTTTTTCTGTTTTTAATGTTTTTAAGTATTTTTGGTTAATTTTTGATAATTTTCTGATGTATATTTTATTTCTAAAAATCAAACAGTAGCAAAGAAGCAAGGTACCGTCCAGCCAAGCCTAAAGTCCCTAGATAAAATATCTAAGAACCTCAAAAGGGCCTAGAGGTAATTTTCCTGTAAACTAGGTAAAACAAGGAAAATTTGAGTACCAAAATTATTGTTTTTGGGTTTTTAGATTATTTAATAGAATTTTTATGGGTTTTTAGGTGTTTTTAAGTTTTTATGGTTTTTATTCAGTGAAAAATAGCCAAAATTGGCTAGAAAATAAAGGAACACAAAATAAACAGTACCTAATTTTTATAGAATTTTTAGGGGGTTTTATATTTTTTGGGATTTTTAACTCTAGGCAGTAGCTGAAATAATGGTTTTTGAATTTTTAAAAATAACAAATAAACTCAAAAATGTCCTCAAAAATTCTCAAAAATCCTACAACATGGCAGGAGCCATGTGTCAAATTTTCATCGAATTTGGAGGTGATTTGATATTTTATTCAAAAATCACAAGGGGGCACTGTGCACAAGGACTGAAGTGCAAATACCCTAAGTTCTGGGGGTCCAGGTGCAAAATTCCCAGCAAAACACGCGCGAGGCGCGTGCCTGGGGCACTCAGGGACCTATATGTAATAAAAATAAGGTCCTGGGACTAATTGGTAACACGTACCAAAAGTCCGAGGACCTCAGTTGCAATTTACCCACAAATAAACGCACATGCGGAATAAAATCATTCACAGGGGCATAAATGCAAATACCAAAAAGATTTCATTCATTTCAGAACCATCCAGAACTACAGGGACTAAGGTTGCAAATACACCAATAAAACACGTAACGAAGCACGTGGCTCACAATAGGCAGGGGCATACATGCAAATAGCTAAAGTACGAGGTCCAACATGCAAAATACCCTAAAACTAATCAACTGACGAAAATATTTACAGGACTAAAACGAAATAAAAGATAAGGAAGGGCCTAAGGGTAAATTACCCTTTATTAAGTCGCCCGATGGATGCGCGCCACGTGTGTAGATGGACGGTTGGAAATGGCTGGCGCTCCAACGCTGAGGTTCTCGCAGCGATCGGACGACTGAGGGTATGCCACGTGGGAGATCGAACGGTTGCGGTGCTCGGTGGCTACCCCTCGTGCAACGGACGGTCCTGATCGCCTCTCCAAGATCTGACGGTGTCTGGCTCTCCTCAAGTGAACGGTCTGGATACGAACTGGAGGTCAAGGACGATCGAACGGTCGGGGAAGATGCTGGAAGAACAGTCGGCCGGCGAGCTTCGCCGGCCTCGTGCGAGCGCTGGTCTCCTCCCCTGCTGCCTCTGAAGATCGGAGAAGGTCCGCGATGATGCTCCGCAGCTGCTGGTAGGCTCCGATGACCCAGCCGAGCCCTGAAGGGCTCCGGCGAGGTCGGCGGAGGTGAAGCTCCTGGCCCAGATGACTCGAACCCTCAGATGGGCTCGCAATGACCTGCAAGGTAGACCAGGAAACTCGCGGGTCGAGGGCAAAGTGCCTCGACCCCGTTAGGCGTCGTGGAGGTGACCGGTGGGGCGATATGGTCGAACTCCGGCGAAGCGGTGGACGGAGGAGTTCGAATCCCCAGCTCCTGTGCGAGCTGGGTTGGATGGGGGTATGGAGAAGGTGCGCGGAAGGAAGGCGGAGATGAAGATGGATTCCGATGATCGAATGGAGGTGTGAGACGGTCGGAATCGGCGAAACACGGCGGCGGTGCGATTTGGGGCAAAATGGAAATTAGACTAAATAGAGGGGCTAGGGGACTACCTGGGTGGATGAATCGACTGTGCTGGAGCTGGGGGTGCTCCCGGTCCTCGCCTCAAGGAGCGTCGACGTCTGAGGCTCGAGCTCCAACTCGGGGCGGAGCACGGCGATGAAGACTCGCCGGATCAGTGGCTTCCGCCTCCTTTCCTCGCTGCGACAGGTCGAGACTCGAGCTGTCACCTCTCTCTCTCTCTGGAGCTCACTGGAAATCGAAGCAGATGGCCAAAGATGCGTGAAATGAGCGGCGGAGCTGAGATTAAGTATGCTGGCGGGTCCGGGAAGAAGGACGCGGGTAGGGCGAGCTTCCGGACCCGGGGTTGGGGCGAAAAGGATTCGGGTCTGTATGGGAAAAATCCGAGAAGATCGGTCGGGCGCAGCAGACCCGTGGGAAGTGGTCCTGGGGGGGAGTTGACCGGGCGGTCAACATCCCCCAGGGCCAATGGGTGAAGGCCACGTGGCTGAATCTTAAGATGACAAATGGAGGTAGCTAGGGCCCGATTCAGCCAAAACTCAAAACATGAAATATTTTTATTTTATTTTTTTCTATTTTTTGGTGATTTTTAATTAATTTTTTGGAAATAAAAATAAGGTACCTATAATATATAGCTATATATAGGTATATATACAATATGTAGGTTTTTTATTTTTGATTTTTTAATTATTATTTTTGTACAGTTTTATTCCTATTTTATATTTTATTTTTTTATAGAATAAAATGAGGAATAAAAGGGTATTTTTATTTTGTCTTTATTATTTATATACATAGGTAAAATAAATAGATATATACATCTATATACATGATATATATATATACAATGTATTTTTATGTTTTGAATTTTGTACTTTTTATTTGATTTTTGTTTTGATTCTTTTCATTTTATTTATTTACAATATATAATATAGGATATTTACAAAAAGTTTAGAAAATAATTTTATTTATTTATAAGGTTGAATAAATATAGGAGTATGGTTTATGTACATGGTGAAAGGGCATTTTTGAACTTTTTGATTTTCAAATTTTTATTTTATTTTTAATATTTTCTAAATATATACACATATGTACAAGCATATTTTTGGGTGAGGAAAATATAATCTTATTTATTTACACCAATATTTACACATGAGCCCCTATCTCCCTCTACTTTGGCTTTTATGCGGTCAGGCCCATGCTGAGCCCTCCCTTGGGTTAGGTTGCTCAATATTTATTCTAAATATTTCCCTCTTTTTCTTTTTCATCTTTATTCTTTTATTTTTGCACAAAAACATGCTAATTATAAGTTTTTACACAATGCATGGCTTTTGCTAATTATTCCTATTTACACATATCTACATGCATTTGCATAAGGTTTTTGTAGCTAAAATATAAGAATAAAGAGTGATGAATGGGTATTCATCACAGGGTTGTGACTTATATTATATTAACTAATATATAAAACAATATTAAATATTATATTCGGATATCCGGGTCCGGACGTTGAAGCCATTACCGTATTCTTATCCGAAAATTTTTTATAACCCATATCCATACTTAATCCCGTATTCGATTAATATACGGATACGGATATCCATATCCTTTAATTTTTCGAATACGGTAATCGAATATTCGGATATATCTGTATCCGTTTTATCGCTATTCCTAGATGATGCTATATTTAAAGTTTCAAACGTGGAATCAAATGAAGAGTCACATGCCATCCATTTAGTAAGACATGCCACATAGACTGTTTGATGTTTATCAATGATCGTTGTTAATTCTTTCCATTGAAATACCACTTGTGAAACTGTCTAATTACTATATTTAGAATTGAATCAGCATCTTTCCATTTTCCACGTGATTTTCATGCTGGTTAATTGCTTCCACATTATGAATTTCTAAATGGAAACAATTAGTTAACATTACATAATCCAGTGCATATCCAAACACGTCTCACATTCCGAAAAAATATTATTCATTCTCCATTCTTTTTTTGTTGCTTTCGTTTTGAAACAATAGACCGCGTCGAATCAACAGTAGATTCATCCATTACTGAAATATGCATCGATGATATTATGTAGGTACTTATCTTTCGCGTTTATTTATTTGTATTTGTTTGCATATTCCGTTCATCGTAATTTTGGCTTATATGCAATGATTAAGTGTCAAATGATTAACTCGTTGATTCAGAAGCATGGGATGGAAATTTTATTAGTTAGGCAACATATCCAAAATGAATAAATATTCACATTCAAGTTTTTATTTCGAGAACATTGATCCATCGGTTATTACCATAAGGATGAAAATGGTCGGATACGGATGCGGATGTAGGTATAATCATATGCTTATTCATTTTAAAATACGAATATGAATGCGAATGTGAATTTTGACGGATGTGAAAAATTAGTTACCATATCCTTAAAAACGAATACGAATCGGATTCGAATAATAGCGGAAATATTTTGATAGATTAACAAAAATATACATATTTAAGATGTTTACGAATAAAATAGATATATCGAAGATATTATTTTCATAATAATCATATCAACAATGGTAAATGCAATCATGAAATATTGTTATATATAGTTATAAATAAATATATAACTATACTTATGTATGAAAATGGATATACGAATACGAATATTAGCAAATGTCATAGTGATATCCATATCCGCATCCATTTTAAACGAATACGAATACGAATGTCTATATATATATATATATATAATATATATAATATATATATATATATATATATATATATATAACGAATACGATAGCGGATCGGATACGAATACATTCATATTCGTTTTCATCCCTAACCATGATTCATCAACAATCAGCGTGAAAATTAGGATAATATTTTATATTAGAGAAAAGATGGGGTTGCCTCTTGGGGGAGCTAACTTGGCTCCCCCGCCTTGTTTTTCTAATTTTTTTTTAAAATGAACTTATGGAAATCTCCATCTACACCGTTATTTTTTAATGGTCGTTGACTTGTTGAAATCGAGTAGAGACCGTAGGAGTATCTGTTTCACACGATATTTGAATGTCATAATATAGAGATATAATACGGAAAATCCACGGTAGTATTTTTCCAAAAAAATAAAAAATATGAGGAAAATAGAGCGAGAGAGCTAAGTTGGCTCCCCTTTGGGGCATCCCCATTTTACCTTTTATATTATGATCTATTAATTTATGTAATTGATAATATAAGTTACATTTTTTATTCATTGATTTTACATATATGTATTCTTTACCTGTTTTCTTTTCCCGAAAATAATTGATAAACTAAAAGTGTCTTTTTATTTTTTATATTAGCATATTAATTTTACAATGAAAGCTGGGGTTGCCCCCATAGGACAGTCAACATGGCTATCCCTGCCCCATTTTGACGTTTTTTTAAAATATCATCATGTATATTCATCTATATATCCCTCCTACATATTATTCGAATTTCATCAGAAATAGAGACTCCTATGCCCTTAATCTAGAACAGGTAATTTCAACAGAAATATTGCTGTAATTGACCTCTTCTAAATGGGGGGCATATGAGTTTCTGTTTCTGACGAAATTCGAATGACATATAGGAGGAATATTTGTGATATTTTGCAAAAATAAAATAAAAAAATTCCGCGGAAATGGGATGGAGGCAGCCATGTTGGCTACCCCTAGGGGCAGCCCCATTGAGCCCTTTTATAAAACCATAAAAGTGGTCTATTTTCAAATCAATTGTAGATAATTCATGTACAATGCATCAATGATATTATTTAGGTATTTATCTTTGGTGTTTATTTATTTCGTACTCGTTTGATCGTTCATCACAATTTGGGATTATATTCAATGAGTAGATTTCAAACTATTAACTCATTGATTTAGAACGTGGGATGGAGAAATCTTTCTATTAATGAAATATATTCTAAATACATAAATATTTACATTCAGGTTTTTATCCCTAGAACATTGATCTATCAGTTGTTACAATGATACACCGGTTATTAGTGTGAAAATTATGCTTATATTTTTTTATTGTTCTATTGATTTACATAATTGATAGTATAAGTTACATTTTTTGTTCATTTATTTACAAATATTTATGTATTCTTTATATCTTATCTTTTCTAAAGAATAATTGGTGAATTACTTATCGATTTTTTATTTTGCAGAAAAACGTATAAAGTTAATGATTAGAGCGCGGATTTTACTAAGCTAATAATATTTTGTGAAGATTAAAAAATAAATGATATGTTATTAATAATATTTTGTGAAGATTAAAAAATAAATGATATGTTATTAAGGCTTCTCATTTTACACAGAACCACAAAAAAACTACAAACAAATTATACATTTTATGTAAAATCATAGCAATTTACAGAAGGTATGGATGAATAAGATATTTTACACAACTCCATCAAAGAATGAAACGCAAGATATTAAAATATTCTAAATTAAGATGACCTGAAAATCATGTAAAGACTACGAAAAAACCCATGGAATTTACAAAAATACGTTGGAGTTTACAAATATTACTCTCACGTAAAGTTGACTAAAAATAAAATAAAATATTAATTAAATAAGGTAATATAAAAAAACCAAAATCAGATTGAGCTAAAAATAATACATGGAACATATTAAATTATGTATTAATTTAATTCATTACATGTATTAGGAAATATATGCGTACAAAATTAAACTTGCAGCAATGCACGTGGATCTCATTCTCCCTTTTATTCACACACATTCTATGAAATACTTTTGTAATTGACGCTTCAATTCTGTAAAAGAACAGGTCGGTTTATAAACATCAGTCATATCAGGATAGCTTTTCTTATTTCCAACAATCTCTTTTGGAAAGTAAAAGATACGCTGCAGATAATGCTTGTCGACATGTATTATACTAAATTGACCATTAAATAAATACACCCACATTTTAGGAAACCTAGTTGGATGAAAACCAACTAATCTTGACACGGTGGTTTTGATCCCACACGTCCACCCTTCATCCAATGGTCAAATTTCGATCTGAGTGGTTAGATCTAGACTTGGTTTTTTAAAGCCAATTTTTGTTGAGACTGATTTGAATGTTTCGTGCAGATTGAAGAAGCGAGGTGGATCCAAATATTGATGATCCTCTCATGAATCAGAATAGATTGGATTAATTGCTTATATATTTGGGGATTCGGTATCCTTTTTTCGCTAATCAAAGATAGATATTGCAATAACGCACTTATGTGTCATAGTCTTTACAAGAAACATTTAGCTCACATAGCCTTTGAACATAACGTGTGGCCAACATGGCCTTAAATATCACGCATGGCACCAATATGAATTTTTTCTCCATATCCTTCCATAACTATGCACCTTTCGAATAGTTTTGTGCTTCATAGAGCCCTTTATTTGTTGCAGAATAAATCTTTATCCGGAACGTCCCTCCTAGGATTCGAACACTAGTCCTTTGGATGGTAGACTCATTGTACTACCACTAGAGCATTGAGTGGGTTCGAGTTTAATGCCTTTTAAACCTTATGGTGTTCAAAAGGCTACTCCTCAAAAGTCTACTGATCGTTGGATCGTGGAGCTCTATTCTCTAGTCATTAATATACTTTGTTAAATGTACATGTAGGGTGGAGCATTGGGCCGGGCCGGCCCGGACCCGACCCTGACCCGACCCGCAAAAGCCCGGGCCCGGCCCGAACCCGATGTACAAATGGGCCGGGCCCGGGTCCTCATTTTTCAAAATTATTATACTTGGGCCGGGCCGGGCCCGAACCCGAAGTACAAGTGGGTCGGGCCCGGGCCCTCATATTTCAAAATATCATATTAGAACTAAATAAGGAGATACGGATTTATAGTCATAATACATCCAATATTTCCTTCATACATCAATAATAATATTATATTGTAACAATACACCCAATATTCATATGTTATGGGCGAATTATATCCATAACAATAAATTAGAATCAAAGTGCAACTTCATGGAATCAAAATAAGTGCGGGTTGAGCCCGGCCCGAGCCCGAGCCCGACCCGAACCCGAGCCCGAGCACGCGGGCCTTGGGTCGGGCCCGGGTCCTCAATTTGCTGAAAAAAGCGGGCCTCGACCCGGCCCAAGGCCCACGGAAAATTGATGGGCTCGGGCCGGGCTTTCCCGGGTTGGGCCGGGTCGAGCCCAATGCTCCACCCTATGTACATGTAAAGCTTTGTCGCAATCGAACAGAGATTCGAGGGTGAAAATCTCATTTGAATGTGTTTACATTGGAAACGTTAGCAAGCCATCGAACCCTCCAATGCCAACTGGGTGCGGATCTTAGGCATATAAGGAACCAATTTAGGCGTGGATCCGACGCTTGATCCAGGTCAAGGGAGATGCTAATCAGGCAGGGTATGGGGCGTAGCTAAGTCTATGAGTGCACATGGATAGCATAAAATGCATAATCCGATCCAATCTAATGCTATGGATTGGATTGGATTGATTTTATCATTCTAATGGATCAGTTCGGATTGAAATTTTTCAAATCTGTTCAAGTATGTATTGGTTTGGATCTTTTCTGAAATCTGATCTGATAATCCATTTAACATACACACATACCCATATACATACATGCGAACAAATAAGCTTACATATATAATATAATATAATATCTATTTGCACCCATTTCGAGTTCCTTATGACCCTAATAAATGTTATTCATCTCATTTTATCTCGTATTAATCTTCGATACAAGTCATCCCGCTACAGACCTTTCTTCTCTATTAAAAGCAAATTTTGAATTTTCAAAATAATAGAGAATGCCTATAATTTGTAAAATTGTAAACCATGTCTGATTATTCTCCTTCTAGTTCACATTCTCTCGCATTTCATTCTTGATTGCCAATATCCTCTTAGTTCTTTCTCATTCCATTTCGACGCTACCCCCTCCCTGCACAATGATATTCCCATTAATATAACCACTTGTCCTCTCTCTCGCGATGTCATCACTTGTCTCATATAATGTCATCCCCCCTCCATTGTGACATCATTTGTTCTCAGTAGGATGCCACTCTTCTAATCTTCGTTAAAAGAAATATAGTTTTGGGATAATTGCCTAGTACATTTGTTAATTATTCTTGACCTCTTTGCTTCTTATCTTTTACTTGCTCTAGCTTGAAACTTTACTGTAGTGATGAAATTGGATTAGTTACATGATCAAATGTACCACAACCATCTATGAACAAATAAGCATGACTTCAATTCCTTTCATTTTTAAATCGATGTACGATTTTGATTCATATTTTTCTTAAAATTATGTATATTTTTTGTATAATCTTACAAATAAATTCTATTTAAAGTTTAATTTAAATAAGATGTATGTTTGTCAAGAACTGTGTTATATCTAAGTTAGTTTTGTCTTAGATATTCAATCGGATTTCTCTAGCAGTGTGTTATATCTAAGTTAGTTTTGTCTTAGATATTCAATCGAGTATGATTGTTATTTGATTATTATTTGTTAATGATATATTATAAATCTTTGAAGGGTGTTCTTGGAAGTGTTTCGATTAATCACGGACTTCGTAAATATCCGACTACAGAGATCATTTTTTTATTTATCTAAATCGCCTATGTATCCTTATTTGATAACTTGTATTATTCTTATTTGAATCATTTACTGAAAATTAATTGTAAAAAATAAACTAATGCATCATTTGTAAGAAGAAAATTAAATTTTAAATTCAATATTATCATTTAATTCGACTGCGTGTTCTTCAAATTTTTATAAATGGATTAATAGAATCCTTCAACTTTGTTTGTTTAGGTCTTTCTCTTTTACATATCTATTCATCTTATTGATTTTGAAGATATTATTCAAATGTCAAAGGTTAGTGGGGGCTATGAAATACAAACACGATAGAGTAGATTATTGAGCGGGAAAATGTAAGTCTAAAAAACCGATCCAATCCATAATCCGATGGGTAGGTCAGCTTGCATTGAAGTATTTGATAGATTGGATTCGAAAAATAAAAATCCGTTAAAATTGGATCGAACACTAATTAAACTAAAATCCGATCCAACCTGATCCACCCACGGGCATCCCCAACAAAGTTGGGGGGGGGGGGGGGGGGGGGTTTGGGGAAGGGTGGGGAACCACGGATCGGAATCCCACAGTTGGGCTGGGCACAGATCCAAAATTGCCAAAGCGGGTTGGCGAGGAGGCGGGCCGCCAAAGGAAACTGACCGGGGTTAACAGGACCCCATTCAGCGCTAAAAAAAGGCCCAGATCCGCATGGATCCGCTGAGGGGCAAACGAGCAAATCCCACAAACATATGTGATTTTGATACCAAAAAAAATTATATATGTTGTATTGTTTGAATTTTAAGTTATACATAGGACCGTAACCTCTCGAAAAGAAGATTTAGGTGGATGTTATGAGAGGTGGACTATATCTCGCGATTTACTATTCTCGTTTTGTTAGTCTCCTCGACCAACTCATATTTGTGCACGTCCAGTCCCCCTTTGTATCAAAGATTGGCGGACTATATCTTAAGAGGTGAAGGATCTTATCCTTCGAGGTCTTGATGTTTGTTAATAACATTGTTAATATAAAGTTTCTAAGATTTATTTTTTAATCCCTTTGTTCATGTCAGCATTCTCTCCGGAGTTGGGAAGAATCACAAGGATGAGATAGATAATAATAGAAGGGCTTTTTTTTTAATAATAAGATGCCCGTGATATAAATTATATCTTAATAAATATTTTTTTACCAAATTTTCGATACGACTTCATCTCTTGCGTGGTCTGTTCATTTTTTCAAACATTAAATTTGCGGAGAATGAAAACAAACTGTAAGAAAGTAGGTTTGTAGAAATCATGCTTCAAAAAAAGGCTGCTCAATTCACCCCATTTTTAAGTTGTAACTAGGTAGATCTCTGTCGTCGTTTCCTTCAGCTGATCTCCACGGGATTCGCAACTGTGAAGGCTATGTTGCAGTCACATGGGTTGAGCCGTCCCAAATAGGTGGTTACTCATCCCACATGCATTCACGATGAAAATGGAGTTGGGCAATCATCGTGGAAAATCAGAAAAAAAAACATTCACAATGATAAGTTATAATATATTGCACAACAATAATGTTCATCGGTACAAGTATAAAAAAAGAAACATAGCCATCGACAGTTGAGAAAAATAATAACACAGCTACATCTAGTCTATGCATCTACACTATAAGAAGCGATAGTCCTAAGACCTATGGGTGGACTATCAGGACACTTTCTCTCCAGTAGCTTGGCACTCCATTCTTCGGGTTCTCTCTATCGTTGTCACAGGACTGGCCTCTGTACCAGCTTGATGTGACAAATGCCTTTCTCTGTGGTGATCTATAGGAGGAAGTCTACATGCAGCAGCCACCTGGGTTCGCTGCTGAGGGGGATTCCAGAAGGTGTGCAGACATCATAAAACGATCTATGGCCTTAAATAGAATCCGAGAGCATGGTTTCAGAAGCTCTTAGATGTGATAGAACAGAAGGTGTTTGTGAGATCTACTGCATATCATTCTTTGTTTGTTTAGACGACCCAGAAGGGCACCGTTGCTATATTGGTATACGTCGATGGTATTATCATTGCAGGGGACTGGCGATTATGGAATACGACTAAGAATTTTCCCACATTGCGGTTGTCAATGTATCGTATAGAAACACCCCACTCGTCTGTCTTCCTCAGAACCCGAACATCATCATCAGTTTGCCATTGTCAGACATATCCTCCTTGCCATCTGTAGGGGTCGTTGACACTCTATCCCTCCACTGACTCTTGAGTAAATGCGTTGGAGACATGGTCATCTCTCTGCACCCGACAGATGAAATTATTGATAATGGAATATGCCATGACAATCATTACCTGCTTCGGGAAGATGTAAAATTGTCACTCACTTATTGCCTTGAAGTGCTAAATTGTCACTAACTTATTGCCTTGAAGTGCGCCTTCATTATCTCGAATGTCTGTTCGATGTAGGAATGGAGTTGCGAGTATCGATTATTGAATGTCTCCTTAAACCTACCATACGCTCGATCCCTCCTTGCCCTGAACTGCAGTAGATGCACTACAACAGCTCAGTAGGGTGCCAAGAAGGTGTTCATGTTTGCGTAGCCGCAATGTACAAGAAACGTGCAGTCCTTGGACACGTGGAAACCCCCTCATTCGTATCCCACCTCAAGACCTTCATGTCTCCAGCCTTCTCACTATGTCCCTCTGTATTAGAAATCAACACAAGCCATCACGTTAAACAAGAGAGTCTGGTGTATGTTTATAAATTTTGAGATGGTGTTCATAGGCACGTTTGTAGGGATCAAAGTACTGTCAATTTCCTCGATGACATCCTGGAAGTACGCTCTACAATGTTAGCGTGCATTCACAAAAGAGGTAGGTGTCTTAAGTTGGAATATGAATAGGTTGAACCTTAAAGTATGGAGAAAAATACTGTTCAGAAGTCTCACATCTAGGACCAGGCAATCGAATGACGACATGCATATCAAATATTCTTTGAGGGAGGCAATGCACATCAAGATTGAAGTATATTAGAAGATCCTTAAGTGCATCACAGAAGCATGGAGATCACATCATATGCGATCGGGAGCGATTAGTCATACTAGTTGCTTGGGACAATAGAATTTTTAAAAAAATTTAAAATGATGAAACCACATGATCCGAGAATACTTCTTGGATCGTTTCGTCTAAACCACATGTAGGTAATAAGGTTACCTCTTGAAGTGTGGTTGTGATTAAGTCTCTAAACGAAGAGACCTCCTGTCTCAAGTCCGATCCAATGGAAGAAACGATTGTGAGTGCATTGATGAAACTTGTGCTCCTGGCAATACATGCTGATGATCCAAAAGGAGAATCTCCTGATCACGTCTCACGAGATCTCACATCTTCTTCACGAGCAAGATACACCGAAGGAGACGGAGATTCATGAACGGTCGAAGCGGTAGTGATGAATACCCATTCATCACTCTTTATTCTTATATTTTAGCTACAAAAACCTATGCAAATGCATGTAGATATGTGTAAATAGGGAAAATTAGCAAAAGCATGCATGTTTGTAAAAATACATAATTAGCATGTTTTTGGTGCAAAAATAAAAGAATAAAGAAGAAAAAGAAAAAGAGGGAAATATTTAGAATAAATATTGAGCAACCTAACCCAAGGGAGGGCTCAGCATGGGCCTGACCGCATAAAAGTTACAAGTAGAGGGAGATAGGGGCTCACATGTACATATTTGTAAATAAATAAAATAATATTTTCCTCAACCAAAAATATACTTGTATATATTTTGTATGTATTTAGGAACTATTAAAAACAAAATAAAAAGTTAAAAATTCAAAAACCCAAAAATACACCTTCACCATGTACATAGACCACCATCCTTATTTATTTCACCTTGTAAATACACTTATTTATTTTCAAATCTTTTTGTAAATATTCCTTTTTATGTTTTGTAAATAAACTAAATAAAAAGAATTAAAACAAAAATCAAATAAAAATTACAAAATTAAAAATACAAAAATATCTTGTATATATACCATGTATATGAGTGTAAATAAATAATTATTTCCCATATGTATATAAACAATAAAAATAAAGTAAAAATAGCCTTTTATTCCTCATTTTATCCTATAAATAAATAAAATATAAAATGGGAATAAAAATGTATAAAAATAACTAATTAAAAATCAAAAATCAAAAATCAATATAGTGTATATATACCTATGTATAGCTACTATGTAAATACCTTATTTTTATTTCCAAAAATTAATTAAAAATCACAAAAAAATAGAAAAAATTAAAACAAACATTTTTCATGTTTTGAGTTTTCGAAAATTCGGCCATTTAAGGCCCCAAAAAAATCAAATAAAACTTCAATAATTGGCGGGCTCTGATTGGTCCACGGGGGATTGTTGACCCCCGGTCAACACCTCCCCCAGGACCACCAGAGCCGCGGATCTGGGTTTCGACCCGACTTCTTCCCATTTCCCCCATCAGATCCGATCGCCAACCCATTAAACCCCGGGTCCGGATTGTCCCTCTTGCATCCGGCATGCTCGCCGGAGCCGCCCCCTCGGGATCCGCGCGCTCCCGAGTTCGCCCGATCCTCTTCTTCCCGGACCCCTAGCACTATAAAGTCCAAGCTCCGCCGCACTCTCACGCCATCTTTGGCTCTCCACCTTCACTCCCGTGACCTCCACTGTGTCCACCGAGGTGACAGCTCATGCCGACCCGTGTTGCAGAGAGGAGGAGGTGCACGTCCATCGATCCGGCCGCTTCTTGCAGCCGTGCTCCGACGACCACCCGGAGCTCGAGCCTCGGGAGTTGACGACCCTTGAGGCGAGGACCAGGAGCTAGCTGAGCTCCAGCACAGTCTACAGCACCACCCAGGTATCCATTTCGCCTAGCCATTTAGTTTAATTTTCGATTTCGCCCAAATCCATCCTCCGACGTGTTCCCCTGATTCCGGCTATCTCGTGCATTATTTCGATCATCGGAACCCCCACACACCTTCGCCGTTCCTCCACGCACGTTCTACGCCCACTCGTTCAACCCAGCTCGCCCCGGAGCTGGGAGTCGAGCTCCACCGTCTTCCGCTCGCCGGAGCTCCTTCGCCCCACCGCACAGACCACCTTCACCCCGCTTCTTTGGGTCGAGGCACTTTGCCCTCGACCCGCGAAGCCTTTGGCGTGTTTTGCAGGTCGAGAGGAGGGCATCTGAGCCCCCTCACGTTCAGGCCAGGAGCTTCGCGCCGCCAGCCTCGCTGGAGCCCCTCCAGGGCTCGGCTGGGCCATCGGCCACTACCATCAGCTGCGGGCCTTCACCAGGAACCTGTTCCGACATCCAGAAGCAGCTGAGGAGGAGTGTAGCTCACGCAGGAGGCCGGCGAAGTTCGCCGACGTCGAGTTCTTTCACCATCCTCCAGAGCCGTCCGATGAAGCCTCAGCTCCAGTTCTAATCTCAGCCGTCCATCTTTCGAGGAGCCGCAGCCGTTGATCGACCCGAGGGACTCATCAGGACCGTTGCACCAGAGGAGAGAGACACCGAAGCCCCGCACCGTTTGATCGTCCACGTGTCCCCTCTCTCCACCGTCGATTGAGCCCAAGAGCTGAAGGAGTAAAGCGCCATCCATTCCCAGCCGTCCGATCACCCACGTGGCGCGCATCTGGCCGTCGACCAATAAAGGGGTAAATATCTTAGGGCCCCCTCTTAGTTTTTCATTTCATTTCCAGTCCTGTAAATATTTTTAGAACTTTATTTACGTAGGGTTATTTGCAGTATGGACCTTGTGTTTGTGGTTATTTGCATGTATGCCCCTGTTTGTATGAGACCACGTGCGTCGTCACGTGTAGTTTAGGGCTTTTTACATCTTCTATCCTGTAGATCTGGGTTGTTATGAAATGAAGAAATCTTTTATGGTATTTGCAGTTATACCCCTGTGAGTGTTTTAATTGTGCATGTGCGGATTTTATTGGGTTAATTGCAACCGTGTCCCTGGGTTTTTGATACGAGTTATCAAAAGACCCTAAGACTTGATTTTCATTACCATTTGGTCCCTGTGTGCCCCAGCCACGCGCCACGCGCGTGACTTGCTGGGTAATTTGCACCAGTGCCCCCAGATTCTCGGGTATTTGCACATTGGTCCTTGTGCACAGTGCCCCCTTGTTATTTTTGAATAAAATATCAAACGACCTCCAAATCCAATGAGATTTTGACACGTGGCTCCTGCCATGGTGTAGGAATTTCAGTGATTTTTGAGGACATTTTTACTTTCATTTAGTATTTTTAAAAATTCAAAAACAGTCTTTTTAGCTACTGTCTAGGTTCAAAAATACCAAAAAAATATAAAAACCCCACCAAAAATTCTAAAAAATTTAGATATTGTTGTTTGCTTGCTGTTTGATTTTCCAGCCGAGTTTGGCTATTTTTCATCACCTAAAAACCCTAAAAATTGCAAAACCCCCAAAAACCCATAAAAATTATAATAATTAATTTAAAAATCCAAAAACAATAATTAGGGTGCCTAAATTTTCCTTATTCTTTCTAGATTACAGGAAAATTACCTCCAGGGCTTTTTAAGATCCTTAGATATTTTATTTTTGGGTCTTAAGCCTTGCTGGACAGTACCTTCCCTGTTTTGCATTGTTTGATTTTTAGAAAACAATTTACCCATTAGAAAAATCTCAAAAATTCACTAAAAACACTTAAAAACATAAAAAAACATAAAAACAATTTTTCTTGAATTTTTGCTTGCTTTTTGGTGTGTTTAATAAATTGTGCAAGTGTGCTTGATTTTACTTTCTCTTATTTTCTTTATCTTTTAAAAATCACAAAAAAATATAAAAATTAACAAAAACAAATAAAAATCACTTTTATTTCATTTTATTTTCTTCTTACTACTTCGTAGGCTTCTAGCCAACCCGTGCTCCTTGTGTTCGACCCTGGGGGCTATACCAGGTTAAACTCATAGCTAGACCGCTCGTGTTTTGTTTTGATTTATTTGATCTCTTTGAGTGGTTGATTTTTCTTGATATTCTCCGTCTTTGTGATTGAGGTCGCAACGACCATTTTCCGACCTTTACCTCGATCATACTTTCGGGATATCAGGTAGCACAACGACGTGACGACGATGACGACCCTCTCTAGGGTTTAGGGTGGATGATCACTATAAGGAGAGAGAGAGGCTTGGCGTGTAGAGAGAGGGGTGGGGGGAGAGAGCATATTATTTTGTATGTGTTCAAATAAGAGCTAGGGTTGCCTCTTCTTTTATAGTATTTATGGGAGTCCATGAATTCCAATCCATGTGAAAAACAAAATCAATGGTTGAGATTGAGTTGTGTTTATATTCAATGACTACGATTTTGTTATAAGAAATACAAGAACGATTAATTTAGATTAATTTTAATATATTAAACAATCAACATACTCTAATTTTGAACAAAATAAATAACATAGAAGGATAAAGAGGGAAGCCACCCACCCTCTTAAAAAGGGGGACATCCATGCTTGTGATCAAGTCAAAGGGTGGTCCCCACCATCCATTAAATGGATGGTGTTGGCTCCTTTAATCGTTCATATAAATTTACAACAACTTCTATTGTAAATTAATTCACAAAACTAAATTCAAATTAATTTTGTGAATATTACAATCATGCCATTAAATAATTATGGATCATATTCACAATCCAAAATAAAATATAAATTGTATTTCCAATTAATTTCCAATGTGAATCCAATTCACATCAACAATTAATTTGAAGATACTATTTACAATAAGCTCTCTCTAATATATTACAAATCGCATTTATAATATATATACAAATAATATGGATAGTGGTATCCATATTATTTATATCATTCATAATTAAATCATATTTAATCATCTTGGATCTCTATTCTCATTTGCCCAAATAACATGAATCGCATTCACATTATTCTCATCTTTGATAATTAAATTATATTTAATTATCTTAGACAACTCTCCTTATATGGCCAAATAATATGAATCAAATTCATATTATTCATGATAATTAAATAACATTTAAACTATCAATTTTCCAATACTCAGATACATGTTCAACAATGAAATTATCCTTCAACTCTTTCAAGAACAATGCGCTTTCTCTGTGAATACTTGGAGATAAGGACATGGCGATTGTTCGTTTCACGTATAGTGACTTGGATATTAAGATCATATCTCAAATCCAGATCTCGGGACCTCTCATAGATGTTTGATTAAATCAAAGTCGTAAATCTAATCTTCTCATTACATCTGAATCACATTCAGATCACTGTCCAACGTTTGGACCAAGATTAGATTACTTCTCTAGTGAGAGGAGTCACTAAAATCCATACATGTTTCATCACTCCCTCAGAATGGAAGCATCATGGTTATATAGTCGTTTATGATCACATCACCCCTCAGGTATTCTTATTACATGTACAATCTAGATCTATTTAGAATGTTTTCTTCAGGGTGTTATCACTAAGTTTATCCTTTGATCATTGAGATTTGGTATTGATCATATGCTTTCCAAAAGCATATATTATACCTAGGTATTGATGATATACTTTTCAAATGCATATATCAAACCTACAAATTCAATCAAACTTCCAAAGCGAGATGACCAGGCATGGAATTTGATCCCAATATCTCAAGAGTAAGCTCATGTCTTTCCGTTCAGTAAATAAACATGTATGATCCCTTTGAGAGATCGTATTACTCATATAACCTTGTATACATACCAACGTGCTAGTGTATAGACCTTGATTAGGCCATCAACCTATCAGTCTGCCAAATGTACATGCTCGGACATATAGTAACACATCTGTCTCTGGTCAGAGGATGTGTGCCTAAATCGTAACAACATATGACATAGATCTTTGTTATCTCGATCTCTCTAAGTCAACTCTTTGACTTAACTTATCTAACACTTTCGAATCTCTATCCCTATGCAGGGGACCTACATCAAGAGGTCGGTTAGGTATTAGCCCATTAGAGAAAGGATTGCCATCTTCTACTCAGGCTAGAGATCATCTCTTAGTAATCATTTGACGGTGCTTGATGATCCCTCAATATAACTCTTTAGATTTTCATCCAAACAACAGTCTCTATGATTCAACAATTGAATCAACAGATGTATGACCATTAAGATAGCCATGGTACATAACCCTAATTGTACTAAGAGACCTATTATGAATATTAATTATTCTTTATTTCAAATTAGGGATTGATCTTTGCAATAACATTTATTGCAAAATGGTTCGTCGTGAGCTCGCATGTCCAACAAAGACATCATTGAAATGCCTTGAAATCGTATCTCCCAAATGCTTAAAATGCAAGAAGAGCACCAAATTCTTAGTGTTGTAACCCATATATTACCATAGTACACAACGATTTTTGGTGTGTGATGGTTTCGGGGTAAGAAACTCCTCGTACGATCTCCCCCTCGTGACCGTTTAGTATCTCATGGATCCATATGTGCCCTGTACGGGTCAATATGTGCCTAGGCACACGGGAGAGGTAATCACCACTATGGTTTTTTCATGCTCCTCTTCCTCTTCAAGCAGTGCCCGCAGATAGAGAATGTTGAGCATGGCCAAATTGTATCTCATCATGATTATGGCTTCCATGCCGTTCATTTCCTACAATTTTGCAAATGGATTCGTAGACTACACAAATATTATATGTGCTCCTACTCAAATCGATAAATTTATGTCAAAGATAGATATAAATACTACAACAAATATTCCTAAACAAGAAATTATAACTCCTACATCAAGTCAGATTAAACTACGTAGTATTCAATCAACCAAATTAATTTACAATGTAGCAACTAATCCTGAAGGTCCATGCATAATAATATACAGTAGAGGCATGATGCAGAAACTAGTAATACTATCTACTAGAGGAGGCAGACCATGGAATGGCATAAACCAATTACAACAGAGGCATGATTAACAAAAGATAGCATACCCGTTGTTAAATCAGAGGCATGATGTATTTCTATCTCAATACAACAACTATTAAACCATCTTTAAAGGAGGATCAAGAGTAATGCTACACAAGAAGCACGATGAATAGACACAGAATGTATAGAAATTCACCAGATTCAGCTAATGTAGAACATAGATAATCTAGGGCAACATTGAGAATAAAAAGCAAAATAAGTATAAAACTGGGATAAACCAAATTTAATAGCAACTAATCCAACGTGTGCATGATGAAGAATATACAGCAAAGGCACGATTTTATAGCAACTAATCCAACATGTGCATGATGAAGAATATACAGCAAAGGCACGATGATGAAATTAGCTATATTATATAGTTCAGTTGGTAAGCAATGGGATATAGAATATATACTTCTATTGTAACAACAAACAACAGTCCACCATCGAACATAAGTATATAATTTTAGTTAGGAAAATAAGTATTACAATATATAACTATTACAATGTATACTATCAGAGAACCTAAGTATACAAGTATATAATTTTTGTTATAGAACATAAGTATGTATATACTTACAGGAAATAAGTATATAGAACATAAGTATCTAATTTTAGTTAGGAAAACAGTCAACAATGAACCATATAACAGCGGCAATGGTGAAGAAACTAGATATACTATCATAGAACATAAGTATTACAATGGAACATAGAATATATAATTCTAGTTAGGAAATAATATTACAAAAAGCAACAATCAATCAAGCTTGGCATGCATATAAGGCTATATAAAAAATGGAAGAACAACAAGAGGTGCATATATTTTAACACAGAAACATAGAACAACAACCCAACTCAATATAACTGTGTAGAAGAAAACATAATGAAATAATCCAACAGTATTGAATAGCAGAGGAGAAACAAACATAAACCGTCTTGCAAAGCAGTCTATACGACTCAATACCATGCTTAATCAAGTCCAGCACAGAGCAGCAAACAACCACTATCCATAGATTTTAACAAAATCAACTTATGCAACATCAAGAGCTCACTACAATCATCTACCTAATCCAACTATCATGCTTAAACAACCAAAACCTAGCATTAGCGGTTGCAAAGAGTGTTAAACACACCACTATCAAGCTTAAACATGTCAAGCATAAGGCAAAGAATGTAGAGCAATAAAAGCACATGTCAAAATCAGCCATGCTCAACAATAAACTTTATCTCTTTCAGACAAAGGATGTAATATGAAAGATTAGGGATGGCAATCATTGTGCAAGAGCAAAGAGAGATGGGATACCTTGCAATCCAGAAAGCCAACAAGGTCAAAGAAAGATATGTGAATGCACGAGCAAAGGAAGAAGAGCTCAACAATGGGTCACAATTGTCACGACATGTCCCTCTTAATCCTTGAAACAAGTGTGACATAATACTTATTCTTATCTTAATAAATTTTATTGTCCATTTATAACATAATACAAAAAAACACCGGTAGAGAAAAATAGCTTTTGAAATGTTGCAACTCGTAATAAATTTATCAATGTAATCATGTACATTTCCAACAAATAAAAATAAAATACATATTATTTCATACAAGATTTTAAAATCGAATGAAGCAATCAAAAATCAAAAATCCAAATCAATCTAGGTTGAAAAAAATCACATTCGGGAAACATCATAAAATAAGTAATAGATATGATGGTACAACCTCTTTCATTATATGTCTCTTCGAGATTTGGTCTAGTTAGGTCAATATCTTCTTTCTTTAGAGTATCTGAAAAATATTGATTTGGAGTGGTGAGCCTAAACTCATCGACATGAGCCTAGACCCAGTGAATGGGTCACAAATCTCCAACTACATAATTATAAAAAATTTTCTATCTAGCATAAATTGAAAAATAATGGACACTATAAATTTAAACTTGATTACTATATAACAAAAAAAACATTTTCCTTATAGTATTTCCATAATCAAAACAGAGCTTGATAGTTCTTAACTACAGTAAATAATTGGTAATAATAACCAAAACTTGTTCTGAAATCATATTTGCTATTTGGAAATAAACATATAGGTTACCTTTTCATATTTAACGATGCAACACTATCCCTACATATCTTAATAAGTTCATGAACACTTAGTGTTAAGGCAAACCTTAGCCGTACTTATAGCCTAGGAGAGTGAACTCCACCTAGGACATTATCTCACTGTCATACACGCATGTTGGATGGATTCCCCTCCTTGTGGAAACCTGTTCCATATATATAGGACATTGGTAGTCCTATTTGGAAAAGGAAAAATCAATAATTGATTGGAGAAGGAGATCAATTATCTTTTAGGATTAGGAGTTATCTTTTCCTAATCCTATTAGAAGTAGGAGTCTAGATTTCCTTATTTGCTCATCTCCATGGAGTATAAATAGGGGATATGGGGTATATACCAGGATTATCCCAACCAATCTCTACTAGCACAAGAAAGAAATAAAAGAGAGGAAGAAGAAATAAAGTTTGTGGTTGCCGTATAGTTTGGAGGAAGTAACCTTTGGAGCAATTCTTCTCCAGCATTCTTGCCTACAGTTTGGCGACGACTTTACCATTGGGTGATATTTCTCCACTCTATTATTCTCCATTATTTGGTGATTTGTAGCACCGTATTGATGACTGACCTTTTGTAAGCCTCTCACGGGAGATTACTTCAATTATAGTGCTTGATTTTGGGTTGTGATCTACCCCGTGGTTTTTCTTCTCACATTGAGGGGGTTTTCCACGTTAAAAATTTTCCGTGCATCTGTGGTTGATTTTTTTCTTTGGTTGAAATACTTTCTCGTAGTTGATATATCGTGCAGGATCCGCCTATCGACTTTGATTATTTTTCCGCAATTCAATTTATACGGGGAATCTGTTTCCAAAAAGTGGAATCAGAACAAAGTTCAATGATGGATTACAAGATGGAGTTTAATTAGAGTAGGATGATTAGTCTTGATGGGACTAATTACAATTTATGGAAGAACAAGATGAAGGATCTTTTATATGTGAAGGCTATGCACCTTCCAGTGTTCTCCACGTAGAAGCCCGAAGGCAAAATAGATGAGGAATGGGAGTTTGAACACGAACAAGTTTGTGGCTTTATAAGACAGTTTGTTGATGAGAATGTTTACAACCATATTCAAGATGAAAGTTACGCTAGAAGCTGGTAGTTGAAGTTGGAAAATCTTTATGCCTCCAAGACAGGAAGTAACAAACTGTTTCTTCTCAAGATATTAGTGAACTTGAGGTTCAAGGAAGGCAGTTATGTATTAGATTTTCTGAATGAATTTCAAGGAATTACTAGCCAGTTGACGAGCATGAGATAAATTTTGAAGATGAGATGTTCGGACTGTTATTGCTTGCTACTCTACTAGATTCATAGAAGACTTTTCGAGTCTCACTGCAGTCAATGGGGTCGTTTCTTTGGAGACTGTCAAGTTTGGCATTCTCAATAAAGAGATGCAAAGAAAAACCTAAGGAAGCTCTTCACATTCATAGGTTCTTATCACAGAGAACAGGGGGAGGAGCCGGTCCAAGATTGATACAAGAAGAGATAATGGTAGAATCAAGTTCCACTATTGCAAGAAGAAAGGGCACATCAAGAAGTATTGCTTCTAGTTCAAGAGAGATAACAAGAATGGTAGCGACAAGAAAGAGAAAAAGAATGAACAAGTTGCTGCAGTCGTACAGCATGAACTCCTTATTGTCTGTGATGAGGAGATGGTAAATGTCGCATGGAATGGTACTTCTTGGCTTGTTGATAGTAGATCTGCTCTACATGTCACATCTCAAAGAGAGTTTTTCTCTTCATATACAGCTGGTGATTTGGTACATTGAAGATGGAGAAAGGTTCTTTGTCCCATGTTGTTGGCATTGGCAATATTGCATTGAAGAATATCGATGGAGTTGTGTTGATGCTCAAAGATGTGAGGCATACACCAGACATACACTTAAATCTCATTTAAGCGGGCAAGATTTATGATGGTGGATATCTTAACACTTTTGGTACCGATCAATATAAGCTTACCCAAGGATCCTTGATTGTTGCTCGTGGCAAGACATATATCAACAATCTTTACATCGTGAATGCATCTATCTCCCATGATGTTGCATATGTGACTGGAGATGCAAAATCCATTGAGTTATGGCATCAACGATTGAGGCACATGAGAGAGAAGGGGCTATAGTATTTGGTGAGGAAGAATATGGTGACAGATGTCAAGAAAGAGAAGCTAGAGAGATGCACACACCGCTTGGCTGGGAAGTAGACAAGAGTCTCCTTCAAGAGCCATCCACATTCTAGAAGGATGCAACCATTGGAACTTGTTCACACAGATGTTTGTGGTCGGTTGAAAGTAAGTTCTCTTGATGGTGCACTTTATTTTGTTACATTAATTGATGATTTCTCTAGGAAAGTTTGGGTCTACACCTTAAAGAGGAAGGATCAAGTCCCTGGTGTTTTCAAAGACTTCCATGCGTTAGTGGAGCGATAATCTGGAACGAAGCTAAAGTGCATCCGCAGTGATAATGGTGGTGAGTATATTGGGTTATTTGATGAGTATTACAGGTCTAATGGTATCAGGTACGAGAAGACTCCACCTAAGATGCCACAATTGAACGGGATAGCAGAGAGAATGAATAGGACCTTGATGGAGAGTGTCAGATGTCTCCTTTCTGAAGCTAAGTTGCCCGGCTCTTTTTGGTGTGAAGCACTTTATACCGTTGTTCATATTATTAATCTATCTCCACATGTACCCTTGGATGGTGATGAACCTGACAGGGTTTGCCATGGAAAGAATGTCTCATACAACCATTTGCGGATCTTTTTATGTTGCGTATTTGTACATGTTCCCAAGGATGAAAGGTCCAAGTTGGACGTAAAGATAAAACAGTGCATCTTCTTGGGATATGGACAAGATGAGCCTGGTTACAGGTTGTATGATCCAGTTGATAAGAAGCTAATGAGAAGCAGGGATGTGATCTTCTCTGAAGATGAAACCATTGAAAACATCAAGAAGGCTGCTAAGGAATCTCCTTCAAGCAGCTATCAATCAGATGATATGGAGCTAGTCCCTTTGCAGAGGGCTCCACATGTGGTGCCAGATGATGCATATGAATAGGTACCAGATGTAGGATATGAGGAATGTACAACATATCTCCACTCCTGATGACGATGATGCATATGATAGTGGTGATGATGGTGGGTCGGATCATGAGAGTTCTTCTTCCGAGGCTCTCCCACCACAGAGACCCGTGAGGGAGAGGCGACCCTCGACTAGATATTCTGCACATGAGTACATTTTGTTGACAGACAATGACGAGACTGAATACTATGAAGAAGCCTTGCAAGATGAAAACAAGAAGAAATGGGTAGAAGCTATGAAAAAGGAAATGGAGTCCCTTCATGACAATCATACCTTTGAGCTTGTCAAGTTGCCCAAATGCAAGTAGGTATTGAGAAACAAGTGGGTCTATAGAATAAAACTTGATGAATACTCTACAAATCCAAGGTACAAAGCTAGGTTGGTTGTGAAAGGTTTTAACCAAAGGAAGGGAGTTGACTTTGAGGAGATCTTTTCTCCCATGGTGAAGATGTCTTCTATCAGGATGGTTCTCAGCTTGGCGGCTGGTCTTGATCTGGAGGTTGAATAGATGGATGTGAAGACAACTTTTATTCATGGTGACCTTGAGGAGAAATTTTACATGTTGCAACCAGAGGGTTTTACGATCAATGGTAAGGAAGACTATGTTTGCACACTAAAGAAGAGTCTATATGGCTTAAAGAAAGCACCCAGGCAGTGGTACAAGAAGTTTAACTCATTCATGGGGGAGCATGGTTACTCCAAGACTACTTCAGACCAATGTCTGTTCGTGAAGAATTCTTAGGGGATGATTTCATCATATTGTTGCTTTATGTTTACGACATGTTATTGTAGGCAACAATGGAGAGAGAATTTCTGGCTTGAAGAAAGAGTTGAGCAAGTCCTTTTCTATGAAGTACTTGGGACATGCAAGTCAGATACTGGGCATGAAGATCACTCGAGACAGGGGAGCAAGGAAACTTCAACTTTCACAAGAGAAGTACATTGAGAAGGTACTTCAAAGATTTTGTATGGAGAAGGCAAAGCCAGCTAGCACCCCTCTTGGAGCGCATTTCAAGTTAAGTTCCAAAGATAGCCCACAGAACAATGCAGAGAAGAAAGATATGAAAAGAGTTTCCTATGCATCATCCACATGTAATCTCATGCATGCCATAGTTTGTATGAGGTCAGATATTTCTCATTCATTTGAAGTTATTAGTAGGTTCATCTCAAATCCAGGAAAATAACATTGGGAAGTAGTTAAATGGACCTTGAGATATCTTCGAGGTACAAACAGTTACTCTCTTTGCTTTGGAGAAGAGAAGCCTATTCTTCTTGGATACACAGATTCAGATATGGTGGGTGACATTGATGGGAGGAGATGTATATCTAGCTACATGATGACCTTTGCAGGTAACGCGGTTTCTTGGCAGTCTAGTCTCCAGAAGTGTGTTGCTTTATCCACTATAGAAGCTGAGTTCATTGCAGCTGCAGAGGTGTGCAAGGAATTGTTGTGGATGAAGAAGTTCATGCAGGAACTTGATTTTAATCAGGCCAAGTGTTGGGCGAGATTCTTGGGTTTTGAATTCAAGATATGAAAATCAATGCGCAGTGTCGTTGCAACCCAAATATTCCGCAACAAACAAACAATTTTTTTCTTCTCAAGCTACAAAATTAATTACAAGAGAATAATGAAGCGAGGGAACTTTTTTGCTACTTATTTACCATTATAGCAACAGGATCAAACTCAGAGAGGCTACGATTCTTGAGGGTTATTCAAATAATCAAAAATCAATTAAAAGAAAAAAAAAGCAATCTCAGATGCAAACTATCTTGGTTTTTTGTGAATTTTTTGTCTTTTTAATTTTTTGTAATTTTTTAAAATTTATTTTTTTTTATTTTCCTATTTTCAAATTTTTAATGATTTTTATTTTTGCAATTTTTTATTTTCAAAAATAAGGAACAATATGCACAAGGGACGAAATATGCATACCACACTCTTTTTGTATTTTTCAATTATAAAATTTTTGGATTTTAAAGGATTTGAAATGTTTATGAAATTTTTTGTTTTCAGATGTTTTTGTATTTTTCTAAAAATCAAACAGTGGAAAAAATGATAAACAGTGCACAGTTTGGAGTAATTTACAATTAAAAATATTTTAATGTCCAAAATGTGAGGAAATTATTTTTATACTAATTAAGATAAATAACTACAAAAAGAAGTGAAATCACGATTTTTGGATTTTTGTAGAATTTTCTGTGAATTTTCTATGATTTTTGATAGTTTTCATTTTTTAGGTTTTGAAAAGATTTAGTGCAGAAAGTTGCATAGAAATTAAAAGACAATGAAAGGAAATTAATCTATTTTTTGGAATTTTTAGAGTAATATTCAAATTTTTATGAATTTTTGAATTTCAGGAAGAGAAAAGAATATTTTTTTAATAATATTAAATGATAATAAAATAAAATACAAAAATTGTACAATGAAGAGACAAGTGACAGGAATGTAACTTGAATTTTTCAGAATTTATTGACAATAAAAAGGTTTATTCCAATGAAAAGAACAAGCAAAATAAATGTATGGACAACAGGGTCTGAAAGGTAATTATTCAATGTTTTTGCATTCAATAAATAACAGAAATAAACAGAGGACTGAACTGCAAATTACCCAAAGAAATGCACCGTACACATGACTTTCTGGAGTAGGGGTGCTTTTATGAAATTTCTGAAATTGTCGGGGATATGGATGCAATTTTCCAGATAAAATTTGGGCTTCTTCAATTTAGGTCTTCGTTTTGGCAATCAAACAGGGGGCGTCGTTGCCGCACCTTCTCTCCAAGGCACACGGGTGGTGGATGAGCAGGGGGCGAGTAGCAGGCGTCACTGAAGGTGCTTGGGGAGGTTGGGCGACGCTTCAAGCGATGCTCGAGGGCCTCACTCGATGGTGCTTCACGTGGGCTGGGTTGGGCGCCAGCATCTGCGTCGTTGAGGGTAGTTGATGCGGCGGTCAGGAAGGAGTGAAGGGCAGTTGCCGCCTACAAGCATAGATGGAAATGGCGCGCGCTCGCACGGGTGTGATGCTCGAGTTTTGCAGCAGGATGGCGGGCGTGGTCTAACTCCTGGAGGGATGTGCGCTGCTGGGGCTCGGCGGTGGATGCAGGTGGCGGCTCCTTCGTGCGGGATGGCATGAGAACAGTGGAGATGGCTTCGCACAGTGGTGGCGCGCACTTGATGGCTGACATGGACGGGCATCACAGGAGGCGGCAGCGGAGTAGCACCTGGGGCGCAGCGTTCTCTTTTTATATTATCGTAAAAACAGAAACATAGAGAGAGAGAGAGATAAACTTTTTCATTTTTTTAAGAAAAACAGAAACTATAAATATCTATTTTTAAAAATGTTTTATTTAAATTTTTTATGTGATCCTGCAAAAACAAATGTTAGAAAGAAAAAAATTATATTTTGTTTTTTATTTTTTATTTATAAACAAGTAGGATGGGAGCACGACGACTCGATCTCAAAATCAAAACAGAAGAGATGAATGAGTGCGGTTCCGAGGAAAATGACGGATGGAACCGATTCTTCGACCACCATGCGTGGTCGGAGGTGAGAGATCGTGCGAGGTAGAACAGGAACATGTAGAGATCGAAAAAGTGAGATGAAAAATTGGAATCGAAGGTGAATAAAAACCGTGATGGATTCTAAGATCTAGATAAAAATGACAACGAAATAAAAAATGCGAAAAAAAATAAAACTACGATTAATCCTAGATTAAGAACAAGAAGAAAATGATGGATCTCACCTTAGGAGCGGAAAAGACCGTGATCGCCTTGACGAAGGCCGACTCGCTGTCACCGGACGGCTCTAAGGCTAGGCACCCTTCTGCAACAAGAAGACTCTCAGAGATCGGGATCCTCTCACCAAAGATTGATCCCATTGAAATGAGGGAGAGAGAGCCATATTAATAGATAGAGAATGGAGTTTGAATTTTTTGAAATTTTGAATGAAGATAAGAGATAAGAGAGAATATTTTGAAATGAGATAAAGTTAAAATTATTTGCAAAAATTAATTTTTTTGTATTTTCGTTACTTAATTAAATTAAATAAAAATGTTAATTTTTTTTATTTTTGTGGTGGTTATTTAAGAATAGCAACTATATACATATACTATATACATATGGTACATTATATACATAATTAAATAAAGAAATTAGTTTTTTATTTTAAAATTTTTATTTTTTTTGTTTTAAATAATTATTAAAATATTTACAAATATTTACAAATACAATATGTAAAAATAAATGGTAAAATTACACAAACCACCCCAGAAACCTGGTTTTTCAACTGTAACTCCAAAAATTATGAAATCATAGCCATTTTAAAGATAATTTAATTTAGAATACAATTGAAGTGAGTTTAATTTAACTTGAGTTCATAAGGAGTCAGAATTGATCATTCAATTATCGCTTAGTGGCTTTTTTTCAAGTGTGGTTTCTTTTATTCTTTACATGATTTTTTTTGCATACATTTTTATTATGTAGGACACATTTTTATTTACAACTTTTATTTTGAACATTATTTAGTTTGAGGTCAATTGATGTACAAATAAAATAGCGTAGTATACAAATATACACAACACACAATTTTTTTGGATTTTTTGATTAAGGACCCTATCTCCCTCTACTTTATTCTTGATCGATCAGTTCAAGTCTTGGCCTTCTCTCGGGGTTTGGGTCAGCATGTATATATTACATATATACAGTCTTCTTTTTTCTTTTCTTTATTTTTTCTTTTCTTTCTTTCTTTATTTATTTTAGATTAAAATGGTAAAAAGTGTATAATATTTACACACAGATGCAAGTTAGTAAGAATATGGAGTGAGTATTATATACATGTATTTTATAAGGGATTTTAAGCTAAAAAAATGAATAAAGATCATGAAATGCAAATTCATCAACAAGTATGTGCTTTGTTGTGACAGTCAGAGTGCTGATCACCTTGGCAAGAACTCTACATTCCATGCAAGATCGAAGCACATCAACGTCAGATATCATTGGATACGTGATGTGTTAGAATCAAAGCAGCTTGTACTTGATAAGATCCACACAGATGAAAACCGTGTCAATATGATGATAAAGACTTTGCCGTTTGGAAAGTTCGAGAGATGCCGCTCCCTCGCAGGTTTGGAGTAGTTCCCACATCGTAGGTGAGGGGGAGATTTGTTGGATGGGTTCCTCTCCTAGTGGGAACCTATTATATATATATATATAGGACATTGATAGTCCTATTTGGAAAAGGAAAAATCAATGATTGGAGAAGGAGATCAATTACCTTTTAGGATTTGGAGTTATCTTTTCATAATCCTATTGGAAGTAGGAGTCCAGGTTTTCTTAATTGCTCATCTCCATGGAGTATAAATAGAGGGTATGTGATGCATACCAGGATAATCCCAATACAAGCTTTCCTAGAACAAGAAAGAAATAAGAGAGAGGAAGAAGAAACAAAGTCCATGGTTGCCGCAGAGTTTGGAGGGAGTAACCTTTGGAGCAGTTCTTCTCCGACATTCTTGCCTACAGTTTGGCGACAGATTTACCATTGGATGATTTTCTCCTCTCTATTGTTCTCCACTGTTTGGTGATTTGTAGCACCGTATTGAGGGACGACCTTTTGTAAGTCCCTCATGGGAGATTACTTCGATTATAGTGCTTGGTTTTGGGTTGCGATCAACCCATGGTTTTTCCTCATATTGAGGGTTTTCAACGTTAAAAAATTTCCGTGCATATGTGGTTGATTTTTTCTTTGGTTGAGATAGTTTCTCGTAGTTGATATATCGTGCAGGATCCGCCTATCGACTTTTGTTATTTTTCCGCAATTCAATTTATATGGGGAATTTGTTCCCAACAATGCAGATGGCCCCAAAGGCCAAAGAACACCCCGCATGCAGCACAAAGCCTTTTGCATATAGAAAACGGACCCAAAGTCCTCTTACTTGCTCATACTTGTTCATGACTTTTATAGGGTGTAAGCCATAGTGTGCATCTTACTTAAACATCATTTAATCATACAACTTGCATAATCAACATAAGAATCATATAGAACTTGCTTAACTGGATATAATTTCTTAAACAAGAATCATATAGAACATAAAAATGTTGCATTGTATAAAACATAATTTGCATACTTAAACCTTAAAGATGAGTGGATCAAACATTCATAATGAAAAATATAAAGCTTGTTGAACTTAACATCAAGTATACTTAAAAATCTTTAAATGCATGATATCTAAAGACTTGAAAGATTGCATCATAAAAATATTTGCATGAAAAAAAATTAATAATAAGGCCTTCAGCTTATGAACCACTCACTTAAGAAAGGAGCTCGGTAGAATACTCGGTGGATTCCTTATCAACTTTGCCCCTATTTATCCATATTAAGCCTCCCTCTTCCCATTAGCATCTTAGACCACGTCTCCTAAAGTTCATAAATATTATAAATATGTATATCATCTATAGCAAGATGGAAATGCAAATGTGATCTCAACTTGATGCCGATTTTGTTTACCTAGCAAGTCCTTGTTCTCCTAAAATAATTATTTCCTTTTTTATTCGAAATAAAAGATTCAGTATTTATTATTTAAATTTCCAATCTTTGTTTAGATTGTGAATTCTTTTAGAGTCGTTCTGCTAACTATTTATGTGGAAATAAAGATTTTTCTTGTTTTGCTAGAAGATGCATATGTAATAGCCCATAAAAATTATTATAAATAGTTAAGCATCATGCATGAATATTCATTTATCATTCCAATAATAGTTCTATAACCTTTCTTTTTTTCCCTTAATAAATATCTAATTACGAGCTTAGTTAATTATAAGTTTAATACAGAAGTGATTTGATGTTGCTTAGAATAGAGTAATATGATGAGATCTCTCTTTTTTTGGTACGACATACACACATATATTATAGGATCATTGTATAAGTCATAGTCAAATCTTCCATTTAATACTTGGGTATATACATATGTGCCATTAACAGGTACTGGTTGTAATATATTACACCCACCATATTTTATTTCCATTCTTTTCTCTGAATAATTACTAATTGTATTGATTAATCCCAGCAACTATGGTTGGTGTGTGTGTATGAAAGCATCGAAGAAGATTACCATGATTTCATTTTAGCATCCAACATCTGGGATAATGAAAATTTACAATATGTTAGCATCTGCTTACTTGATGACGGATCCATATGCTTTAAAAATAGAACAAATATATAAGGGGTCTTACACACAGCAAGCCTCGCCTTCTCCAGAACACGAAGGTCGCAACTCAACTTCTTTCTATGGCATCAAAAACTTAGTCGGTGATCTTTCCCCAATCCGTCCCCCTTTTATTTGCTCTCCCATGCAAAGTTCATGCATCCTACATGTTACACGTGCCCCTCAAAAAAAGAGCACCGTCCAGACCTTACGTTATTGTGTCCTCAAAATTATTGCTAATATTCCTATAGAAACTTCGGGATTCTTCCAAAATTCCTATCACATAAAGCATTGCATATGACTACGATTACATTAAATTATTACAAGAATACCCCTATAATTGCTTACGTGCATGCGTATTGGCACTCCCATAATGCATGCAATACTTTTTGATATATAGATGTATTTAACTTAGATCAACATCATTAATATCCATATTCTATTGACGTACATAAGATAGACATGCATGCTCAACTAGGTTATGTCAATAGATACCTGTATCCAACCTGCTCTCCCATTAATACATTATAAAATGTGTATATGTTTATATTTGTATCTGTATGCGATTGCGTGATCCTTCCACTTGTGTGTATGTCTATCACGTTTGCATGGATTGGGGTTATCTTTGCCGACTTCCTATACTTGTACACACAATAGAGAGATGTCCACAAGTCGTTTATCCAGGTTAAGATCGCATGCACTCTTTACTTGTATAATAAGAAGATATATTACATTTATATAAAATTAATCTTATGGAATCCCTGAGGGCACATTGAATTTATACATTACGCTAATGTTTATTAAAATATGATTTATGCATGCCATTATTACCATTATTAAAATAAGTTATATATTTATCTTTATTCCTCCGCCAAGGGCTTAACAATTATATATACATATTTATATGATAATCGTTTCACCGTCTAATAAAATATTATAAGTAAAATCCTAACTTGATATCAGATTATAATGTAGGAACAATGTATTGAAAACTTATATCATATATTACTATTGTTGTGAAATATTTTAATTGTACTCTAGTAATGCACGTCATTCAAGCAATGTTCGATCGGAGCTCCTCTTCTAGGCCCTTTTATAGGAATTCATGGGGATCGTTTAAACCCTAGATTCCATGTATGAAGACATGGTGTAGAAGACAACACATGCCCAAGGACACCACGCCCCTATTGACATAACCTAGTTGAGGACACCACACCCCTATTGTCATAACCTAGTTGGGAAGGACTATATATAAAAGCATGCATCCACCGAGCAACATTGTAGAAGAGTAAAGACCTCCTTGACAAGATTCAACATTTACATGTAGTAAAGATGACCTACAAAGTATGAAGCAAAAGCAGAACACACGACAGGGAAGGGGCCTATTGGAGGAAGCATTGCAAGAGAGAGGAACGTCATATGACAGGAGGAGCGCATAAGAGGGGAGGAGAAGAGAGTCAATGAGGATGAGGGGAATAAGACGTTGCCTCTATTCTGACATAGAGTTCGAGGCGAGGGTTCCAATCGTGAACAGATGTACACTTTGGAGATGCATCTGACAGGGAATATTACCCTTATTCTTGAGGTTATTCCCCAACGGAACATGCCCTTAAGGTTGGGGCATGTGGCTCCTCTTGTATTTGCATCTTACTTTCAGTTATGGGTCATTTGTGGTCTTAGCTTGGTCACAACGCTTAACCATTGCACATGTCCTTACTTTATGGTGCTTTGGATGCTTCGTACTTTTGCTTTTGTTCGTTCTCTACTCTAGGTTGTGTCCTAACCTTTTATTTTTCATGCCATACTAGGCACACTCATTTATGAGGGTATTGTACAAACTTCACTAATTCTTAATTATTTAATTTCCATCCAAATGATGTCAAGTCACTTCCATTATGTAAATAATAATAACCTTAACTAAATGAAAATTACTACAAAATACTAGCTTGTATATACTGTGAATAACGCCAAACCCTAGTTTTGGGTCTACTTGGAGTAAAAGCATATCTCATGCGTAAACCACCTATGAAAAATAATCATTGTTAAAGTAAGTACTGTCAAATATCTTAAACAAATAACACTTTCAAGGAAATCGGAGTTCATATGTGAAAATTGAGCTGATGGATTATTATTTGTATTATACAATTGTAGGTTCAGAACCTTGTTATTATATAAATATTAATCATTTTGTTTCGATTTTTATTTCTTCGGTGTCTATGTTATATAATATAAATAACTATAATAGAATCAAAACCAAAACATTGGAGAAATCTAGAAAATGCACAAAAAAGTTTACATATCTAAAGATATTCTGCACATGTAAATACTACTTTATATTTATGCAGAGTTTCTTAAGTTTTAAAAATAAAACAATAAGTATATTCTACTATAACATATATTATTATTTTTATATTAAAATATATTATGTATATAGTATTAAGAAGGAAATGAAGGAAAAGGTACAAAATACATAAAATAGGTAATCAATACCTATAAAATACTATAAAAATATCTACCTTAGTGTATATCACCTCTTTTACTTTTGAGGTCATTGAAACTTGTAAATCTATGTTAAATCTAAAATAATTAAATTTGTTTTTTATTTGATATATATTTTTATTTTTCTTTATTTTTATGATTTTTGAATTTTCTCATGGCGATGCTTGGCAAGTTAAACATAGTCAACAACCGTCATGTGCCACCTCTCCATTGGCTTCATTCCTTTTGCAAACTCAATGATGCAGTTGACTTCAGTTAACCACCCATTTGATCAGCCATTCTACGTGTGAGGCGCTCTCTAGTAGGAGTATTCTCATGTAGAGATTTCTTCCCTCCCTCTCTATCACCTTCTTTACCTCACTTGACAATCTTGTAGCCATACCTCCCTCCTACATCGCAACACTTTCTCCACTACTTCCTCATATGTTCGAGAATTGAGAAACCTCCGGTGATTGTCCCCCCCTCGAGGGAAACCCAAAATGAATCATGTAAAACCTCTTCTATATGATTTTCCTTTCTTATTTGCCATTATCTTCCTCTCGATTTCCAACTCTCTGAGTGATTTAAGGTGACAACTTTAGTGTTTTTACAAAGCAATGACAAACATAGAGGCACCATGTACTCCAAGGGAGATCCTCTTCCCTTGCTACAACACTTGAAGCTACTCGAGCTTCAAAGCATCACCGTTGTCTAATCGAAGTAACGACCAATATGTTCAATTCACCATTCCATGTGATCGTTATCTTTACATTTCATATCTTCTACTTCCAAGTACATCCTCATGATCCCATTTATTTTTCTTCTTGCGTTCACCTTCATTATTTCACTTGTTTTTCCATGCACTTGTCTATTCTCTTGATCACTCTACTATTTCTTCGTTGATCTTCTATTTCTGCGAATCTTGCTCTCTCTCTCCAAGCAAGAGGGTGATAGCCTCTGTCTTAAAGAGAGATGAAGAGTAGCAAGCAGCAGTGGAGGGGTCAGTGTCTGATTTTACCATAGTAATAGATCTCTGAAGAGTCTATGGAGGCTTTTTGGCTTCATCACCAGCCGCTCATGGAGACATTTAGGTGCTCTCGGAGCACCACAACTCTGATACCATGCATCGTCCTCTCTTGTATATTCCTATGCGATTTTTCTTATTTTCCTCCTCAATTTTGTTCTCCATCATTCCACTTCCTGTTCTTCGTCTTTTCATATATCCCAAGTCTATACTCTTCTTTCCCTTTAATACATATCCACCACTCTCTGATTTCCAGCTTCTCCATTTAGTTTTTTTCACAACCTCCTACCCTCTCCGATCATAACAATGGCTAGAGCTAGGTTTTGTCCTCCTCCATCTCTGCCAAGTACAATACACCACTGCTTCTTCTTTGATTCCCAAATCGAATCTAATCTTTACTGGTGGAGAACTAGAGTTGGGTATGAGATAACATCTCTATGAACCTTTATTTGGGAACACCGTTGTGGCATTCACTCATCTTTGATTCAATGAGAATATAGAGAAGCTCCCCTTCTGAAGGAACCATCATGTGGAGCCCCCCACTACTTTTCACCATAACATAAGATGGGATGACATGAGTTCCAAATGGGAAAAACACCCTAAAATTTTCTTATCCCAGCTTTCAAATCAAGCTTGATATTTCAATTCAAGTCACATTAAAGATCACATACTGTATATTCCTACTTCAGATTACAACCCATTCAAATATACTACTTTATCCAATAATCACTCATTTCTCTAATGAGACTACCACTCACTTAACACAATAACAAAATATTCAATCTTCTCTCTTGCTCACTTGTTTGATGGCTCTCTCCACTTCATCTCTATTTGATTTTCTTGCTTCCTTGCTTGATGCCTCGACACAATGGGATTAAGATCTACATATAGTTGTGTTCTAATGGTCTTGAAAAGTGTGGAGTACTTTAAAAAATTGGTGATGAATGCACCATATAAAATCTAGAAATCTAGTCTCCTCCACTTAAGAAAGCTCTATTAAATGAGAGTCTTATCTTCTCAAGAAAAAACTAGAAACTTAGATTAATTACGTACTCAAGCAAATTTTAGAAATGAGGAAGTTGGCTTTTCCTATTATTTTAACACTCCCCCTCAACTCCAACTTCTCTTATGATAAGTTGGTCATAGATTGCACATGGATTTCTTCTTTCATTCTTATGTAGTGGGTTTGTGAAACCCTCCGTCTTCAACATTTGCATCATGAGTTTACTTGGGATTAGGTCTGCGAGGTCTGGTGGATCTTCAAAGTGCCATATTTAGTTCTTCATCAATCTCCTTCTGAGTAGACTGGGACTTCTCTGAAGTTCCTTGATGAACCCTACCTTTTTCCAGGGATTGACCATTTTCTCTACAACTTTAGATACCGCCTTCTCTTTTTATCCAAGGCTACTTCCATTTGATAATGCTCCCCTCATATTTTATGTGGATTTTTCAGAATCTTTTCATATGGTTATGCAACCTCATGTGATGACAACAACGATTATGATTCATCGAATACAACATTTCTTGATTTATAACACCTACCCATGTTTGAATCACAACGTCTCCAACGTTTTCTCTCACTGGCATATCAAATAAAGATTAATCGAATTATCATCTTGTCAAATTTGATGTGAAGGTGGTCAGGTACGGAAACCTAACAAACGGGTCCAAATGTTCGTAAATGTAATTACTTATAGTTGGTTTCATCTTCCATTGTTTTTTGAAAGGAGACATGAAATCTAACTTTGGTTGAGGTAAGCAGTTGACTATGTATGTTATCGTCTTCATTCATTCTGCTCAAATCTTGAAGGAATGTGTTTTGCATGCAACAAAGTTGGACAAACCACTACAAGATCTCTATTCTTCCTTTTTGCAACTCCATTTGATTGTGGCATACTTGAGCTTGTCGTTTGCTTCCGAATTCTAGCTTCTTGAAGATAAGTGAGGAAATCTATCGATGTATACTCTCCGCTATTATTTATTCGTTGGAATCATATCTTATTTCCAACTTTATTCTTAACCTTTTTGTCAAAGTTCTTTAAACATGGAGACAAACCTCGGAATTTTCCTTCTCAAACATACAACTTGAGCCATTTCGATTAAACAATATTTCCTAGCTTCATCGAAGAAAATTCATCCCTGACCAAATCAAATTTACAGTCCCTGACTATACGCAGGTAGAACTTCCCTTATAAAATCTAAAAGAACAACTTAAAATGCAGACAAAAAACTCCCTTTATTGACTATGAATGAATACGCTATCTTTTCGGGAGGATTGACACAATTGGATTTATTTGGTTGATGAACATGATTTTTTTGACAACACCTACCCTATGATACGAAGGAAGAACAAGAAAATGATACCACTTTTAGAATACTTGACGCAAATAAAGATGATGTATTGTATATTGCAACTTAAAAATACAATACAAATACACTACTTTATATACAACAATCACTCGACTCCTTAACAAGACTAGCACTCACTTAACACAATAATAAAACACACAATCTTCTCTCTTGCATACTTAACTTCACAACTCTCTTCACTCTATCTCACTTTAATTTTCATGTGTCCTTTCTTATGCCTCCGCAAAATGCAACCAAGTTCTATATATAGTTGTGTTCTAATGGCTTGAAAAGTGCGTAATACTCTAGAAAATTGATGTTGAATACACCAAAGAAAACTCTAAAAATCTAGAGTCTCCTCTTGTCACGACCCGTCCCTCTAGTTGAGACGAGCGTGACATGTTTCCTCATGATATTCCTTATCTTAATTAGAATGTTCAAAAAAATCAGCAATAATTCCTCTATAAATTTGGAGTTCTCCCAAAGTACACACTTGTACCTGAAGCAATTTTTTTCATACAACCACAACAATACCAGTTGGAATTCATCATCATAAACGCCAATCAAATCCATATCTCACATCCACATATATAATACCCAAGTAACATAACCAATTGATCTGCATACATAATAAAAATTCACTCTACTGTCTCAGATGATTCATATTTCCATTGTTCGGGTATACATAAAATTACCTGACAATCAAAAAACTTTCACCAAAAGGAGTAAAAAATGCCACGATGGTAACAACCTCCAACTAGGTCAGTAATTTCCCCCAAGCCTCCTATGATTCTTGCTCTGGTATGTCTATAAATATAATAAGCAATAGAGTGGTAAGTCTAAACTCGAATAAAGAGTTTAGACCCAGTGAATGGTCCAAACCTTAAAATGAAAATAAGATATTCCACATAATAAAAATAACTTCAACGTACTAGAAAACTTAACACTTAAACGTATGTATCATAATGTTGAACACATAAAATTCTCTAAGCAGAGATTATTAGATGGTAAAGTGATATATAAGTAATCTGCTTGCATAAAAGTAACATAATAAGCAAGATTTGTCTTTTTTCCCAATGAATAACATATTTTCAATTCATCTGAGCATAAATATGCACCACTATTCACATCTAATCTTACTGAGTCCATGAACAATACTGCTAGGGAGATGTTACTCGTCTCTTAGCCTTACATATTTATTGCCTAGGCAAGCGAACTTAACCTAGGTCCTTATCTTACTGTCATACGCGCAGACGACCCAAAGGTCAAAAACACCTCGCATACGGCCCAAAGCCTATGTGTATACGATGTGCAGACCCAAAGCCCTCTTACTTGTTCAGGATTGTTCTTCTAAATGGATCTAGTTTGCATGCTTCCAAACATACATATGTACTTTTTGCATGCGTCAATTGAAATCATAAATCTCATAATCTTGCACATACTTGTAATATCTTGTAAAACATAACAATTTGTACATTTGCAATACTAGTATAGCACCGTAAATTCTAGAATGGAACATAGCATAACACATATTTGAGACCTAAGGTTTTAACTAGAAGTTTGGAACCACTCACCTGAAAATTTGAGCTTAGAGGGGTACTTTACAAAGCATCGTGGAGTTATTATCCCAGTTCAATATGATATGTCCATGTTAAGAAACACTATAAAGCTTAGCATCTGATATGCTCTCATAATAATTTCTATAAAATCATATATCTTGATAAGTGACTCGAGAACAACAATAAAAAATATCACTTGATATAAATAATATCCACGCATAATCTTACTATTTTATCTTAACTATGAATTTAATAACTTGATATAATGCTATTATTGCCAAAGGCATTAATTATCTCATTTTAAATTATCGTAGTGAAGTAGTGGATATTATTTTAGTCTTGTTATTTGTATTGTAATAAAAACTTTCTTGATTTCGTATAAGTCATTACTCTTAGTAAATAGTAGTGCTTATTTGACTTTTCCAGCATTTCAGATTCATTCTTAGTAGGGTTACCTGAAGTTTATATTATTACACCGGAGAATCAACAAAAGAACAAGACCTTTTTAATCAATATAGTAAAATTTTAAACATTCATAGGAAGACATGTTTAATAAACTTATAGGTACCTGTTTGCATACACGTGAATCTAACTTGCATTACATCTTTACGAATATCCATCCCATCTACCACTAGTAGATATATATTCATATTTTGAGATTAATTTTTGATATGGGCGTTTATATATATATTCTTGAATATTTCATAACAATAAAATATCATTTCTAACTTCAATATATATTTAGATGAACCAATTATTTCCTTTTCTTTGAACACAACAATCATTATCTTTAAGGTCCCTCACCCTATAGTTAAAAAATAAGAAGAATATAAAGATTGAAGGATATAAACCATACTCCCTTAAAGGATGAGATTTAATTAATTTATTGTCTCCGTGCATTCTTACGATAAAGAAGGCATACTTATGGATTATAGTGGATTGAAAAGGTTCTATTTCATTTGTGATTATACTATTTATAGCATAAACTAAAGATGAAATCTTTTCAAAGAGTTGAGTAGAATCCTTACCTTGTTATGCTATCGTTCCCAAATTACATGGACACTCGATCTCTCTATATAGTATGGTACTCCCTCTCTCTCTCCCTCTGCCAAAAATAGTTGCATGGAGAATATGGTAACCGCCATGATGAATCATCATTCATAACTCTTTACTCTCTTATTTTAGCTAAAAATCTTTGCAAAATACCATGTATATGTTTGTAAATATAATAAATTATCAAACTGCATGCTTTGTGTAAATAGCAATAATTAGCATGTTTTTGTGCAAAAATAAAAGAATAAAGAAATAAAGAAAAAGAGGGAAATATTTAGAATAAATATTGAGTGACCTGAACTCGAGAGAGGGCCCAATATGGGCCTGATCGCCAAATAAAATAAGTAGAGAGAGATAGGGTAACTCAACCTTGTGAAAAAACCCCTCTTATGTATATATTTTATTTTCATAAAAATAAAAATTATATATGTGTCCCTCATAATTTGTATATATTTTTGAAAAAAATAAAAATGAGAAAATTTAAATAAAAATAAAAATAAAATCATTTCTCTCTCTCACCCTTGTATATACCATGTATATATGTACTTATATATATTTATTTCACCTTTGTAAATAAATAATAAAAATAAAATAAAAATTATTTTACAACCCAAATTTTATGTTGTAAAAATTAAATTTAAAATTGGGATTTTTGTACAAAAACAAATTAATAAAAATAAAAGTATAAAATACATAGGTATTTTATACCTGTGTATAAAATAATATAATGTATATACAATAATTTATTTTTAAAAAATAAAGAAAAATCACTAGAAAATACTTTGAAAATGAATAAACATTTTCATTTTGTAAATATTTTTAAATAAAATTGTTTCTATTTTTTTGAATTTATAAATAATTTAGGGGATGGAATTTTCTCATTTGTCCACGGGGTATTGTTGACCCCCAGTCAACTCCGCCCGTGGACCACATTCTCACGGATCCTCGCGCCGACCCGACTTCGCCAAATTTTAGCGCCATGATCCGATCACCATTTACCCAAACCCACCGATTGTTGCTCAATGATCCATGATCCACCCCCGATCTTCTTCTTAGGGGTCCGAGCCTCGCGATGCGCGCCAGACTCCCATCTTTCCGGACCTTCACTCCTATATAGCTTCACCTCCAGCCACCTTTTCCCGCATCTTCGGCCATCCCCTTCGATTCCCAGGACCTCCCTTCCTCCTCCTTGAGTGACAGCAAGCGAGAGGGATCGATTGCAACGAGGACCAAGGCCGGTAGCCTCAGATCCGGCGATACCCGTCGCCGTGCTCCGCCACCGGCGAGCTCGACCTCTGGAGGCGTCGCTCCATCGAGGCGAAGACTCTGGGAGGTAGCTGACCTCCATCCCATACGATCTCATCCATCAGGTAGACCCGAAACCCAATAGCTGTGTTTCAATTCCAATCCTTAGGTTTCCAACCGCCGACCTCCGCCGCCCATTTCTCGACGCTTCGGTCATTGATTCACCCATCCGACAATCCTATCATCTCCACCAGTCTTCTCCGCACCTTCTTCGCCCATCCATACACCCTGGTTCGCCTCGAAGCCTGGACTTAGGTTCTCCTCCGCTGCCGCTCGCTGGAGACCCACGCATCACCTCATCCGTTCACCCACTTCACCCGCTAACGGGTCGAGGCAGTTTGCCCTCGACCCCTCTTTCTTCCTGTGCAGGATAGAAGGCTCAGGAGCCTCATCTGGAGGCTCGACCATCAGAGCACCCGTTCGTTCTCGTCGCTGGAGCGCTTCAGCTGCTCCCCGTATCATCGGAGCATACCACTAGCTGCGGAACACCACCAGCTTCGATTCTCACATTCCAGCAGCACCAGAGGAAGTCCCGATCGTGCGTATTGGCCGGGAGAAAGTCACCGACGAACTGTTCTTCGAGGACCCTTCATCGCCGTTCGATCGAGCTTCGCGCCCTAGTTCAGATCTTAGCCACCCTTTCGTGAGGGGCTCTTGATCGTTCGATCCATCTGCGGGTTAGATCTAGGACATTGATCGCGAAGAGGTATCCACTATCCAGAGCCGTCAGATCATGAGTGGACCCCCCACAGCCGTTGGATCTTAAATAAAAGGGTAAATATCACTTAGGCCCTTCTTTCTTTAGCGTTCATAGTTCAGTCCTGTAAATATTTTTAGTAGTTGTTTTAAATTTAGAATAATTACACCTTGGACCTTAGAGTTTTCAGATATTGTGTTTTAGTCCCTCTGTGTGTGGTGCACATTCTTCGTCACGTGAGATTTTGGGATAATTGCATGTATGGGCTTGGACTTTATGGATGTTATGGTTTGAATCTTTATTGACATTTATGCCCCTCTGAGTGTGAATCACGTGCCAGACGTGTGCGATCTAGGCTTTTTGCAACTTTGGCCCTCTTGTTTTTACACATGTTATCAATTTGGCGCTGCAACTTATTTTCTTTACATCTAGGTCCATGTGTGTTGTGTCTCTTATATTGGTTGAATAAAATATCAAATCAACTCCAAAAATCTTGAAATTTGGACACGTGGCCCCTGCCACTGTGTAAAAATTTTCAGTAATTTTTTGGGATATTTTTGTTTTGTTTTTCTATTTTTAAAATTGAAAAACCTCTATTTTTACTATTGTTTGAATTATAAAATCAACTAAAAATATAAAATGCCTTCAAAAATTCTAAAAAAATTAGTGTCTGTTTGTTTCTGTGTCTTCTTGCTTCAGTTCAATTTTTGCTTAATTTGGATTTATAAAACACCTAAAAATTATAAAACCCTGAAAACCTTATAAAATCATTAAAAAATCCAAAAAATTCAAAAAAATGCAATTTCTTTTCCCGTAGTTTAGTTTTTTGTAATTGATCATAAAATTATTTTCTGATTTTTAGAGGCTATTTTCATATTTTTGAATAGCCTTTCAAATCTGGTTGCACATTGATTTCTAATTTTTGTCTTCTTTCATTTTTATAAAATCAACAAAAAAATATAAAAATCTGAGAAAATTATCAAAAATATCTAAAAAATATTAAACCCAAAAATATTTTTATTGCAATTTTTGGATTTGTTTTGATGTGTTAAATAATTTGTTGAATGTGCTTCTTTTTTGCTTTTCCTATATTTTCTTCATAATTAAAAATATAAAGAAATTAAAAAAACCATAAAATCCACCAAAAGAATATTTTATTCATTTTTAAACTACTTTGTAGGCCTTCGGCCAACCCGTGATCCTTGTGTTCGACCCTGATCGCTATATCAGGTGATGAATCCACGATTCATCGCCTTTATTCTTTTATTTTAGCCTCTTTTCCTTAGTTAAATACCTGTAATACCCATTAAGTTTATAAAATTACCATTTTTCATGCATTTGTTAATTATGCATTTTTAACATTTTTTGTACATAAATAAAAGAATAAAGAAGAAAAGAAAAAAAAAGAATGGATTTATGCAATAAATACAGAGTGGCCCAAACCCCGAGAGAAGGTCAAGACTTGACCTGATCGACGAGGAATAAAGTAGGGGGAGATAGGGTCTTCTGTTAGAAAAATCAAAAATATCTTGTACATATTTTTCATGTATATTTGTACAAAACTTGTATTATTTTATTTGTATATAATTTGACCTCAAATCAATTGTTTTTGTAAATAAAAGTTGTAAATAAAACTGTGTTGTAAATAATAAAAATATTTCTAAAATAAAAAATTGTATATATTGCAAATAAATAAACCCAGAAAAAGCTGCAAAGTGATAATTGAAACATCAATTCCGGCTCCATACAACTCAAATTAAACCAAACTCACTTCCACCGTACTATACATTAAATTATCTTTCAAATGGTTGTGGTTTCGTATTTTTTGGGGTTACGGTTAAAAAGCCGGTTTTCTGGGATGTATTGTGTAGTTTACCCATATATTTGTTGTATATAATTATTAATATTTATTTTTACATAATATATATATATTGTAAATATTGTTTTCAATAAAAACAAAATAAAAAATTTAATTAAAAAAATCTTTTATAAAAAATTATTTCCTTATTTGAACTTATATACATTATATTATATGTATATAATATATGCAACTAACTTCTTTTTATAAAAAAATAAAAAACCACCAAAAAATTAATTATCTAACATTAATTAATTAATTTAATTTAATTCCGAATTTTGTATTTAATTATTTGACTTTATTTAATTTATTTGATTTTATAACATGCCATATATATTAGATTTGATTTCATACCTTTAATGGCCACCATTAAGGTGGCTAATTAATTTCCAATTAATTAATTATTTTATTTAATTTATTTATTCCGAATTTCGTAATTAGTTATTTAATTAATTTATTAATTTAATAATTTTATTAATTCACCCAATAAAAACTTTCCACATTTGTCCATACCTTCCTTTTTCATTTTTTCTCTCTTTTTAATGGGCTCCTCCTCCCTCATTCAAACTTGATCGATCTTTGGTAGAGAGGAGCCCGATTTCCGAGAGGTTTCTTGTTTAAGAGGGTCCTAGCCTCTGATCCGGTCGGTGACAGCGATTTGAGCTTCGTCGAGGCCATCATGACGTGTCCGAACCCCAAGGTGAGATCCACTCTTATTTCTTGTTATTTCTCTTAGGTAAATTGTAGGCTCAGATTTTAGCGTAGGTGTAGTGATTAGATCTTAGAATTAAAAAAAATCTCCACACATTTTCGCCCGACACCGATTTTTCATCTCATCTCGTGATCTCCGCATTTCATTTCTACCTCACATAACTTCTCACCTCCGACCACGCACGGTGGTCGGAGTCTCGGATCCCTCTCCCGCATTGCCAAGATCCGTGATGAATACTCATTCATCACTCTTTATTCTTATATTTTAGCTACAAAAACCTTTGCAAATGCATGTAGATATGTTGTAAATAAAAATAATTACCAAAATCATGCATTGTGTAAAAACTTATAATTAGCATGTTTTTGTGAAAAAATAAAAGAATAAAGATTAAAATGAAAAAGAGGGAAGTATTTAGAATAAATATTGAGCAACCTAACCCAAGGGAGGGCTCAGCATGGGCCTGACCGCATAAAAGCCAAAGTAGAGGGAGATAGGGGCTCATGTGTTTAAATATTTATGTAAATAAATAAAAGTATTTTCCTCACACAAAAATAGCTTAAAATATGCTTGTAAATATTTCCAAATATAAAAACAAGATAAAAATACAAAAATTAAAAAAGAAACAAAAAACATCACTATCACCTTGTATATAGACCACTACACCTATGCTTATTTAACCTTATAAATAAATAAAATTAATTTCCAAAATTTTTGTAAATACCCTATATTATATAGTGTAAATAAATAAAATAAAAACAATTAAAACAAAAACAAAATAAAAATAACAAAATTAAAAACACAAAAATATATTGTAAATATACCATGTATATAAATGTATATATGTATTTATTTCACATATGTATATAAATAATAAAAATAAAATAAAAATATCTTTTTATTCCTTATTTTATAATATAAATAAATAAAATATAAAATAGGAATAAAATTGTATAAAAATAAGAAATTAAAAATCAAAAATCAAAATCCTATATATTGTATATATACCTATATATGAACCTACTATGTAAATACACTATTTTTACTTTGAAAAATTAATTAAAAATCACTAAAAAATAGAAAAAATAAAATAAAAATATTTCATGTTTTAACTTTTTGTAAATTCTGCCATTTGCTACCTTAATTTTCACCTTCAAAATCCAGCCACGTGGCCGCTTCCTACTAGTCCTGGGATTGTTGACCGCCCGGTCAACTACCCCCCCCCCAGGACCAATTCGCATGGGTCTTTAGCGGGTACCCATCTTCTCGGATTTTTCCCCGCTAAACCCGATCGCCTACCACCTAACCTCGGGTCCGACTCCTTAATGCTACATCTGAGACCCTCGCCGGGATATCCACATCGGGATCCGCGCACGCCTCCACGCCCTACCCGCGCATGTCTTCCCGGACCCTCACCCATATTTAGCTCGAGCTCCGCCTCCTCATTTCTCAACTTTGGCCATTTGATTCCACCTCCCGTGAGCTCTATTGCGTAGGCGGGAGTGACAGCTTGTCCCCCGTGGTGTCGAAGCGAGGAGAGGGAGAGAGACCACTGATCCGGCGAAGCCTCGCCGCCTTGCTCCGCCACCTGCAGGAGCATCGAGCCTCGGAGGGAGACGCTCCTCGAGGCGACGACCCAGAGCTGCGCAAGCTCGTCCCCAGTCTCATCAGCCACCCAGGTAGCCCCGTCGTTCTTTCTTTTTCTTTAATTTGTAGTTTCCCCCAAATCGCTCTGCCATCGTCCATCGTCGATTCCGTCCACGTCCGACCCCCAATCGATCATCGGGCTTCACCATAGCCATCGTCTCCTTCCCGCGCATCTTCTCCATATCTTCATCCAACCCAGCTCACACAGGAGCTGGGATTCGAGCTCCACCGTCCCCCCTTCGCCGGAGCTCGTCCGCTTCGACCCTCCGTTCACCGCCACCCCGCCTAACCGGGTTGAGGCAGTTTGCCCTCGACCCGCGAGCCTTCTGGACTGTTTTGCAGGTATAGTGAGGGCCATCTGAGGTCCTTCAACATCGAGCCAGGAGGCGTACCTCCGCCGACCTCGCCGGAGCTCTCCAGAGCCCGGTTGGGTCATCGAAGCCTACCGGCAGACGCGGAAGCACCCCACACTCCTTCTCCGACCTTCAGCGTGCTTCCAGGAGGATCCTAGCGCACGCCCGAGGCCGGCGAATCTCGTCGGCGAACAGTTCATCCAGCATCCTCCGTTGCCGTCCGATCGCCTCAGCCCTCCAGTTCTGATCTAGACCGTCCATCTTAGGAGGCCCCTGCACCGCCAGATCTTTGAAGAGGCGATCCCAACCGTTGATCCAGTGAGGGGTTTGGCCACTGACGTCCTCGACCGCTCGATCAGACACGTGGCCACGCCCCCGCCGTTGGATTTCACCCAGGAGCGCAGCGTTGGACCCCCAGTCGCCCACCACCGTCCGATCACACACGTGGCGTCCATCCTGCGGTCCGTGTTAATAAAGGGTAATTCACCCTTAGGCCCCCTTTGTTATTTTATTTCGCTTTTAGTCTTGTAAATACCTAGCGTAGTTGTTTAGTTTTGGGATATTTGCATAGAGGACCTCGTGCTTGTTTTTAATTGCTGATATGCCCCTGTGTATGGTCTGACACGTGCTTCGTCACGTGATTGTCTGGGCTTTTTACATTATCTGCCCTTGTAGTTCTGGTTGTTCCTTAATGAATGAAAGTTTTTAATTATTTGCATTTATACCCCTGTGCATGATACATTTGAGCATGTGCGGATATTTTTGGGTATTTTGCGAATAGGTCCCTGGACTTTTGGTACCTTTTACCAGAAAGCCCTTGGAACTTATTTTTCTTGCATTTGGGTCCCTGAGTGCCTCAGGCACGCGCGACACGCGTGACTTCCTGGGTTAATTGCACCAGACCCCCCAGACTTTCGGGTATTTGCACTTTGGTCCCTGTGCACTCTGCCCCTTCTTTATTTTTGGATAAAATAGCAAAATACCTCCAAATCCAACGAAAATTGGACACATGGCTCCTGCCATAGTGTAAAATTTTCGAGGATTTTTTAGGACATTTTTTTTCATTTGATATTTTTAAAAATTAAAAAACCTCCATTTTTGCTACTGTCTAACTCTTAAAACCACAAAAAAATATTAAATAGTGTCTAAAAATTACAAAAAAATTTTCTACTGTCTATTTTGTTGTGTTTGATTTTCTAGCCTATTTTGGCAATTTTTCATTACTGAAAACTACTAAAAATTGAAAAACACTCAAAATCTTATAAAAATTCTAGTAAATCAATTAAAAATCCAAAAATAATAAATTAGGTTCCTAAATTTTCCTTGTTTTATTCTCTTTACAGGAAAATTACCTCCCAGCTAATTTGGGGCCTTTAGATAATTTATTTAGGCCCTTTTAGCTCGGCTGGACAGTACCTACTGTTTTAGCCACTTTTAGATTTTTAGCAAATTAAATTTATATCAGAAAAATCCCAAAAATTCACCAAAAACACTAAAAAATATAAAACACATAAAAATATTTTTGTTAGAATTTTTGGTTGATTTTTAGTGCATTTAATAACTTGTTGAAGTGTGTAGTTTCTTTGCTTTTATTATTTTCTTAACACATTAAAAATCCAAAAAAATTATAAAAAAATTAAAAACCCCCAAAAATATTTCTTTTATTTTCTTTTATCTCTTTTTGACTACTTCGTAGGCCGAGAGGCCAACCCGTGCTCTTTGTGTTCGACCCTGGTCGCTATACCAGGTTAAATTAATAGCAGGACTGCTGTTTTATATTTTGATTGATTTCATTTATTTGGTGGTCTATTTTTCTTGATCGACACGATCGAGTGACCGAGGTCGCGACGACCATCGTAGAGATACCTGATTGCCTTAGTCGCTCGGTTCTTCGTGTCATCAGAATGGCGCCGTTGCCGGGAAGCACGGCTTAGTAGTTTTTGTTTTTACTTTATTTTTGTTCTCGTGGCTTTTCGCGGATCTTTCAGAGCTCGTGGCTTTTCGCGGCTTTTGTTTATATTTTATTTTTGTTTTATTTTGTTTTCTTTTCGTTTCTTTTGTTTTTGTTTTGTTTTATTTCTGAGTTTTTATTTTATTTTGCATTTTTGCATATATACCCTCATTTCAGTTTCATTTATTTTTCTTATTATTATTATTTTGGTCTGACCACTTGTCTCTGTTTCTTGCGAGGGGCCCGAGGACCGCGGAGGCGACTTTCGAGGAGCCGATGCAACCGCAGGACTTGGAGACGGCTCCCTTCTGTACGGAGCCGCAGGAGAGCGCGAGAGAGAGTTGAGTGGGAGAGGTTTAGTTAGACTTTTTATTTCTATTTTTGATTATTATTGTAATAATACAGGTACTCAGAGACTTGGACTCTGTGACTTAGCGGGTCTGTTTCGCCGAGCACCGGTGTGCTCGGGGGACCCTTAGGATTTTCGCGGCTTTTTCTCGCGGTTTTGTTTTCTTCTCTTTTTAGCTGCCTTTTCCGATGTTTACGCGGTTTTCATCGAGCCCCTAGACTTAGGATTTTCTGCTTGCTTGTGCCGTAATTAGTAGGGTCCCCACACTTAATTATCTGCATATTCCTATAGTGCGCTTAATTGGACCTACTAATAATCAATTAATAAAAATAACTGATTCATCTCCTTCGTAGCCTACGTGCCGCAGCCTGCCCCGTAAAGCGCTTTCTCCTACCCCCGATTTGTCGGGCAGAGGAGGGGTGGGCTAAGACCGGACCCTTTGGCTTGGATGTCGGTGACCAGTTAGACGGTTCTGCGCGTAGAATTGCTCACCTAGGACTCGGTTTTTATCGCTGCATCATTTAGGTAGTTTATTTTTCAGTCTTTAAATTCTACGCGGATCATATTGCATGTAGAGTGCTGGAGACAGGTACGCCTTTCTGACTTTGCATGCATCATTGATTTATCGTGCATCAGCTTTTTCGTCTTCTCCCCCTGTTTTTGACTTAATAATCAGGAGAACCGAAAAATTCGTTAGGTGTTTGTTTTTATTTGAAAAATATTAAAAAGAAAAACCATAAAATTGGGACTAGCTAAAACTATTGACCCTAAAAGATACTTCACCTTAAAAATTTATCTTGGGGAGAGCAACCCCGTCATTGTTTGGTTTGATTGCGCGAGAGAGTGACCCGCACCCTAGGTAGAGCCCTCCGGTGCTATTTCCAGCTGACTACCGACTCTTCCGTGTGGGCCAGTCGGTTGGGGTAGTATCAGGTATCCTAACAGGTCACGTAAGCGCTCTGATATCTTGTGTGTTCACCTAATAAAAATTGACAAGATAATTTGGCCGAGCTTTTACGGTCTTCAGCTCGTGTTGCGTTGGTGAACCAGGGGTTTGCATTTTGATCATAGTTTCTCCAGATCTCATCCGCCCTACTCGTCAGATCACGATGATGGGTAGACGCTCTCTTAGGCAGCCTCTGGCTACCCCGCTTTCGGGCACGTCTACCCAATCATCTAGGTTGGCCCGCGAGAGCTGAGACCAGTTCTCCGAGCCCGAGTATGATTCCACCATGTTCCCCCTCGACCCCCTTTCTTTCGGTTCTGAGAGATATGAGCCAGAGGAGAGAATAGCAGATTTGACAGCACCTGAGTTTGGCTCATTTGATTTTGCAGACGTCATGGCCGGTAGTTCAGAGGATCGCTCCAAAGCAGAGCACATTGTGATGGACCAGGGAGCGATCAACTCCACCCTGATCGCCTCGTTAGAGATAGTGCAGCAGCAGCTGAGGGATCAGGGAGCTTTCATGATTGAGATGAGGAGAGAGTTGGAGCGACTCAGAGCAGAGAGAGATCAGAGCGAGCCTGAGGACGGACCAGAAGCAGAGGCACGAGCCGCAGCAGCAGCAGCAGCCGCCGCAGCCGCAGCGGCAGCCGCAGCGGCAGGAGGACCACCGAGACCGATGCGGGAGTTGCACAACCCCGGATCTACACTGATGCATCATTGGGTGGTGGTGCCTGCTATCGTGGGGGACTTTAAGTTCCCCCCGAATACCCTGCAGATGCTTCCCCGTTTTCACGGACTTGCCACCGAGGAGCCCCATCTCCACCTACAGGAGTTCTTGATGATCTGCAGTACTGTCCACGACCGCCATGTGGACCAGGATACGATTCAGATGATCGCCTTCCCCTTCTCCCTAGCAGACAGAGTAGCCACCTGGCTGAAGCATTTGGGGAAGTTTGTTTACACCTGGGAGCAGCTCCGCACCGAGTACTTGAACAAGTACTATCCACTCGGGCGGACCAATGCAGCGAGGGCCCTGATCAGCAACTTCTCCATGCTCCCCAACGAGCAATTCCATGAGGCATGGGAGAGGTTCCGAGAGTTCACAGACCGATGCCCGCACCATGATATCTCGAAGCCGAACCTTGTGCAGAGCTTCTTCAGCGGGCTGACACCAGAGCTCCAGGGCTTGGTGAACGCTTCTTGTGGCAGGTCCTACTTCACCAAGGATCACGACCAGGTCTGGGCCATCTTCGAGGAGATGGCCCAAAACTATATGGTGATATCCCAGACCTGGTTGTATACACAGGGCAGACCCCAGCAGCAGCCAGGACCCGTGCAGTACCAGAGGATAGCACGGGTCGATGCCGGTCCATCCAGTTCATCCGCAGTTGCAGCAGCACAGGCAGAGTCGTCCACTGCGGATATGGGTATCATCAGCGAGAAGTTGGACCGCATGGAGCTGATCGAGAAGAAGCAGTGCCAGGGCATCACTCAGATGGAGCAGATGGCACAGATTCTGAGCAACATGAAGACCCAGCTCATGTGTCTCCAGGAGGCACAGACGGCTTCCCAGCCCCGTCTTCAGTCGCGAGGCGATACCGGCGGCAGCAGCAGCTCGTCCCAACGCTCCAGCTCCTTTCAGCAGCCTAGACAGGTTCACCTTGTACAGGCGGATCCGTACCAGCAGCAGCCCTCTTACCAGTCCCCACCATCTCCAGACTTGCAGATGGTGGTATACCAGCCGGATTAGCCTCTGGCCGTACTCCCGCCAGCCCAGTTCGATGTAGAGCCGTTGATGGATGTCAACGGGATTTGGTATGACCGTCCCCAGCCTGGGATCCGACGAGACCATCCCGGATTCAGGTGGGGGAGTGGAGGTACCCAACCCCAGCAGTAGTCATCCGGTCAGGGAGGGCAGTATGGCCAGCAGAGGGATCACCAGCAGCAGTAGCCCCCAGCCTACCAGCCACACCAGCAGTCGTACTTCGTTCCTCGTCCCTATCAGCAGCAGGGACAGTCTTGGAGACGTAAGCAGCATGCTCACCAGCCACACCAGCAGCAGCATCCTTCCTCTTACCCCTCTCAGCACCAGCAGCACCAGTTCCAGCAGCCTCAGCACCAGAGAGGCTACCCTTCGGGCTCCCATGAGAGCCCCGCCTTGGACGACATAGCCCGCCTCCTCACGGAACAGCAGGCTACTTTTCGACGGGAGATGGACGAGTTCTGCCAGGAGATGCGGGACCTGATGAGAGGGAAGGCCGCCATCCCTGCACAGATAGAGCCGAATCCCAACAACCTGAAGCGGAAATCTGAGCAGGTAGCTTACACTGAGCACACCACTCCTAGTGATCCATTTGTTGATACATCTTCGGATCTTTTTGATGCTGATTTTGTTACGCTTAGGAGCAGTAGGACACCAGCAGGCGGCGGCGCCTCGTCTGAGCTACACCACGAGGATACATCCGGGGCGCCAGATGAGGAGGAGGAGAGCGGTACTGAGGCCGCTCATGATGATGATGGTGGTACTGATGCCACCAAGGATGTTGATTCCACCGGCGGTGCTGAGGCCGCCGCTTCACCAGTTCGAGGAGGTGGTACTGACGCCACCAGAGTAGCCGAGCCAGCACGCGGTACTGAGGCCGCGAGACGTCTAGCAGAGCCAGCCCGTGGTGGTACTGAGGCCACCGGTGTTCATTTTGAGAGAGATATTGTTTTTCCTTCTGTTGATGCATCTCAGAACACTGCTTTGAATAAAGGAAAAGGTTTAGTTTCTTCTGGTCCCACTGTGGTGATTGATGTATGTGCGGATCCGGCCGTCGAGCCGTCTAGACCTATTCCTAGTCCTTCATCTGAGAAGGACCCTGTGATCCCCTTCCCTAGAGCCCTTCAGATGGGGAAGGGGAAGAAAAGAGAAAAAGACCCAAAAAAGAGAGAGCAGGAGGAGTTCAGCCAGAGCATGATCGACAGATTTCACATACAGCTGACCCTTCAGGAGGCTTTGCGGCACATCCCCCTTCTTCAGCGATCTTTGAAAGATAGGACCACAGTCAGGAGGAGGAGGAGGAACCATCATTCAGAGATACATGTGCTGACGAAAGCCACGTGCTTCGCGATCCAGAACCGTCTGCCGGCCAAGAGGCCAGATTCAGGAGCCCCGTATGTCAGATGCCAGATTAGTGAGCAGAGGTTCGACCATACTCTATTGGATAGCGGATCGTCTATCAACCTCCTTCCGGCAGCCCTTCTTGACCGCTTCGAGTTGGGCACTCTTCGACAGAGAAGGACAGTCCTTCAGTTTGCTGATCGATCTGTCAAGAGGCCGAAGGGGTTGTTGCGAGACGTTATCGTCACTATTCAGGGCCTGCAATTCCCCGTGGACTTCGTAGTGTTGGACATGGAGATCCCTAATTCAGTGACCGATACCCCCATCATCCTCAGTTGTCCGTTCTTGGCCACAGCCAAGGCGGTGACTGATCATGATAGCGGGAAGGTATACTTTCGCGTCGAGGGCGAGAGTGTACAAATAGAGACGGTCGAGGACTACAGAGCCAGAGAGAGAGCATGCTCAGAGGCCAGCACCGATACAGAGCAGCTGACAGATGCCGGGTTAGACATCCACCAGGACTGTGATTTTGTGATCACAGATGATGAGGCATCATGGGCAGACCCTTCAGCACAGGCCATCCTCTCATTTCCAGATACCATTGATGCAGAGATGACAGCAGAGGAGAGCTTGGAGAGCATAAGCCTGGTCCAGGATACTACAGAGGCAGCAGAGCCGGTTCTCGACCGCGACACGATTCCTAGTGATGATGGTACTGAGGCCACCTTGTGTGACGGTGGTACTGATGCCACCTTGTTTGATACAGATCCCTCGAATTCAGAGTCTGATTGGGCAGATTGTGATGACTAGATGCCAGACCTGAGTCCACCTGAGCCTACAGATGAGGAGGAGGTAGAGTCAGAGCAGATCAGAGACAGCACAGTTGAGCAGCCTCCTCCAGATCCAGTTTGCGAGAGCTTGTATTCTTTCTCCCAGGCAGATTTGGCAGACTTAGCAACATTCATGATGAATCTCACAGTCATCGCATTAACTTGTACAAGTTATGTAAAGATCGATTCATTTTCCTTGCATTTCGACTTATCTTGTATCCTTATATAACTTTTATTTAACACATGTAAAAAAAGGATAAAAGTGGTAGAAAAAGTACAAGTCACTATAATCCATTTCATCATTTATATATCTGATATTTATGCATATTCGTATCACTTGCATATACTCTTACTTCTCAGTTAATTCATTTACACATTACTGTGAAAACTCGTATGACCTCATATGTAAACTTTTATGGATATATGTATGTGTGTTTATCAGAAGAGAGAAAGAAACTTTCAAGTATGATCCAAAAAAAAATTAATGTACACATGTTACGGAATATTTATTGGAATATATATATGAAATATAAATTCACACTTCAATATTCAAACAACTTATAATACTTCTTGCATAATATATAGCATATTGTACTCTTATGTAATATCAAATATAACTACTTAATCACTAATAACAAACTTAAATAATAAATGGAAACCAAACCGAAGTGTCTTAGTTGGTTAAAATGAATAGGATAATCTATCCTATATCCCCACTCAACCACACTAATATACAGTAAAAGCCAAATGAATGGTTCTTGACTTCCCATTTAAAATTATATCATACGTACATGCATTGTCCCAAATGTATGCACAACCCCATACAGTTCTCATGAGATGCACTCAACTTATTTTTTTAATCTATTTTTCTCTGTAGAACCAGTGAAGCATCCGCTCCATACCTTGAAACTTACGCATCTCCTCGTGCATACGTCCATCTCTGCCCCATGTCTGCGGCAACAACAGAAGCCCCGACCATTGTTTTCCAAGGCTGGTGACTTCCTCTTCTCCGTCAAAAAAAAATGCACAACCCAAACACGTCATAGACGCTTCACTTACCCATCATGCACGCGTATCGTCATCAGCATCGGGACCAAGAGCTTGAGGTTGCAGCCTTTGTGGTACCGACACGAAAGATCGACCATATCACGCCACCGTCTCGCTCAAATGATGCTACTCTATGTTGCCTATAAGAAGGGCATCCTCGTCAACAGAAAGGGGGACGAGTGAACCGGCCGCTCTCCAAGCATCGCATCACCATCTTCCTTCCTCTGGAGTTTTGGAGGAGAACCCAACGTCCTCCCTGCATATTCCTGCGCGCACTACTGTCCGCGCGCCCTCTTCCTCCAGCAGCGACCGGAGGACTGCAGCGACTTGCGCCGTCATGCGCTGATCGTGCAAACCTCTCCTCCAGGCAGCACGCCGCTCACGCGGCCACCCTCCCTGCTCGCACTCCTGCACCCTCCAGGCTGTGCACCGTCCACGCGACTGCACGTTCTCACTATCCAGCCGCGCCGACGCACACAGTTCCTCGCACGTCCCGTGCGAGTTGTCGCCCACTTCCTCATTTTGGGTTTCTAGGGCTCGAGCAGAGGACATCCTTTTTCTAGCATTATTTGTCTTTTATCTTTTTATGTTGTTGCATGTTATTTGCATACTCTATTTGAATTAGACTTTAATGCAAAGTTTTTAGATAAAAATCTTTTGATAATTTTAAATAGATTTATTGTGATTTGCTGTTTGCTTCATTTTATTTTAGGTAAGTTGCACACTAGTCCTTTTAGTTTCAAGTTAGCTTTATGCAATTACAAACTAGCCCTTGGTTTCTGATGTATTTGTATTGTTGTCCTATAATGCTATAAATATATGGTGACTATTAAAAATACCATAAGAATCCAGAAAATTTCAAAACAAAATTCTCAAAAATGTTAGGCAATAGTTTAATCATTTTGGAATAGGTTCATCATGTGCTAACATTCTCTAATAAGAAAATCAGAGTTACATTTTCTTTACTCGAATTAGGATTTAAATCAAGTTCATAAGTTAAACTGAAATTGCAAATTTACTTAGTCCCTGTGGATCGAACCTCGACTTGCCCGTTACATTTCTTTATATCCATTTGTGCAAGTAGTTGTAACATTATTTGTTTGACTTTGATTATTCGTGGTAACACAACGACTCGATAAAATCACCATCTTAAACCGCGAAAAATCCCATCAACATTTTGGCGCCGTTGCCGGGGACTAGGCAACATTTGCAATTTTTTCTTCACTTCCAACTAGTTTTCAAGTATCTAATCCGTGTATTTTTTTGTTTTGCAGGTACTTAGTCTTCAAAAAAAAAAAAAACTTGTCTTTTCAAGCATTTTGTTTTAGCAAACTTGTAATCTGTAAAAAAAAAAAATTTTTTTTTTCTCTTCCCCCCCCATCTCGGAAAAGCTCGCCATCAAGAGGACAAAATATTACGGATTTAGCGCCAGAAGTGCAGGCACTGTGAGTCCCTCTTTCTCTTAGGCATTTTAGGATTTTAAAATTTCCTGCATTTGTTTGCGCTCCGAACATAAATCGAAAAAAATTAAAAAACACTTCTTCTTTGCATCATGTCTATGGTCTTCTCCCTCTGATAATCTAACTCAAAGACCACCAAATCGTGTACTGATCATTTAAAAAGATAAGCTTGAAAGGCCACCGCAGTGGCCCGAGCAGAAAGCGGAAAAATTGTGATTGCTTGATTTGATGCACGTGTATGACACAAAAATCACGAGCACATAGAACCCTTGGATAGAGACAAAAATCCCTGGTGCTACGTGGGATTGCAGAGAGAAATCGTAACTCCTCGACGCGTTGGGCACAGGTTCTTGTGGGAAAAGCAGATCTAACGATCTGAGTACCAACCCTGGATCCCCCAGCCGGATTAGGACATCGATTTCTCACAATCTTCCACACCCACCTCATCCTTAAGGACTCTAATTTCTCTGAAAAACTTTTGTTGAATCACTAAACTAAAACCGAAAAGATAACCGCTTCCGCGGCAATTTTTGTGTGAGTTGGTGAATTAACAAATTGTCTTGTGTATTGTGTTGTGTATGCTAGGTCGTAGATCTCTGAAACATCCAGTACAACAACCATTAGAGTACGACCCGATTTATAGAAGAAAAACAAACCCATCTCTTTCAACTGAGAATTCATCTGACATGGGTGAAGAAAGACCAAACCCTATGGACCTCATCCTGCATCAACTACAACTGTTGAGAGAGGAAAATGCGACGATCCGCCATACAATAGCACCTCTCATCCGACCACCACCCATAAGCACACATTACAACCCGGCCGCAGAGGACTTAGTTCATTGGGTCCAAATCCCGCCTGAAGTAGGAGACTTTGAGATTAAACCCGCATCCCTCTCCTTAATCCCAAAATACTATGGAAATGACTCTGAAGATCCCTTCCTCCACATCCAAGACTTCCGATCTGCTTGTGACACTATGAGTATCCCTGGGGTAGAGAAAGAATACATCTACATGAAAGCCTTCACCCACTCACTCAAAGACAAAGCACTCCAATGGTTACGAAATTATGGAACCCCACTCACCTCTTGGGACTCATTAAGAGAGGCATTCATCAAGAAATACTTCCCAATAGGAAAGACAAATGCCCTGAGACAAGCCATATCATCATTCACTCAGAAAAATAGAGAGCCCATTCATGAAGCCTGGGAACGATTTAAGGAACTTTAAAGGAAATGCCCTCATCATGCCATACCCAAATGGAAGTTGGTTCAGATATTTTATGAGGGCATAGATACATCATTTAAGAGAGTGATTGATGGCTCATGTGATGGAAACTACATCAGCCGTGACGAACATTTCGTTTGGAATTTATTTGAAAATATGGCTGACAATTCGGTGAATAGTTCATCAATTGAACAATACGGTGGAAACACGAGGACAGTTAATATCATTGATCATGAGAGATCTAGCAATGAGAATCCTGACAAATGGGAAACCCTCTCAAAACAAATGAACCTCATGACTCAAGCCTTAGAAAAATTGGCCATGAATAATCCCACCAGCCATGAAGTTGACCACACCACATTTACCCATAATCAAGACATAAATCCTGAGACTGTGAATTGGGTGCAAAGAAATCAAGGAGGAACATCTTCAAATAACCACAACACATGGAGAGATCAATCAAATTCTGGGTGGAATGGACAGAACAACTATCATTTCCAAAACCACACCCAACCCAGACAACCGATAGCACCACCCGTGACTCAACCCTCCACCACTGCGGTAAATTTCGATGCCTTGGCTCAGGCAATACAACAACTAGCTATAGCTCAACAACAGGCCACTGAAGCTCAGCAAAAAGCCAACTCTGAGAATGCCCGTCAATTCGCCGAAATCAGGTCATACATCCCGGCCCTGTCACCTCAACCGCTGCCCAATCCCAACACCAACAAGGCTAGTTCATCTGGAGTACTTCAAACTCCACCACCTGTCGGATCTTTCACCTCACCACCTGGTTTCCAAAACCAGAGTCAAGGATTTTTTACGTCTTCTAGGACAAATCAAGGGAATCCACAACAAGCACCTAGAAACCAAGTTAATTTCAAAACACCACCCCGCCCAAACCAATCTGCCAACGCTGTCACTCTGAGAAATGGAAAAATCACTTCCGCCTACACCAGACCACTAGCTGCAGAAGAACAAATTGAAATAGAGGAGGAGCCTGATGATGAAGAGAGGCTAACTGAGACAACCATACCCTTTCCTGTCTCCCCTTCCGTAACTATCCCCTTTCCTGGAGCTCTTCACCGGAGAAAACCTCGATCTTCGACCATCGATCCAGAGCTAGAAAAACTATTCTCCGACATTGTCATTGAAATCCCACTCTTGAAAGCCCTCGAACAAGTTCCAGCCTTCTCCCGATTTTTGAAGGACAAATGCACACCAAAACGAACATCCAAAGGAAAAAGTAAAAAGGACAATGAAGATATTGAGAGACATGTGCTCCCTCGAGCAACAACCAATGCCATCTCCCAATTCTTACCCACAAAAAAGAAAGATCCAGGAGCTCCTCTAGTTAGATGCACAATTGGCAAATTAACCTTTGACCATACCCTGCTTGATAATGGTGCTTCCATCAATCTTCTCCCGACTGCTATTCTGGAGCAATTCGACCTAGGAAAACTGAAACCTGTTTCAATGACTTTGCAAATGGCTGATCGATCTGTGAAAAGACCAAAAGGACTTCTTGAGGATGTGATAGTTGATGTTCAAGGTCATAAATTCCCGGTTGATTTTGTTGTGATGGATATGGATCAAGCAAATATATTGAGTGAGACACCAATCATACTAGGACGACCATTTTTGGCCACTGCTAAAGCTCATTTTGATTATGAGGTTGGAAGAGTTGAATTTAAAATCAATGGCCAAGTCATTCCTGTTGAACTTGTCACCCCTACTCCCACTGAATCTGAGACCGAAGAATGTGGTTGGATAGAACGATGTGCTGTTCTAAACATTCAAAAAGACTTTGCCCCAATTCATCTCACCAAAGATCCTTTAGAGGTTAGTCTGAACACCTCTAGATCCACTTACAGAAACACTTCTCATGAAATTGCCACATACAATCTGAATCTCGCACTGGAAGCTCCACCATGCCATCTCACTGGACAAGAAATTGACGAGCTTGATAATGCCTGGGACACATTAGACTCTGAACTTACATCAACCATGATCATGCCCATGATGGAACCACCATTTGAGACTATTTCTATAATAGACTCACGAAACACTACAACTCTGACTCCATCGATGACCACTGTTGAATTAAAACCATTACCCAAAGATCTGAAGTATGCTTTCTTGGATGATGCTCACACTCTGCCAGTCATTATCAATGCCAACCTAAATCATATGCAAGAGAGCCAACTAATGGAGGTTTTGAAAAAGAATTCTCAGGCCATTGGTTGGAAAATAACTGATTTGAAAGGAATAAGCCCGACATTCTGTACACACCACATATATTTGGAAAATGACAGTAAACCTTCTCGAGAAATGCAAAGGCGGTTGAATCCTACTCTACGAGAGGTTGTAAAGAATGAAATATACAAGTGGTCGAGTGCCGGCATCATTTATCCGATAGCCGATAGTCCTTGGATTAGTCCCCTTCAGGTTGTTCCCAAGAAAGCTGGATTAACAATTGTGAAAAATGAGAAAGGAGATGATATCCCTACTCGGGTAGCCACATCTTGGAGAGTCTGTGTAGATTATAGGAAACTCAATAAGGCCACCCGAAAAGATCATTTCCCATTGCCCTTCATTGACCAAATCATTGAGAAGCTAGCCGGAAAAGAATTTTTCTGCTTTTTGGATGGATACTCCGGTTATAACCAAGTGGCCATAGCACCTGAAGATCAAGATAAAACCACTTTCACTTGTCCATTTGGAACATATGCCTTCCGCCGCATGCCTTTCGGACTATGTAATGCCCCAGCAACATTTCAAAGATGCATGATGGGAATTTTTACTGATATGATCGGTGATTTTATGGAAGTATTTATGGATGATTTCTCTATTTTTGGAGACTCTTTTGAGGAAACACTAGGATTTTTAGATAGAGTCCTCAAGAAATGCATCGAAGTGAACTTGATATTATCATGGGAGAAATCACATTTTATGGTGAAACAAGGAATTGTATTGGGACATATTGTATCAAAGAAAGGGATAGAAGTGGATCCATCGAAAATTGAGACCATCGCTCACTTAGGTCCACCCGTGAATATAAAAGGTGTTCGGTCCTTCCTAGGTCATGTCGGTTTTTACCGACGATTTATCAAAGATTTCTCAAAAATCTCCCGCCCTCTCACCAAACTACTTGAAAAAGATCAAGATTTCACATTCACCAAGGAAGCATACGAGTCTTTCAGTACACTAAAGAAAATCATCACTGAAGCACCCATACTACAGCCCCCTGATTGGAACTGTGAATTTGAAATCATGTGTGATGCTTCTGATTATGCGGTTGGGGCAGTATTGGGTCAAAGGAAAGATGGAAAACCTTATGCCATTCACTATGCTAGTAAAACTCTGGATGATGCTCAAAAGAACTACACTGTAACTGAGAAAGAACTTTTGGCTGTGGTGTTCTCCTTAGAGAAATTTCGATCTTACATCCTGGGATCCCACATCATCATCTACACAGACCACTCTGCTCTGAAATATCTTTTCACAAAAACCGATGCTAAACCTAGACTCATTAGGTGGGTATTACTGCTCCAAGAATTCGATTTAGAGATTCGAGATAAAGCCGGAGCAAAGAATGTCGTGGCGGATCATCTTTCAAGACTCCCTTCCTCAAACACAGACACAATCCCCATCTCTGACACTTTTCCAGACGAAAGTATCATGTCTGTTTCTCAACTCCCTTGGTATGCCGACATCGTCAATTACATCGTCACTTCCACATTTCCTGATGATTGGCCAAAACATAAGAAAGACAAAACCAAAGCCCAAGCCAGATACTATCACTGGGATGATCCTTTGCTCTTCAAAGAGGGTACTGATTTAATATGGAGACGATGCATCCCCGAATCTGAAGTCAACGATGTCCTAACTCACTGCCACACTTCTGGGTGTGGAGGACATCACTCAGGGAAGCGCACAGCCGCGAAAGTCTTACAATGCGGTTTCTACTGGCCCACACTCTTTAAAGATGCCCATCATTTTGCTCAATCTTGTCCTGCCTGTCAGACCAATGGGACAATAACCCGTCGTAACATGATGCCCCTCCAACCCGTGCATATAGTCGAGATCTTTGATACTTGGGGAATAGACTTCATGGGACCTTTCACCACATCACATGGCTACCAACACATTCTTCTCGCTGTTGATTACGTCTCTCGTTGGGTAGAAGCCATTCCCACTCGTGCTGCTGATAGCACAACCGTTGTCAAGTTCTTGAACGACCTATTCTCTCGATTTGGATTGCCAAAGGTGGTCATTAGTGATGGAGGGACCCACTTTCTAAATGCTTCAGTCAAGAATTTACTCAAGAAAAATGGAGTCGAACATCGTGTCTCAACTGCGTATCACCCACAGACTAATGGAATGGCCGAGCTGTCAAACCGAGAAATCAAGACCATCCTCCAGAAAATTGTTCGATCTGATCGTAAAGACTGGTCCCAACACTTACCCGCTGCTCTCTGGGCCTACCGCACCGCTTTCCGCACTCCCTTAGGTATGAGCCCATTTCGGTTAGTCTATGGAAAGCCGTGTCACCTACCTGTAGAGGTCCACCACAAATCACTCTGGGCAATCAAGAAATGTCATGTAGATTATGATGAGGCTGGGAAGAAACGACTGTTGGACTTATCTGAACTTGAAGAATTGAGATCACAAGCCTATGATAACAACCTGCTATACAAAGAGAAAATCAAGTTGTGGCACGATGCCAATATTTCGAGGAAAACATTCAAAGAAAATCAAAAAGTGTGGCTATTTGATGCAAAACTGAAGTTATTTCCAGGAAAACTGAGATCGAAATGGAAAGGACCATACATTATAACTCAAGTATTCGATAATGGCTCGATAGAAATTTCTGACCCAAACACTAAAGCCACTTTCAGAGTCAATGGTCAAAGACTAAAACCCGTTGTTGAACCATCTGGTCCTATGCCTGTTTGCACAACATACCTTTTGCAGGAAAAATGAACCATCACATCGCCTAGCTGAGGCGTTAAATCATGCACTCTCGTGAGCCTCCCTCACAGGTATCTTTTTACCGCTCGCATGTTTATTTTCACTGCATTGCATTAGATAAGTATGGGGGTACTCCTCTGCATTACATTCAAAAAAAAAAAAAAAACAAAAAAACAAAACAAAACAAAAAACACACAAAAACAAAAATACATTTCACATCCCTTTTGATCCTCCTATTGCACATTATCTTCACCATGAGGACATGGTTTCTGTTAAGTATGGGGGGGTGTCTGCATAGTTTTTCAAAATTGCATACTCTTTCAAAAAAAAAAAAGAAAAAGAAAAAAACTCTCTTTTGCAAAAATTCCCCTAAAAATATTTTCAAAAGCAAAGAAAACCACCAAAAACACATCCTTCCTAGTTTTATCCTATTTTGAAAAATAAGATCTTCACTACATAAATCATAGACTGAGGTTGAGTTGACCCTAATCCACTAAACTTCATCAGAATTTCACTAGGCATGAGTTTTTAAACTTTCTTCAGGTCCATTTGGACTTTATTCTCTCAGTTCCACTAATTCTACTGGTGAATGAACTTCTGTATCTAACTAGATCACCTAAGCAACTAGTAGCACTCTTAAACTCTTCAGTGGATATTAAACAACTACACATTGCACTTAGCTTGAGTGAGTTGAGTTTACGAGATACAATTACAATCTAGTTGAGGTGAGGAGTTGTCCTCTTGGTTGTGCCAATGCCTGAACCTTATCTATAGTCAGTGAAGGAACCTGACTCAGGAGCAACATGATCTCTCTAGTCCAAGTATGTCAGCAATTAAGCCAGTATCGTGCCTCCAAAGATAATATTAAGCCGATACTACCTCTTGATACCAAAACCCAAGACAAAAATACCACAAAAAGGCATATCACAATACAAATGCCAAAAACCACCAATCATGCAATGATGTGCAAAGAAAAAGCAAGGAAAGAAGACCACCAAATAACCCTTCTCCACCAAAAAGCCGTGGTAGCAGCCCAATGATGCTACCTAAATTTTTAAAAGAGGCCCAAAGAGGCCCAGGGTTATGCTCTGCAAAAGGAAAAGAATGAGAGCAACGGACCAAAGCGGTCTACGGAAAACCCCGAAATTAAGTCCCATTCTCCAATAAACTATGACCTATTTTCTATGCTGACATACTTGGGTGAAAGGAGATTATGCCTGAATCTAGGTGAGGACTGAGGCTATTTGTATAGGGAATCATTCGGTACCTTGATAGATTGTGTTGCTAGCTCGTTATCTTGACTAACGAAAGCTAAAACTATCACTAACACTGTTTATATCCACTCAAGGTCAAAGAGAATACCTGTTTCTCAGGGATGAGCTGACCTGATCGACCTTCTGAACCATGTTTGATTTTATTGAAACTGAGAGGCTGTTGAAAATACAAAACTCGAGTCAAGTTGACTATTCGAATAAATCATTAATCCATGGGTCAACTCCACTTAAGTCTGTGTATTTGTGTGGTTTGGATCTGAAAATTCAAAGACTTTGTGGGTGTGTCTGCTGCAAACCCTCATCCAGTTCATCTTGAATATTTCCTTGTTCTTCTTTATTACTTATCTTATTCTTGCTCGAGACTAGCAAAACTTAAGTATGGGGGTGTGATGAATCTAGAGATCATCATGCCAATTACGTGAAATTCATTGTTTATTTCTTACATTAGTCTTCATTTATGTACAATTATTGGAGCATATGTGTCACTCACAATTACCATTAAACTATGCTAAAAAATACTCAATGAGATATTATTGTACCCATGTACATCTTTTGTTTAAAAACAATGTGCGTCATTTGAAATCAACAAGATTACCAGATATCCATTTTCATCTATCTAAGATATATATATAGATACACATATAAAGCTATAATGTATCTAAATATAATTTACATAAATGTATCACCTATATATCATTATGACCTGCTCTTGTATTGAATATATATAACTATAATGAGATATTATAATTTGTTATTAGCTAAAATCTCAAGTATAAAATCTGTTGATATGCAGTAACTTTTGGGTCGAATTTGCCAAAATCCATTTGAATAAATCTTATTATCTCACATCTTATAAATTACATTGGTCCCATCTTTTCCATGTGTAAAGGGATATAACATGAATCCATTACTGTCGCTTGTTATTTCTCCAACTTCCCATGCAAAATCACATGGAACGTACAGAGCATGCCATTATTTTTTTATATGCAATACATGCATACCCTCCATTTTTAACTTAACATTTTTTCTCACAGGCTGTACCATGCAAACTCCCGAGGCCCGTCTCCTCGTCTCCTGCACTGTGCCATGAACGCACGCCACCGCATTCAGTTCCGAGGAGGCTCTCGTCCTCTTCTTCACGTTAGCAGTCTATAAAAAGGAAGATCCAGTGTGAGAAGAGGGAATCGACACCTCCTGCCCGTGCCACTATCGAGTGTTGCACTACCTTCTAATCACACACATCCTCACCCCCCGTCGAAGCTCCTCAACGCCGGCCAACTGCACCTTACTCGCATCCGGTTGCGTAACTTCTCGACGCAAACTCTCTCCTGTGTGCAGCAGCGGCCAGCAGCCGCATATGGTGGTCTTATACCACCATCGGTGATCTTCCTCAACCAGCAAACCCTCCTTGCGCCCCTGCGCACAGGCCCCGCAACCCCGGGTTGCTCTCTCGTCCGGCTGCGTGCAACCACGTGCCGTCTCGCGCTCAGTAACGTAGACTCCGCGCATCCTGCGCCCTCCAGCCTGCTCGCTGCCGTGAGCTGCTACCTCCCACTCTCTAACCTGTGCCGCCGTGCGCCTGCCATCTTGTGGAATCACTGCAACTATTCGATCAGCACCATAGCAAGCGGCTCCAGCTCGACTCCAGAGAAGAAAATCCACTGAACTCATTTTGCTTTAATGTTTGTCTTGCTAAATTTGAATTCAATGACAACGTGCAAGATCTGTTAGATTATGCGAAGTTAGAAATTCTCTCTGCAACATTTTTGAGCTCCAAATATAGACTACATAACCCACAATACCTTGCCATTATTGTCTTTCGTAAAAATTGCAAGGATGTCATTTTATTATTTTAGTTTAATTCTGTCCTCTTAAGTTTATTTAAATTGCCCACTAGTTTCTAACTTTTAAGTAGTTTGCAATTCAACACTTAGGCAACTCAGCCCTTGCCTTTTATTGTTTTTATCTAAAAAGATCCCAAAAATTTTGTATAATGCTTGCTAAGTCCCTGTGGATTCGAACCTCAACTTGCCCTTTACGTTCTTTTATGTTCATTTTGCGCAAGTAGTTGTAACATTATTTGTTTGGCCTTGACTATTCGTGGTAACACAACGACTTGATAAAATCAACAATTTAAACCGCGAAAACTCTTGTCAACAGTTAATGACGAGTATGTCCTTATTTAAAAGTTGAAACCAACCCCCACTTCCTTCCCAACAACTGCATATTCGTCATGAACCTCAAAATTTCCATTTCTTAAATGGTCCCGGGATCCGAATCGTTACAATTTAAAGATCGTGACCCATTCTGAGATCTGACCCATAGATGGGGACCCAAATTGTAATTTACCCTTAAAAATATTAGAGAGGAGGGCTAGATGGCCACACATGCACGTAAGTGTTGCTCTGACTTCAGCCCGAACTTAGGCTCGATGAAGTCAATTCATATCTTGGATCTCAATATTTTTGCTATAGGTTTCTTGGTTGCTGCTTATTCTCTTAGATGCTTTCGAGGATGGTCCAGTTAAAGTGTGCCGATGAAGATCGTATTTCGCATCTTGGGAGAGGATCGAGAAACCATAATAGTATTCTGAGGGGGCGATATGCTATCAAAGGACAATCCTCTATTGGATGCTTCGATGATCTCTAAATTAATTTATATTCTTTGTCATTTATTATAAATGGTTTAATATATTCCTCTCTCCAGACCTTGCCTAATTTTGTTGCTCTGAATGTTAATTCTCGAATTAAACAATGAATATATGTCATTGCATCGTAATTTGTACTTGGTTGCTATTTGGATCAATCTATTGTACCATTAAATCAAATCACGTTGGTCCTGAATGCTATTGTTTAAGTTCATCGATATTGATCCTGTTAGGAACAAAGTTTGAGAGAAAATTTGGAACTAAAATTGAAATTATGCTGGATACAATGTTTAAGTCGAGGTGGATAAAATAGAATACCTGAGAAAACACCTGATAACTACGAAAGGATTATTTTCAATGCTTGAAACTGAATGTTCATTGTAGAAAAAAATTCCCATGCTGATAGTCAGAAGGTGCATTTTGCTTGGAAGGATTGCGATCGGACATGTCATGGTTGCATTCTCTTGCATATGTCCAATACTTTGTTTGACATATACTGTTCGTCAATATAAATTGTGAAGGAGCTATCCAAAGAACTCGATAGGAAGTATAATACCGAAGACTTCTGTATCAAGAAATACTTATTGCAAAGTTTGAGATGGGGATATGTGTGTTGCTGATATAACAACGGATCTCAAATTGATGAGGTCAGTAGATGGGTTTTAGTTTCTTAGTCTCACTATATTGTGAAGGTCTTTGATAAATTTGGATATCAAGACAGCAAGACTGTCATCCAAATGCTTTAAATAACAAGAGTGGAGTTCTTGTGTCCATAATCCGGTACCACAGATCATGGAAAACTCTATGTATCTTGTGAATTGCATGAGACCTGACATTTCATTCTTATTTACAAAACTAAATAGATAACAAGTTGTCCTAACCATACTAACGGGAGGCTCTGGAATGAGTGCTATGGTTTTGAAGGGAACTATTATCCTTAGTTTGCACTATAATAGACAGCGTTGTGTTTAGTAAGATATAGTGATACAAGCTGGAAAGGGAAAAAAGAGCAGATCGTGATTTGTTCTTGGTCGATTATATTCTGATTAATCTCTTATACCATTACATTAAATCATGTTGATCCTAAATGTTACTGCTTAAAGAATTGATATTGATCCTTCTATCTACACATATAATAAAAAGATTGATTTTTAACATATATCATTATATCAAATCTGCACTGATACCAGTTATCCTGTGCAAAACTTACCGGAGTTTAACTCTGATATTGTTTCAGAAGAATTGAAAAATCAGGAAGGGCTACAACCCATCATTATGGATATACCATCTAAGAAAATTTTCATTCTCCTATTCATATAAATTTTATGCATATGCATATCAGGAAGTTTCTCAGATTACATCACGGGAACCCGCCCTCTCAATTCATTGCACATATTCCTTAATGAGACCAACACTCCTGTTCTTGGACAAAATACCTGATCTCAATATCATGCTGGACATAATCCTTAACGACTGATATTAATCAAAGTAAAACTACGAGAGCCGCGAGGAAAGAGATCGAGCGCACAACGTCGACTCTGGGATGAAACTAAATGGGTTGGAGGATATCCATTCTCTAGATGCACAGGAACACTAATGAAAGAAGAGAAGCAGATGGCAGAAGGAACGCGCGGCGGTTCGATCAAATTGAAAGAACAGAAAGAAAAAGATATGCATACAGAGATCCACAATGCACATGCCAAAACTTATCAAGCTGTAGCTCTTCCTCTGTGCTGTAAAAGGATGTCACGCTGTCAACGGCTTCGCGCGTTTCTGGACGTCGACGCTGATGTCAACTAGGCCGGTTATGCCCGCCGATATCTTCTGTCCAGGTCTAACTGGACCAGCACCAGGAGGGGTACCTGCAAACATGAATAATTTCGATGGTAAGTCCGAGTCTAGCCATCACGACATCAAGCTAGAAAAAGATCTCATACCCGCGATTAATTTTAAATTACCGTTATCTGTTAATAAATCAGAGAGTGAACAAACATTGAACTCAAGCTAAGAAAGAGGACATCAATTACCAGTTAAAATGACATCCCCTTCCAAAAGTGTCATGAAGGAACTTATGTAGCTGATGAGAAACGGGACTTTGAAGATCATGTCACTGGTTGGGCCCTTCTGCTGAATCACATCGTCCACCTACAGATTGTTCAAATATTTGTTGAGCGTCTCATCATGAAGAGATAATATCATAGAGATTTTAGGAGACCATACTTTCAGCCATAACTCCAGGTTGTCAGGGTCTGGTATTGCTGATTTTGGCAGCTGCAAAGAATGCATTGGCACATTAGTTAAGGCATTACATAAGAATTAAAGCAAGAATGCATTGGCACATTAGTTAATGCTTCTTACAACTTCACTTATTGGAGTAAAGGTGTCCTGTCCTTTGGCTAAAATCCATGAAAGTCCTGCAGCCTGTGAATTAATAATGCCAATTAATATATGAATCGGTACTAAGATACCACCTGAGTAATTTGCTTTAGATTAATATAATAATGCCAATTACTCGCAGTTCATAAGCTGCCTATTTCATGGATTAGATATTTTACAGATAGACCCAACCTGGACATGAACGAGACGAATGATAATGGAAAAAAAAGTTCAAGAAATAAGAATCTGTAAGGTACCAACCTTGCAAGAATTCTGAATTTCCCTTGACGTCATATCTAGGCTTACAGCATATCCTGGAAAAGTTCATAAAATGCATGTGGATAAAGAGGACAAATCAGTTCTACCAATCTAACCAGATCTGATTATATAAAGTCAGATCGATCCAAATGAGAGAAATGGTTTTATTTTTGTTTAGAAGATCAGATCCCAATGTGGCATGCGCATTATGTGTTGGGATTCAAGTCAAAGGAAACAAAGGAACAGCAGTCAGCAGAAAGCAAGTGTTCATACCTCCCACATAGTCGAGGGCGGATGCCTCCGGCACGTCGCGGGCCTTCTTCCCTATGACCACTGCCAGCTCCACCTCGTACGCCAAGTTATCCAACGGCTCCGGGATCAAGATCGTCCCTCCATTGCCGATGTACGACGTCGTCGGCTTCATGAACAGCGACGGCTCCTAAGAGTATAGTACACATCAATTCTCACCAACCCCAGAGAACCTCCACAAGTAACCAGAGTTGCAAGATGAGTTGGAGCAAACCTTTGGTAGCTCGCCACCGAGACCCTTGGCCGTGAAATTCCTGCCGACGCCGATGATCTTGGTCCCGAGGCTGAGGAGCTTCGCAACAGAGGAAGAAGCAGCAGCCATTGTGTTGTTGGACTGCAACTCGACTTCGAGGTTCCGACGACGAAGAAGAAGAAGGCGATCCGAGTCTGAACATAGATCTATGGATCTATAATAGTGGTGAGCGACAAGAGCAGACGTGCTTCGCTGTCAAGGGGGGCCATTGAGATCCGCCTAACGTGGCCTTCGTCATGTGTAGTAAATGGCGATGGTCGTTTTGAAGTAATTTTTTTAAGCTTCAGCGGATCTTCTGGTGAGGGCTCAAATGCAGCAGATTTTGCAGTAGCCGTGTGCGTTGCTCGATCACGATCGAATGATCTGATGATCGTATGATTCGACGTGAAATAGAATGGAGATAACGCCATCAGAAATGGTTCGCCGCCCGCAGGTAGAGCTCACAAACGCCCACTGATGGATGATTCCATGACATGGCTCCATCACACCATACGTGTGGGTTTTTTTTTTAATTTACGTTTCTAGAAATCCAACTGTATCGTGCGTAAGATCCCAATCTCAATTGAATGAATGCCTCCTGCACATATCTTTATCGAAGGAGATTTGGATCTCTTACTTCAAAGACTACCCTATGGTGCGTAAGATCCCAATCTCAATTGAATGCCCCCTGCACATATATTTATCGAAGGAGATTTGGATCTCTTACTTCTAAGACTACCCTATTTTGGTCCATAGAGAAGGATCGTCTGAAAAACGTGAAGATGCTGCATATAAAGGATGAGCATCTGATTGGATCCCTTGGGTTTATGATGACACGAGCAGATCCTCTGCAGTACTGCAGAGGCATGCTGTAAAGCGGGACGAAGCCCGCTCTATCAAGATCGTGTTGTTCACATGAAATCTATGAATTGTTCGATCTTTATCGAACAATTTAACTTCATCGTGATAGAAAACAGAGGATATTTGGGAGATAGAGAGAGAAGAGGAGTAAAGAACACGTTGAGAGAAGAGAATAACTCTTGTTGTGATTTAATGGATGGGAAAGATCCATATTTATACACAACTTCAAGCCAAAAATAAATGGTTTGTTTAATAAAGAAATGCTAAAATTAAGCAAAGACTCTAACAAAATGCTAAACATAAGCAACAAAATACTAGACTAAGCCAAGTCTCCAAGAGATGGCCTTATTCAAAAAAAAATCAAATTCAAAGAGAAGTTAAATGCCAAGAATAGCATTCACATTCTCCCCCTTAATCTTGGCATACCCCAAGATCACGGACACCAAGTAGATGACGCATAGTCGCCAGTCTCGCTATCGGTAATGCCTTTGTCAGTGCATCAGCCCGTTGGTCTTCGGTGCGAACGAACTCGACAATAATCAACCTTCTTTCGACACAATCACGAATGAAGTGATATTTTGTGTCGCTATGATTACTTCGTCCATGGAAGACCGGATTCTTCATAAGAGCTATCGCAGACTTGTCAACGAACAGCTTCACCATCCTCGATTATGTTCCGACCAGTTCAACCAATAATGCTCTAAGTCAGAGTGCTTGGCATGCTGCCGCAGTTGCCGCCATGAACTCAGCCTCGCATGATGAAAGAGCTACTGTCTTTTGTTTCTGTGAGTTCCATGAAACAAGACAGTTGTTGATGTAGAATGCCATGCTACCTGTGCTCTTCCGATCATCCATATCACCAGCCAGATCACTATCTGTATAGCCAGTGATTACTTCTTCCTCACCTTCTTTCTTGTAGACAAGTTCGAAATCGATGATGAGATACCTGAGAATTTGCTTCACAACTTTGTCATGCATCATTGTAGGCTTCTCCATGAATCGACTCGCCACACCAACTACGTACGAGAGATCCGACTTGGTGTGAAGAAGATAGCGCAAACACCCGATGACACGACGGTAGTAGGTGGCATCAATAGGTTGTCCTTCTGGATCCTTGTACAGATGGGATCTTGGCTCCATGGGAATCTTACAAGGATTACAATCAGACATGTTAAATTCATTTAATACCTTCTTAGCATAGATTGTTTGCTTGAGTGAGATGCCACTATCTCCTTGTTCCACCTCAAGTTCGAGGTAGTATGTGAGTAAGTCGAGATCTCTCATCTCAAACTCTCTCATCATCTGCTTTTTGAAATTTGCAATTGCCTCTGGATCTTCTCCCATGATGATCAAGTCATCGACATAAACGTCGATGATGATGCCCGTCGCGGACTCGCCCCTTCTATACACGTCTTTCTCCTGTGTACATCATGTGAAGCCGAGCTGCTTCAAGCTTCTATCGAGGCGCATGTGCCATGCACGTGGTGCCTGTCGTATCCCATAGAGTGCTTTGCTTAGCTTGAGCACCATATGCTCTTTTCCTTTCACTGTGAACCCCTCAGACTGGGTCACATAAACTTCTTCTTCGAGTTCACCATTCAAGAATACTGATTTGACGTCAAAGTAGTGAACTTGCCATCCTCGATTTGCCGTGATAGCTAAAATGACACGTATCGTGTGAAGGCGAACAACCGGAGCAAAGACTTCTTCAAAGTCAATGCCTTGTTGTTGAACATACCCTTTTACAACAAGGCGGGCCTTGTATTTGATAACTTCGCCGTCTGAGTTCTTTTTGAGTTTGTACACCCATTTAAGCCCTATAGCTTTATGTCCTGCCGGTAACGTAGTGAGTGACCACATCGTATTTTTTTCGATGGCTTCAATCTCTTGGGCCATGGCATCATCCCATGCTGGATGACCAACAACCTCCTGGAAGCATGAAGGTCCCTCCGTATCTGTGAGCATCGCTTCCTCTTCTGTTAGATCCATGTGCGGAGCATCACGCATGATGTCAGCCATGGACCTATAACAGGCAGGTGCACCGTCGCTGTCGACTTGTCCTCCTGACCAAAGTGTAGGAGAGTGCCTACCCTGGTCAACATCTTCTGTCGTGAATGGCATGACCTCCGGAGTATTCTTGATGCTAGTGGGTGTTGACGATGAGCTTGATGCAACACCTATTGGAGAGGTCGGTGTAGATGGTTCGAGCTCTAGTGTTGGCTCTTTTGCCGAAGTACCCAATAATGGAGCTGAGCAGACTTCAACCTGTTCCGGGTTGACGTCCTCCTCAATCACAAAGTTGGGTGATTGACCACTTTCCACATCAACAGACCATTTACACTCCACATTTTCTTCAAATATAACATCACGACTTACATGGATTTTTCCTCGATGGGGGTCTAGTAGGCGGTGGGCCTTGCAACCTTCTTCGACACCCAAGTACACCATCGGTTGACTGCGATCATCGAGCTTCTTGAGGTTTGGCATGGTCACCTTAGCATGTGCCATGCAGCCGAACACTCGAACATGTGCTAGATGCGGCTTCTTTCCCGTCCATACCTCGAACGGAGTGTGATCGCCCATCGTTTTGGTTGGGAGGCGATTGAGGAGATAGATGACATGCCATACTGTCTCCCCCCAAAATTTACTTGGTACGCTCATACTTTTGAGAAGTGAGCGTGCTATATCCATGACCGTACGGTTACGTCGCTCTAACACACCATTTTGCTGGGATGAATATGGTGCGGTGAGATGACGTTCGATTCCTGCCTGCTCGCACATTTTTGCGAACTCGCCTAATAAGAACTCTCCTCCGCGATCGGATCAGATAGCTTTAACACGATAATTACTCGTGTTCTCTACTAGCAACTCGGTCTTCATGAATGCTGAACATGCTTGATCCTTTGTTTTGAGTACATGCAGCCATATCCATCGGGAGTAGTCATCTACAATTAGCATGTAAGTGATTACCACCTGGAGTCGATGGCGTGATTGGTCCACACAAATCAATGTGTAGAAGTTTGAGCGGCTTCTGTGCTTGGTACTTGACTGCTTTCGGGAACGTCAATCTTGTCTACTTTGTCACTAGACAAGTTCGACACACCTGATCAGGATGCGTAATCAGCGGTACACCAACCGCCAATCTTTTGCTGGCAAGCATCTTCAACGCTTGAAAGTTGATGTGGCCAAGGCGAGCATGCCACAATCATGCAGGATCATCGAGGCTTGCTAATAATGAAATTGGCCTTTCCAGTTGTAGCTCGATGCGGTAGAGACGGTTTTGTGTTCGCTTCACTTTTATGATCAAGCGAGAGGTGTTCTACATCGATACTTTGAGTGTATCCTCATCCATAAGTACTTGGTGCCCAGACTCAGTGAGTTGACCAAGGCTTATTAGATTGCTACGAAGTATAGGGATAAAAAATACCTCTTGAAGAAGCCACTAATCACCATTCTTGCATGTGAAGAGGATTGATCCCTTCCCTTTGATTTACACCGTCGAGCCATCGCCAAATTTGACGCTTCTGGTGATTACTGTATCCAACTCGTGGAACTTATCTTCATCACCGGTCATATGGTTGCTAGCGCCGTTGTCGAGGTATCATACATCTGTTGGTCCCTCAACATGCTCGGTAGCATGCAACTCCGACCACACCTTCTCCTCATTCAGCATCACGACCTCCTGCCGCTCTTCTTCAATCAGTAAAGTCTCATTTGAGACCGCTAGTAGAAGTGCTAGCTCAATGTCCTCGGCATGTGCAAAGTGTGCTTCCTCCTTCTTCCTTGGGGCTCGACAGTTTGTCGAGTAGTGTCCCATCTCGTTGCAATTATAACATCGAATATGGCTCTTATCACAACCATCACCGTTATAGCCACTTGCCTCATCTTTGCGTGGTCCTCCACGACCACCTTTGTAGCCTCCTCTGCCATGCCCATGACCTCCTCGACCGCGGTTCCCGCCATCTGCGGGAGTCATGTTCTTTGACAAATCTTTTCCGATCTTCTTAGATTGTGCCTCCCACTCGGCCTGAGTGAGGAGCAGTTTCCCATCAGCGCTTCCACCTGCGCTAATGTTCTTCTTGCATGTGCGCTCCTCAAAGACTTTGAGTCGGCCGACGACCTCCTCTAAAACCAAGGTTTTGAGGTCGCAAAATTGCTCGATGTCAGCTATCACACTGATAAACCGTTCTGACACCGTGTCGAACAAATTTTTTTATGAACATGAGATCTGTCATCATCTCGCCAAGAGTTGCATACCTGACAGACATGGCGGTTAATCGACTAGTGTATTGGTCGAGGGATTCTCCATCACTCATCTCATGACATCGAACTCCCGCTTCAACGTCTGCAACCGTGCATCTCGAACTCAGTCCATACCAACGAACCTCGTCTTGAGGCAATCCCAAACTTCTTTTGTTGTCATCTTCTTGACCACCAACATGAGGAGGTCCTCCGGAAGCGCTTGGAAGAGATGCATCTTCGCCTTCTTGTCGAGCCGGACGTCGACTTGTGTTCCCTCTACCGGAGCAACAACCCCCCAGAGGCTTTGATCCTCCACTATGGCCTGAACACGAATCACCCAACTGGTGTTGTTCGTGTTCGTCAACTGAAGGTACTGGAGCGTACGACTCAGTTGCTGCGCCCATGACGATTCTCCAGGGACGATTGCCATGGAAGTGGCTCTGATATCAGATGATAGAAAACAGAGGATATTTGAGAAATGGAGAGTAGGGAAGAAGCACTAAGAGAAGAGGAGTAACAAAGATCAGGTTGAGAGAAGAGAATAACTCTTATTGTGATTTCATGGATGGGAGAGACCCATATTTATACACAACTTCAAGCCAAAAATATATGACTTGTTTAACAAAAAAATGCTAAAATTAAGCAAAGACTTTAACAAAATGCTAAACAAAATCTAAACATAAGCAACAAAATACTAGACTAAGCCAAGTCTCAAAGGGATGGCCTTATTCAAAAAAAATCAAATTCAAAGAGAAGTTAAATGCCAAGAATAGCATTCACACATCCCACTTTACAGCAGGCCTCTGCAGTATTACAAAGGATATGCTCTTATGATCTAATGACTCGAATTAATATTCATTTAGTTTGATCGAGTTCTGAGTTTAGGTCGGACTGATCCGGTTGAGTTTCTTTTACGAAGGTACAATGACAATGAGTAGGTGCTGCACAATGAGGATAAATGTGCATCAAAAGGAGTACATGTTTAAAAATTTAAGATTCGAGACCAACCATTCACGAATAGAAGACGATGCACTATTAATTGCAAAGCATAGATCGAAAAAAGAAGAGAAGTGCGAGTCGTCATTGTGAAAAAAAAACTAAAAACTTACAGTTGCGGTGACGACTTACAGAATTGGTGTATAACGTGTTTGTTCTGAGAAGAGGGGGTAGAGATATACGTATACGTATACGTCAGTAACAAAGATTGGTATATCTAACTAAAATGATTAAGAATGTTATTATACGTAGTTAATAATGTTGTGAACAGGAATATCATTGCATATGTTAAACAATAATTACATGGATTTAAATGAATTAACAGAGATACGTTAATGATTAACATCATCCCATTCATTATCCGATTACAGAATGTAAGGAGGAACTGATTAAACAAAGCAAACAAGAATTAGGACGTGATCTAGAGAAAGGAAAGCAATAAATAATTTACGTCAAACAAAAAGAAAGAAGGATTAGATTAGAAATCATCGAAGCGTCCGTGAAATGGACTGTCCTTAGAGGGGATATCACCCCCACAATATCGGTGTGTACTGGCGATCCGCTCCCAGGGTACGACGGCAAACGATCTTCGTCTGCGTACATCGACGAGATCGTCCTTGAATGTACCTCAGAGAACTACAGCCGAGAGAAAGAAGCACAAAGAAGGCGGTGGGAGAGAGGTTTTTTCTTGCGAGTGAAGAAAAGCGGCGTGGGGAAAGGGATATAAAAAGAGGAGCTTGTGTGCCTAGTGCGCGATAACTTTTGATTTCCGAAAATGCCCCTCAACGAGCGTTTCCCTTCGGATTCCAAAACCGTGGCTAAATCAAGCCGTTTGGATCGAGTTAGATTCCCAATGTGATCGAATCCAAATTAGTCTGTCTGATTAATTTAATCGATCAGCCAAATGAAACCCGCAACAAAAGTATCGAGATCCGAGATCCGAATTGACTCTCCCGAGCCCGACAGAGCGGAGCACGCGTGCGTATGTGACCCTCCATTCCTCCTCTCTAGTATTGCTATAAGAGCTTGGGGTGTGAACTCATATATAAGTCCACCAAAAGTTTAGAGATACTAGGTATGATACTAAACTTCTAATCAAGTTTTTCCATGTTTCATATTTGGGAATTCCCAACTTTCCTTCCAAGCCATTCGATTTTCCAAATGAAATCAAATTAATTGTAATTACATAAACTTTCCATTTAAAAGTCTAATTACAATTATTAATACAATAAATAAGACGTAAGCAGACACTACAAAATATTGAGCTATAGTGATGCTTTTTTTTCAAATCCGTCACTAAATTAGCCGTTGTTAAATATATAACGACGATATTATTTGTTGAGAAATGATTTTTCATACTCGAAATTAGCGAGGAATGTCATAGATGTCATTACATAATTAGCAACGATCTCTCAAAAATACAATTAGCAACGGTACACATAGCGACGCTTATCTGTTGCTATTTTTCAAATTTCTAATTAATCGTCGCTAAATTTTGAACTAAAAAATTAATGATGATTAGTAGACATTTTGAAAAATAGTAATAGATAAGTGTCGCTATATGAACCGTTGTTAATGATATAACAACAGATATGATATTCACCGTTAATTTCGAATACGAAAACTCATTTCGCAACAAATAATATCATCATTATATATTTAACAATTGCCAATTTAGTGATGGATTTTGAAAAAAAACATTACTATAGCTCAATTTTGTTGTAGTGGGATAAGAATATATGCGCCACCATATCGGGTTTATACATATGTTGACATATTGGTCTAAAAGTGATACGACATATGGATATCATTTTGATATATACAAATATTCATATCCGTAACCGTATATACGTCTTCATATAGAAATATAGTTGTGGACTTATTTGTAACCATATATAACATAATTTGTTACCGTCTTTCACCATATTGGTATAATCATTATGATATATGCATATTTAGTATATTTATATCATGTATATTCGATCCAATACATGTATATTTAAGTTAATATATATAGTATTTCTAATAATACTATTCGTATGAGATTAGTATCTATTTGATAACTACATCCCTATCCGTTAGTTAGTTTGGATCGGATTCATGAGTTATGTTTGTGCTCCAAATCAATTGTTAGCCCATGGAAAGCTGATGAGGGGATACATCTTTATTTCAACCGATTGAGGGGGTAGTCGCAAAATCTCCTACCAATTCGGACTTACAACTTTTTGGGTTTTTTACATTGATGTCCTTCCTTTGCAGAAACAAAAGGAACGTTGGAAGCTGAGCTTAGTATTCTTCTCCGCCAATTTGAGGAAGGAAAAAGGGGGGTATGCACATAATTATAAATGATAAAAAGGGGTAAAGTCCAAATCGACAGGTGCCAATTTGGGGCTCGTTGCTAATTTGAGCATAACTCTTCAAATCGGCATCTGAGATACGGAGGTGATAATTATTATTTAAATATCTAAGCGTGATGCATATTTAATTAATTATGAATATTTTAATAATTATTTTTTAGAAAAATCTCAAGGGCAGCAACTGTGTGCCCTAGCTCCTCTTCTTCATGTTCAATTTCCTCCATTGGCTCTGATGGATGAAATCTCCAAGGCGCGGTGGTGAGGTCTCGTGGAGGAGAGCAAGGATACAGTTCTCCACTGCTCGACAGAGTTTGGAGCGAGTTTGCCCCACAGTTCCACACTGTCATTTGGGACTTTTCACGTTAAATTCTCCGTGCATAGTGTGGTTGTGATGATGCCTCCTACTATAGGTGCCCCCTTCATCATGAGTTAGGAAGAAGATGGATGTCGATGATGGAACAAGGGGAGCTAATGATAGAAGCGACGACGAATGTGTCTAATGTAAGGGTGGGTGGAGGAAAGAAGGCGGAGGTTGTGGGGGCGGAGGGAAGGATACGTGATCAAGCAGATGGGAGGATGCGAAGGTAGGGGGGGCGAGCATAGGGAGGAGGCCGGACGGATGGGAGAAGGATGGGGGGCTCCAACAAGGAGCTTAGGGGTAGACGAGGCCGCGCAAAGGATGAATTACTCTAACAAGAAGAGCATAAGTGTTGATTAGTAACTTGTTGAGTGCACTAAATATAATTGCAAAAAAGTTAACACAGGAGCATGACGAGCCAAATTCGAAAGGAAAAAAGTTTTCAAAAGTGTAAAAAAATAATCAAACCACATTCCTAAGGCAAGAAGAGGTTGGGATATTCAACAAATTCAAATGATTATCCCAAACATGTGTGAATGAGATTGATTCAGATGTCATCAGATCCCATCTCAAGGTGAGGGATATATAAAAAGAAAATCACATCATTCTCACGTTGGTCCTCAGATGAGGACGTCTGCATTGAACATGGAAGAAGAAACAGTCACATTGCCAGAGATTTAAGGTCCCACGAGACAGCTCTAACTAATTTATCACATTAGAGACTATGTCATGTAAATATCAGAATCCCAAGTCCAATCACAAGACCCCAACACTTTGATTTGACCTTTTCTGGCAACTTGCTCCACATGATCGATCGAGCCCATAAAACGGATCGAGATCTAGTTATAGACCGCATGCGTAGGATTCCCGATCGATTACTTCGATATCACTCACGATATTAATATAGGATGCCTTTCCTTACGAAACAATACTACTGGCCACGTACTCCCAAACATATTCCTACATCTAAAACTCACGAAGTGTGAGAGTAGGTTATAAGTGATGAGGAATACTACTTGATAACTTGAGCTTAAACATTCTTTGTTATTGTCAACGGATCTATTTGGGTTCAAACCTAATTAGTTGTCAAGACCAATTCCTCGATAACGAACAGGAGATTTAAGCCTGAGACGTTACACTTAAATACAAAGATAACATGATTGATCTACTGACTAGTGAACTAGATCTTTATTCATGAAGTTAAGGCTTGAAATGAGATTGATGTCCATTCTGAGAAATCGTCTACATTAGCAACCCAACATGTATAAATAAAAATCCTGCAAAGTGAGTTTAATCTCAATCAACAAGTTGTTGGAGGACTACTAATTCACATTGTTGTTATTGTGCTTATACACGAGTATCTAATTCACGGAAGTCGAATGCCTTTAACTCATAAGGAAGAGTGTAGGTTTTGAATGCATTCGAGCTGTAGGCCACGATGTTAGTAGTACATCTTTGATGAACGACATCCATGTGAGTGTTATATATACCCCAATTAAAGGAATATAGTGTTCTTGAATACTCATGAAACGGGATAAAGGTGCATATCCTTTTAGGAGCATCGACATTTGAAGATTGCATCAAGAACAACTTTTTTTATCGCTATCATATACTTATACATTAACAAATGAAGTCCAAGACATAGTTCACTTCGTTCCTTTGAGGGGGAAGTACTTAAGTCAGGTAGAAGTTTGAACCAGAAGATATCCTTACTGGAGTCAAAGTGTGACAACAGAAAGATGTTTCTCATTTCACATTGAGCCCTTCTTCAAACAGTAAATTCATGCAGGATTATTGAAATTGCAATTCAATTACTATCAATGAAATGCTATTTTGTGAATTGAAGTTCCCAATTTGATGCATCATGGAGTTCGGAAATAGAAATTTACTACCACATTACTTGGTTCAAATTTTTTGGTGGACTTATATATGAGTTCCCTCCTAATATTTTGTAGCAAAAGTAGAAGGGGGGTTGGAGGGCTACACACCTGCATGCTTTCTGCCCATCCCGCTCTAAACATGTGTGTGCTTCGCTCGGCTGATCCCACTCCAACTTCGACTCGTGCTTTGACTCAGACTTGAGCTCATGAGAGTCAATTAGGATCTCGAATCTTGATTATTTTGCTATTGTGTGCATTGGATGTGTCAGATAAATTAATCAACATGATTAGTTTTAAAATCGACATTTGAAATTCCAATAAGACGTAGATTCCATCATTTCGGATGTGGAACTCCAACATTGAGAATCCAATGGATAATTTTACTTGGTAGCGAATAGTCAGACCCAATACATCAATAAAGTAGTTGATATGTCTTCTAATGATAATTTTACATGGATACTTCAATGATCTCCGATCCTAATCTGATTTCCGTTAGTTGCTGTTGATTTATTTATTTACTCATTTCGGACCGCACCTCATTTTGTACCATGTATTAATTTCATGGTCCGTGTAATTGGATTTGGATTCATACCTGGAGAATTATTGGCCAATTTATTTGATTCTGACGTTAGAAACCACTAAAGATTTATAAAAAAGAATGTGTTTTTATCAATTGTGCCAGTATGAGATATTGCAATATCAGTTATATTCCTACCTTTTTTGATATATCAGTTGTGCTCTCAACTTCTTACCGTTCTATCACTTGTAACCCTCTGTTACTTTAGCCATCAATAAGTTGAACTTAACCATGGTTTTTTCAAACCATGGTGAGGTTAAGAGAGGCGTAACTGTTTGAACACTCCATCCACACATCCTACTCCTCCAACCCATCCTCCCATGTCGCACGCAACCTCCGACCTCTTCATTGGTCATAGTAAATCATGAGATCTGTTGGGTTCTCATGGAGACAAGAGGGGTCAAACCGGTGAGTTGGGCCGGCTTTGCTGGACACTCCAAGTTCATGGATGTGTGTCCACTGCTGGGTGACAAGAGTGTCCTAAGTCGCAGCGCCACCATCACCACAGTCGTGCCTCACCTTGACAAAACTAGAGATGGCGACGAACCTGGTCCTATTGAGCGAGAGAAGTAGCATGGGAGGGAGAAGTACCTGAGGTGCAGGAGCTCCTCCTTGTCCTCGTCATCGGTGAACATGAAAGTAGTGAAGAAGGAAGCAGCTACGGAGGAGGAGATGGCGATCGATGAAGAGTTGATGGGTCCGTGGGCGCCAACAGCAGAGGTACCTGAGAGGGGACCAACATGCAAGGTAGCCATGGACACTCTCGCATTCGTCATGATACATGCCATTTGCGGACGATTGTGGACAAGGTGATTACGGACACAAGCGATCATGAGGGCACTCCAGAAGACTTCATCTCTGATGAGGGCATTTCGTTAAACATCTAGTCTGCATCCCCGATGAGACCAGAGAGGGAGTAGATAGAGAAGAGGGTGTTCATGAGGTTGAGGAAGGAGAGGAAACCGGAGGAGAGGGTGAGGGCTTGGATGGCTCTGCCGCAACAGCAAAAGAGTTGAGGTGGGGTTGATAGTGATCGCATGGAGCAGAAGGAGGAGGGAGGAAGAGACTGGGTGAAAAACATGGATTTAACCTACGTAATTCCTGATAATTATTTAATGTGTTGTTTTGTTGCAGGCAGACAAATCGTAATTTCTCAAAAAGATCACTTAATTAATGTTAATCAAATTCAATTCAAAGTGAGCAATTTTTATTTTACTTGGGCAAGTCCAAAGTCGAACTTAGGCAGGCAACTGTCTCCTTATGATGATTTTTAGGTCATTTAGAAATTAGGTTTTCCAGGAAGATTTGTTTAGATTTTTTATGCAATAAAATACATATGCAATTAGGCTAAGTTTAGGGGTTAAAATACGATTTTCGCCCAAAGGATGTTAAAAAATTTCCAATGTTGGCAAGAATGTTAATCATACAAAATTAAGCTACGGTAACTTTTTGGTAATTTTCTGATATAAAATGAATTTTCTGTTAATTAAATGCAAAATCAATGACCTAGAGTAATTTGATTTTAATAAATATCAAATTTTAATATTTTCTAAAAACAAAATTATCCTAGATATATAGTAGGTATCCAGGAAAACATTTAGATCCTAAAAATATTTAGTTCACAGAAAATTAAAATTCAATTAATAAACTTACTAATTAATTTATTTTAAGCAAAATATGTGTGCAGATATAATGAAATTTGAAAACAAGCCAAGAACATTTAGTCCTAACTAATGTGATTTTTTCAGAATTTTTGGAGCAAGCAAGGGTATTTACTAGTAATATGGAGCAGGAATTGGGTAAAATATATGTTTTTTTCAAAACAAATTATTTAGATAAAATAAACAGAGCTCAAAAAATACAAATAAAATAGCCATACTGTTTAGAATTAATTAGGGCCCATCGTGTAATTTTTGAAATAAAAAATAGATGACAAATGAATGCTTAAATAGATGTTCAAGTATATGAAACTCTATGCAAATAACCAGAAATAAAATATTTGAAATAAATAACATAAAAGGGATGAAATGGAAATACCAGAACCTAGAGGGGGTTCTTTGCAATTATTTTTCATGGGCGCGGGTAGCACGTGTGCTTCTTGCGGGTAGGCACGTAAGGGAAAATCTTTAGGAATGTGGGGTGTCAGATGCAAAACTCCACCATCGCATCGCATGTATGTTGCACATGGGCTAAGAGGCGTAGGTAGAGCTTCTGAGTTATACCTCCACATGGCGGGTTGGTACGATTCACTTCGCCTGAAACAAGTGATTTGGAGAGCAGCTCGGATGGCTGCCACAGACCGTTCGATCAAGGTTTCATCCTAGATCTATGGTGGATGTATGTTGAGGGATGGTTGTCCCTCTTCTTCCTTCTCCTATGTTCAAATGAAGAGGCTAAAAGGTGCTCCTCCGTACGCAGTGGCATGCAGTGAGGGATGTCAGTGGATGCTTTAATGGGGTGGCATGATGTTGCTCACTGTGGTCGGATGGTTGATGATACTCTGAGAACTGCAAGTTGAGTCCATGCAAATGGAGTTAGGGAAGACAACTTGGAGGCAGATGGTTTGATTGGAGTTTAGAGCTTGACGGAAGCGGTGATGGGATGTAGTCTCCGATCAGTGAATGGGCAAAGGTACCTCCATGGGCTAGTATGCAGAGTGAAAAGGAATGGAGTCCTGATCGAAGCAAGGAAGGTGGAGGGCTAGTGAGTTCCCCTTCTATTGAAGGTGGAAATGTGGTCGGAGGTGGAGGGACCTTGAGGAGAGAAGGAATGGTCAGATCAGCTAATTTGGATCCGGGAATTATTGAATGTGTCTTTTTGTTGCCACCATTTGAAAAAGTGGATTTTACCCTACTTAATTCATGGGAATTATTGAATGCATCTTTTTGTTGCAGGTGGGTAAATTGTAATTTCTCAAAAAGGTCGTTTAATTAATATTAATCTACTCAATTCAAAAGCAGTCAATTTTTATTTTACTTGTACAAGCCCAAGGTCAAACTCAGGGAGGCAATTTTCTCGTTAGGATGATTTTTAGATCATTTAGAAATTTTGTTTTCGAGGAGGATATTTTAGATTTTTTATGTAATTTGAATGCAAACGGGAAAATGCAAGGGGACTAGGTTCTTAAGGAAATCGACAAACTTAGCCAATTTAATTTTAATGCAAGATTTATCCAAATTAACAAAATTATTTTTTCCTAGAAACCTTGTGCAAGAATTAATGAAAAATGTTTTTTTGTATTTTTATCAATTAATATTCAACATGAAAAATAGGTGATTTTTAGGGGGGTTTATGTAGTTTTTCATGCAGATAGTATGCAAAATTAATAAAATGTTGACAGGAAAATTTCGATGAAATGAACCTACATTAATTTTTAGAATTGTTCTAACACTACTTGATTTTTATGTATTTTCTACTGAAATGGGGTAAATGTTAGCAATTAACTCTCAATAAATCCACAATGTAAATTCAAGCCAAAACAAAATTATTCCAAGTAGAATCCAAGAGAGTTGAAATTTTTGTGAATCTAATATGTAGATTTAATTACAAATCAAATACAAACCACACTCTACAATTTATTTCAAGAACAAAGCACCTCCATTTTCATTAAAATTTGGGCACAAGTTAAAGCACAAGTAGGAGCATATTATCTAAACTTTTTGGAATTGTATAACATGTTATGAGTTTACAAAGTTCAAATGGGCAAAATATCAATGAATTTCACTACTTTATTTTTAGTAAATTAATTATTCATAAAATAAATCAAACCTCATGCTCAATGTGTAGAGTTTAATATGCTCAATGTAATTCAATTTTGAATTTGCAAAATGATGGTTATTAAGATCCAAAACAATTATCAAATATAGGAACCTGATTACAATATTGGAATAAATATTCAAACAAAAAAGTTGTGCCAAATGACATTTCTTTAATTACCATAAAATGGAGGGGTTTAATGTTTTTTTTCAAAAAGAAGGGTGCATGCACATGAGGCTCATGGAAGGTGTCTTCTTCCTCCTCTATATCTCCAAGCACACAGAGGAGATGGCAATAGGCATGGCGTGGAGGAGGGACGTGCGACTATGGTGGCTCGTGGATGTTTTATGCGATGATGGAGAGAGGTATGAATTCTTGAAGGTTCAATTACACACTATGGGTGATCTTCTATTATTGCCTCTACTAGTGTGGTTGTTGATCGAGGTGGTAGAGGTGTGAGATGGTGGCTATAAGCTGTTGTAGAGATTATGCATGTACCTTGCTATCTAATTCTAGCTCGTCTCCAGCTCTGGATGTACCTGCAAAAGTATGCTCCAGAGCTCGAGCTCGCAGATCTCAGCCATTTTTTCGTTTAGGATAGGGACGGGGATTTCTTGATGATATCAGCAAGTGCGCTGATGGGTGAAGGCAGTGCTTGTGAATGATGAAAGCAGTGGGGGCGTATGTAACAGTGCATGTGGGGTGAGTGAAGATGTGCTAAAGCTAGGGCATGCCCATCTGTGAGAAGGAGGTGAAGTGAGAAGAAGGAAAAGAGAGGAGAGGGAAGAAAAATAAGATAAGAAGAGAGAAGAGAGGAGAGGGAAGAAGAATAAGAAGAGAAGAGAGAACAGAGGAGGAGAGAGAATGTGGGAGGTGTAGGGAGAGAAGACCGATCCTCTGTAGTAGCACAATAGGTGTTGTACTTGTGGGAGCCGTTCGATGGGGATCGGATGGCCCCCACGGCTCCTTAGGGGGACAGGGATGGTCAGCCCCCAATGAGGGTCATTTGATACCAATCAGACGGCTCTTGCGAGTACAACACTTGCTGCACTACAACAGACGACCCACTCTGGTAAGGAGAGGAGTAGGGGAGGTTGCTGGATTTGATTAAGAAGGATAATTTTTTATTAATCAGTTCATGAAAATCCACTAAAAATTCAAACAAAAACACTATATTCTCCATATATGATTTATCCGTAAAAGAGAAAATATTTCGAGATTTGATGAATGGATGAAGGTATGGTGAAGAGAGAGAAAATAAAGAGGAGGAAGAAGAAGAAGAAGAAGAATGGGAAAAAGGTGGAAATGGAGGAAGAAGAAGGGAGAAAATGATAGGGAAGTTATCTGGAACTTTGTGAAGGAATATACTTGGGGATGAAGCTCTCTACGAGCATCTGATCATCATTGTAGTCGACGATTATGCGACAAGCTCGAGCAGCCCAATGAAGAGTTGCACCATGAGGTGGTACTCCTCTCGGATCATGCAGGAGGTCAGATGTTGACCATCGCCCAACTCTATCTATCGTTCCCATTGTCACCAAGACACGAACAAGGAACTCATGGCTTTTCCTCACGTAAAGGTGGATAACCGCAAATGAAGTTATGGCTTTGGTTTTTATTGGTTGGCAGTTGAGGTTTGGGAGGAGGTTAGGAGAGAGAGTGTGTGTGTATATGGGCAATTGGTGAGGGTGTGGAGGAGTCTCTGACATCATGGACGATGTGGAGGAGTGGTTGGCAAGATGTGGAGGTTGAATGGGCCAGGATGGTTGGAAGTGGAGTGGGTTCTCTCTTTGGGGAGAGAATGTGGAAGGAAGAAGAAGAGTTGACCACGGGTCAACTCTTGAAATAAGGTGATTGGTTGATGGATGAAGGGGTATTTTGGAGGGGGTGAGATTGATAAGTGGTGGGGAGAAGGCCAGTGGGAGTCCTCCACGTGAAGGTTGACTTTGTCCATAGGAATAAAAAGATAAATAAAATACAAAATAAATAAAAGTAGAGCTCAAAATAAAAAGTGACCAAAATAAAAGTTTGAGATCTAAATAAGACCTAAACATTTCATTAAGTTCTCGGAACCAAATACTAGATATGTACAAGATACGAATTTTGGAAGGGATTTTAATGAATTAAAACACTAATATTTTGCAATTTTATAGTTTTTCTTTAATAAATAACTATATACAAATTAAAATATATTAAATTACTAAACACATATTTACACATAAAATTATTTTTTATTTTTAATATTAAAGAAATAGTGAAACCAAAATAAAGAAAAAAAAATCATATTTACAATATATACAAAGTCACAACACAACAATTTCTTTGGTTTTAATCTTTTTTTGAATTTTGGTTTCAGTGTATTTTATTAAAACATCAAATAAAGAAAATAAATTAAATAAAAATGATTAATTATTTACATAAAACTATAAATTAAAGTTAGTGAATATTTACAGCATACAATTAGGTTCCAAATCTGACATTTTACAAACTAGATCCGGTTTTAATGAAATCGCTTTCATTGGATAGATAATTTTATAATTTGAACTTTGAAAGTGAGTTGAGTGAATTTGGAGTTCCTGTAGAGCTACAATTAAGTCAGGAACTTGGACTTTATAACTTTTCAGTTCAAGATCTAAAAGCAACTATTTAATATGAAATTTATTTTATAATTTGCTTTTTTTTATATTTTTATATATAAGTTGGAAAAAGAATTAAGCCAAAAGGAGTTAGTATGAATTTATTAAAAATGATGAAGTTTGAGCTATTTACATGTGAATATATACATAATTTTAGCTCTTTATTTTTGTTATTTTCATTCTGAATTATTTTATAGTCATATTTACAAGATAAATATACATTATTAATCTATTTTTATTGCAATCATTATTTTATTAATTTAGTGAATTTAGTGACAATTATTTGATGTTTTGTTCAGAAATTCAAGGTAAGATTCATATATTAAGATGATGAATCACATATTCATCATTGGGGAGGAGGGGGGAGGAGGAGAAGGAGTCGGTGGCAGAGGTGATTGGGGAGGGGGAGGAGGAGGAGCCGAAGGTGGAGGTGGTTGGGCCTAGGGAGGATGAGGAGGAGGTGCAGGGGTGGTGGTGACAGGGGGGGGGGGGGTAGGGAGGGGTGGGAAGAGGAGGCTAGAGAGTGGGAGGAGGAGGAGGAGGAGGGGCGGCACCGAAGGCGGTGGAAGGAGGAGCAAGGGGCGGAGGAAACTGGGTGGGGAGGGAGAGGAGTGGAGTTGGTGGATTGACCTCTCAACCTTATAAAAAATTAATTCACGTTGTGTTCCTAAAGTTAACATCCGTTTGCATTGGGGATGGATTGCATCTAACTCGAAGGGTACAGGTGATCATTGTGGAAGAAGTCGAAGGCACAACTGATATTCTAAAAAACGAGAGGCATAACTGATATTACATGGCACAATTGATAAAAATTCAAAAAAATATTAAATTTATTATTGGATGGATTTGCAAATATTTTATTTTATTTTAATTTTTGACTTTAGTTCAATCTATTAGTCTGAACGACCGAGGCGCAAGTATAAACAGAGACGTCTAGGGATCGTTGTTTATTGTAAAAAAATGAAAATGATACAAGTGCAAAATCTGTCAGTTCTATCCACCGAAATGGGTTCACCATCTTAAGAATGAGATTTTCATCTTACAAAGTCCATCTCAAAGAAGCCTCTATATTGTTCAACATTACTCAGTTCTTCATGAGATTGGTACAGGATATGTGAATACCTTTGAGCAGGTCGTCTGGTAGAGATTGGTGGGGGGGTAATAAAATCTAGCAAGCTTCAACACACAGATCCATGAACCAGTACACCAGTTACATTAGAAAAACATAGCTTCCCTCGAAAGCCAATGGGCCGTAGGTCCCTCTCAGATCGGATGAATCAAACGTGCCGGTATCATGTGGGCTCTCCCACACACTGAACCTGTGAAACCCATCGGCACATGAGAAAAGACGCGAATTTACAGGTCTTCCTGCATTATCCCTTCCCCTCCAAAAGGAGAGACCAACATTATCCTCATTTCTTATTACCTCAGAATCTCAACATCGAACCATCCTGGAGAATATAGAAGCATGAAAACATTATTTTGCTGCAGCTCGAACAAAGGCTGCACCTCTCTGTTTTCAAGAAACAAGAATATGCATATATGGCGAGCGAGTTCAAGGTGCGGAGCAAATAGAGAATGACCCACTGGGATACAATGCTGTCCATTAATCGTTGGCCAATCACAGCAATGATCCATTCTGCGTAAACAAGCTAAACTTCTCCTCAAGTTCTTCCATGGTGGTAAACTATTGGACACATTCTTTGTGCAGATATAAACTTGAGGCGCCACTTGACAGTTCTTCGCATTATGTACATTTATCAGGATTCACTGAGTACCAATATGAGTTCGAATATTGTTAGACTGAAATAAATAGAAAAAAAATATAGAGATAAAACATTACTGGACCCAAGATAAATATTCTCACGTTTAACCCGTCCTCTTTTATCCTCAACAACTACCCACTTGCAGTCTCCAGATTTAAATCCAGGAACTTGATAAAACCCAACAAACCCAACCATCCAAATCCGACGTAAGAAGAAACCAATCCACCTACAGATAGAGGAGGGAGCCACGCCACCTTTTTTGCGCAAATCCAACACCCACCTAAAGATGTGCTCCCTTTCATAATCAAACCAACAGTGCACGCATGCAATGGCGAAGAACCCATTCTCAGAACCCCCCAATCATTGATGGATTAGCAAACAAACAGTCCATCACAACGCTGATCCTTCGATCTCACAGCCACTCCCTCCCCATATCCATCAATGGACGGAAGCAGACCAGTTCAAAAACCTCACTGCAAAATCGGCAAAACGACACGTAATTAAACAGTTCCCGCGGGACACCACACCGCATCCCCCACTCTCCATAAAAGGCGGGCGTCCTCCCCTTGAAGCTCTCCACCACAGCCTACACCAATGGCGGGCCTCAGCGTCCTCCTGGAGAACAAGAGGAACCCACAAATCCTACGCAAGGCCGACGCCCTGCGCCTCTCCCAGACCTTCCCCGCGCGGAGACCAACCCGCCACAGCACCTTCCTGGAGGAGTGCTTCCTTTGCGGGAGGCACCTCTCCCTCGAAAAGGACATCTACATGTACAGGTGGGGCACGACCCACATCCCATTTCCGCATCCCGCAGAACTGCATGGCTCCTAATGTGGGTTCCTTGCAGGGGCGACAGGGCGTTCTGCAGCGAGGAGTGCAGGAGGAGGCAGATGGTGATGGACGAGGCGGAGCTTCGAAGGGAGATGAACTGTTCTCGCCATAGGAAGGGCACCAACAAAGGTCCCGCGGCCGTGAGGGGTGGATTTGCCTACTGAGACGATCAGGACGACGGCGGCGACCGCAGCGGCAGGTGGAAGTGGAAGATGGAGAGGAAGAGGAGGAGATATTTTTTGCTAACTCTTGACCCCCTACTTCGAGGGAATTTACAAGTTGCCCGCTTGTCAAGATCAGGACGTACGCGTGTGTGCGTAGAATTAGATATCCTTTTTTGTTTTTTTTTGTTTTGATGTACAAGAGGTGGTAAAGGACTGAGAGAGTCATCTGTTTTTGCCGTATATTCTGCTCATATTAATAATCTGTTTTCCTGATATTTATTGTGAGGATATATTCCTATATTTTTTTTTGGAAATGGCGTCTATATCAACAACAGCTGCCAGCCTGGAAGTTTATCTTTTTATTTATTATATGCATGGAAAAAGAACTATAGATAAGCTCGATGGGCATTTGATTTGGATTGGATGGATGGGTTCTTTATTTCTGGGTGCTGTCTATTTTACGAGGGTGGTTGGTGTTTGCAGGAACATCAAACTGTCGCCATCTTCTCTCTCTCCCTCCATCCTTTTTTGGTTTGGTTCGAAGCCATTGGGGAACCTTTGTTCCTTGTGAGATATTGGTGTCCCCCTCCTCCCGCTGGTTTTGTGTTCTTGGTGGCGCCTTCGTCTGAGAATACTGGAGTTTTGAGATGAGATGCCGATGGGTGAAGGACCTCCTCCTGCTTGTGTATAAGATAGCTGACGTCGAGGATCAGCAGTATGTCCAGTCGTGTTATCGATCATGACAGCGAGAGAGCAGATAATGCAAAAGACAAAGACCAGTAGTTGAAAGGTCCAAAAATATGGTGGCAATCCTCTGCAGTTTGGGAGAACGAATTGATTTTGATTAAATTATCTTCAATTCATTCTTGCAGTCTGAAAGGACAAACACACACACAGACCTTGTCTTCGTATATTTTCCAGTGGTTGACCTTGTATTAATATAAAGTATCATGGCACGAGAAGATTTGCCATCTTTTTGAAGCAGCAGAGCAGAGGATCAATGTGATGGAATCCCACGCTTTTAGGCAGCAATGCGATGCAATGCAGTGGTCTCTCATCCAGCAAATTAAAGTCTGGAGCTATAGGACACAACTAATTGCAGCAAGTAGACTATATAGGGTAAGTTTGTTAATACGCATTAAGTGTAAGAGCACAGCTGTGGGTAGAGCTATCATTCCAGTCTGTGGAAACGCCATTTCTTTTCCACCCACCAAGCCTTTGTTTTTAACCTTGGAAGTACGAATGCAATGGTGAAGTGGGCACTCTGGAACTTCCTTCATGTAATAGGCAGTCGTGACTGGTCTCATCTTGGAAGCTTTGATGGATCCTAACCCATTGTGACAGACGATTGATTAGCATACCCGCCAGTTGGGTTCATGAAAATATATAGTTATTTGCAGGATTAACACGATTTATCTCGACGGCATCATAGATAAATCTGAATATAGTCAACCAAGAATAAATCACTGTCCAATTGCAGATGTTCGCAGTATAATGCAAGAACCATTTAATTACTTGTCAGAACAATAACAGGCAAAGATCCGGAGAGGCCAAATATTCAAATCAGATGCAGGAAAACAAATAAGAAATGAGATTTGATTCGAGATCACTAAAGCGTCCATTTAGGATTTTTCTTATAGAGGATTTCGGCCCTACATTACATGTGTGAAGGGTATAACGGTCTGCTCTCAAGACGTGATGGCAACATGATTAACATCAGTACAGATAGATGGGATCGTCCTCGAAAATACATCAAAGAATAATAGCCTAAGAGAAAACTTGTGGATGTAGAGAGAGAGAGAGAGAGAGAGGGAGAGGGAGCACATGAGGAGAATGATGAGGTCTTTAGGTTGCATCCAGTAAGTAGGAATAAAAATGTGGGAGAACCACATCAATCTTATTGTTCAAATTAATTATGTAGATTAATTTATCTGACCTACTAATAAAGACCACAACAAAAGTATCGATATTCGAATTGACTCTTCCGAGCTTGAGTTCGTGACAGAGCTAGAGCTAAGTGCATGCTTGAGTGTGACCCTCAAGCCATCATTTGTTCTTTTGTTAAAAGAACTTGGGGGAAGGGCTCATATATAAATCCGTTTAGAACCAATCAAAATGCTCTAAATGTCTTGACCCAAACTGCTCCTTTCAAATTGGGATTCCAATTTTACCTATTAATTAACATCCAAAATTAGTGCATATTAATTTTCAATAACAACACTAAGTAATTGGTTAAGATCTTAAGATAATTGATCGCTAGGTACTTCTTTAGTCTTGCACCTATGTGGTGTACACCCTTTTTTCTTTAAAAAAACAATGTCCTCACCTCATCATAATAACACATAGAAGGGGCCTGATCCGACGTATACAAAACATGCAAAATTATGATGAAGAAATGAAAGCAGAAAAATAGACATGAGTATACTCAATTTTGGGATTGGAATTCATAAAGTTTGTGGTGAGTTTGGAAAGGGAATCTTATGAGTTTCATCACTAAGGAGAATGAGCCAAGTACAAGGTACTTCACAATAAAACTGGAACTATATCATATTTATGATCCTAATGAGTGGGTGAATGAGTATGTATATATTATGACAAATCTCTCTTTTCCTTCTTGTTAGACTTGCGACAATAAACCGTGAAGATAGGAAATGATTTTGCGGTTAGGATGCTAGTTTTTGGACAAGTCAAGTTGAGGTTATCCCCTGAATAAATCTATATTCTACTAGGATGATGCATTTACCAAATGCGAAGGATATTTTTCTAGCTCGATATTATTTAAAATAATGCGAAAAAATTAACTACAAAATGTACTAGAGTAGTTATTCCAATGAACGATACTTTTTATGGAAATGATTATTTGGTAGATTTTCATCTATTGTTTGAAAGATATGTGATTCAGTTAACATTTGTTTTGGTAAATGTATATATGTTGCATGTTCTAGTTATGTTCCTTGTTGGACTAATAAAATTAATTCTTATGATGTGTTGCACGGTCGACTAAGACTCATAAACTTGAATTTTATTATAAGAAATAATGATTAAGATTTGATCTATGAAGACATTGTTAATAGAACTAGGACTTGTGAAATTTGTTTTCAAATCAAACAACCTCGAAAATTTCTAGGAGCGTTGAGTTTTTAGATTTGTGCACATTGATGTTTGTAAAGTTTGATGATGTTTTGATCAGAGAAAATAAGAAATATTTTACTACTTTCATACATGATAGATGTATTGTAGACACCGTTTTGTTAATATAATGAAAAGCAAGTATGGAGTTCTTAAATAAATGTCTTATATTAGAAAATTAAGTTGAGATACAAATGAGCAAAGTGTTTAATCATCTTAGGTCAGATGTTGAATAACCTCTAACATGTTTGATGAGAAATGTAAGATACATTTTTTTACAAATGAAGTTACAACATTATATCTGCCACACCGTAATCGTGTTGTTACAAGGTTCTAGACTTCCAAAAAATATGTGAAGAGAGGCAATGAATACGGCTTGCCATATTCAAAATAAAGTTCATCGAAGACATTAGGAACAATGTCCATTAGAGATGTGAAAATTTTGTTCCTAAAAGTGTTGATGTCATCTTTTTAGACTATTTGGAAAAGTGATTACGCGTATAGGTTCTTCGTAATTAGATTTGAAAAACTAGCATAACTATTAACATGATTTTTGTGGTGGTACATTTATCAAGAATGTCTATCTCAGGGAAAATTAATTTCCTCGTTACCAACAATTCAATCTCCACTTCAATTTCTATTCTAAAACAAGTGGGAAATATAGTAAGTGTGGAGGTCGAATCCTACTTGATAACCATTGAATCCTTAGAAGAGGTTGAATCTAGGAGGAAAAAGGTAAACAATTTCCAAGGATCTCGTTACCGACTTTGTTTCTATCAGATCAAGTGTGAGCGTGCAAGTTATAAGAAAGCCATGGCTTCATTTGAAACTAAACGAAATAAGGAAGCCATCAAATTTGTGATTGATTCCATTATGTCTAGTGGAACTTTAGAGTTTGTTGATTTACTTATATGGAATCTATTAGGTTGTAAATGGATGTTTAAGAGAAAGCTTAGGCCAAATGGATCAACTGAAAAATATAAAGCCAGATTACTTGCCATAAATTTTAAAAAAGGAAGATCTTTATTAGTTTTATACATATTCCATGTGACTAAGCTAACTACGGTCTAGATGTTTATTACATTGTCATCCATATATGAGCTCAACATTGAAAAAATATATACTCAAGTTACATTTCTCAATCATCCCTTGTTCCTCTTTTTCGAGGATATTTTGGTGCATTGCCTTTGTTCATATCTTGAAAATAATGAGAGATGAGCTAGCAACTCGGGCAGTCAAACTTATAAGTAAAATCATAATTTGCAAATGTAAGGCTTGCATGGTAGGCTTCTCAAATCATATATCATAGACCTCTTTGACACCTCTCATGTCACCATGCGGTACATATTGTGGGTTATGCTATCATAGTAATAAAGGTTGATCTCAACGTAAGGTCATATATGACCTCAAGTAGAGTTTATGTGCTTGGTTTTAGAAACTTTCACAGTTCTGGAAGGAACGGATTGTGTCCCATCCTCTTAAGATCATTCCATGTTTCATTAGGAAAATAAGTAGATGTTGTAGCTATGCTTACCTGATTTTATAGCAGTGGTTAATTCTGCTAGTGGAGAATTCAACTCATGGAAGAGTATAGCAATGGTTAATTCTGCTACATGATAATTCAACCCTAGTGGAGTCTAGCAGTGGTTAATTCTGCCAGTGAGGATTCAATTCAAGGTAGAGATTGTTGATATGACTTGAATCTTAACCACTTGTTGGGGTATTGATGTGATTGATCTTCATCCAGCTTTTTGATTGGCTAAGAGCTGCTCGTTGACATGTCTGATCCATGTCCTGCCTTCTGATTGGCTGAAGGATGTTGGATCAGGATTGCTTACATATCTGATCCTCCTCCTGAATTTCGATTGATTGAGAGCTGTTGGAATGGATTGTTGAATACAAATGGCTTTCTTCTGCTATAGTATAAAAGGGGCCCTAGATCCACCAGATACTGCAATCCTTATTCTGACCCTGATTCTCATCCCAGATATATACCTTCTCAACATCTTTTGTATTAGTTTTTCTCCATATAGTGAAATCGATTGCTGTCATCCAAGAATGTAGCCCATTTACGGGTAAACCTTATAAATCCTTGTGTTTGTGTCTTACTTGATTCTGTAATTTACAATAAACTGGTATCAGAGCTTTAGGTTCGTCAGGATCGTCCAGTAACATGGCATCACACAATCTAAAGATCGAGAAGTTTATAGGGAAGAATGGATTCAATATATGGTAAATCAAGAAGTGCGCCCTTTTGAAGCAGTAGAGCATATGGGCACCGTTTGATCATGAGCGTGCGAAGGAACTCGAGACGTCCAAGTTGATGGTGCATGAAGAGAAGGTGCACTCTACAATCATGCTATATTTGGCGGATGAGATTATCGTAGAGGTTGCCGATGAGGATTCCGCATCCGGTCTGTAGTTGAGACTCGAAAGTCTATACATAATTAAGTCTCTAACCAACAAGTTTCTCTTGAAGCAACGTCTATTCTCTCTCTGCATGTCGGAAGGTACGTCTTTTAAAGAATATCTAGATCACTTAAATACATTATTGATGGATTTAAGAATGAGGATGTTGCCTTGATTTTATTGGTTTTCCTTCGATTATCATTTTGAGAATTTTGTTCAATCTTTCATTGTGGGAAGAGAATTGATAACCTGAGAGGAAGTTTGCGTGAGTGTGCATACGCGTGAACTTCGACATATGGCTACTGGGATACATGGCTCTAACACTATAGGTTTGGTTATGACTCATGAGAAGAGTATGTTAGTTTTGGCTACATGAAGAAGGGAAAATAAAGATCCCAAAAATCACAATTCTAAGGGCATCTACAATTACTGTAAGGAATTTGTACATTGGAAGAAAGATTGTCCAAAGAAGGCCACATTTGTTATAGTAGCTCAAGGAGGCATCGTCACAGACCAGAAGATGACAGATAACACATGGATTCTTGATTCAGGTTGTTCCTACCATATGACTCTTGATGAATATTGGGTCTGCACCTTTGAGAAGATAAATGGTGGAAACATCGCCATTGGAAATGATGTAGTATGCAAGATTGTAGGGATTGGCTCTGTAAAGATCAAGATGCATGATGGAGTCGTGAGGACGGTGTTAGAAATACGTCATGTTCTCAATCTGAAGAACCTGATATCCCTTGGTTTCTTAGACTTTAAAGGATACATGTACAACGCTGAAGGTGGAGTCATGCAAGTTGCCAAAGCTGGGGTTGTTGTCATCAAGGGAAACAAGCAGAAGACCTTATATGTCTTGCAAGGGTCTATAGTTCCTGCGAATAAGTTCAAATGTTATTTGGACTTGCTCAATGTCAACAGTTGGCAATAGACCTGAGGAGGGGCTGGTGGCGGCATGGTAAATCTTGACAAAGCTTCTTTGAGGATTCAATTCAAGATAGAGTACTACATGATTGTATAGAAATAGTTAATTCTGCTAGTGGGGAATTCAACTCATGGGAGAGTATAGTTGTAGCTAATTCTGCTATATGAGAATTCAATCCTAGTGGAGTCTAGCAATGGTTAATTCTACTAGTGAGGATTCAATTCAAGGTAGAGATTGTTGATGTGACTTGAATCCTAATCACTTGTTGGGGTGATGATGTGGATGATTATCATCCTACCTTCTGATTAGCTATAAGTTGTTGGTCAGTATTGCTGACATGTCCAATTTATGTCTAGCCTTATTATTGTCCAAGAGCTGTTGGGACATGATTGCTGACATGTCTGATCCACCTCCTAAATTCTGCTTGGTTGAGAGCTATTGTGATTGATTGCTAACATGTCTGATCCACCTCCTAAAATCTGATTGGTTGAGAGATGTTGGGATGGATTGCTGAATACAAATGGTATTCTTCTGTTACAGTATAAAAGGGACCCTAGGACCACCAGATATTGCAATACTAATTTTGATCTTGATTCGCATCCCATATTTGTACCTTCTCAATATCATATGTATTACTTTTTCTTCGTATAGTGAAATCGATCTTCACTGCCAAAGGACGTAGACTATTTACGGGTGAATCTTGTAAATCCATGTGTTTACGTCTTGCTTGTTTGATTATGTTTGTGTGTGTTTACTTCCACGATTTGTAACACATGGAATGGTTCACATTCTATTATTTAATTAAAGCACCTTCTTTTAATCACTTTGTAATCAAAGATCGAGGATGCTAAGATACGAGTCAATTCTTACTAATCACTTAATTGCATTATAGGTCACTCATAGTGGTATAAAAACTTCCTGAAAACCACCTAACCCTTGATCATACTAGCTCTTATACCATGTGTAAATCGATGGTAAAAGAAAACAATCAAATAGAAACTTGCGATTACTTAGAAAAGCTCTTCTACGAGAGGGAGAAGATCATGCAAATTCTTAGCTGCGAAGCTAGACCAAAGCCTCTAGAGAAGGGAGAAGAAAGGGATATAAAGTTAGATCAAATACTCCCGAAGGATCTGAGAGCGGGGAAGAAGCAAGTCTACTCAACGTTCCCTATATAACAAAGGGCTAGGAGGGACTCGCTCGTTTTGAATTCATCAATGATCTCGGGGCTTTTGGTGCTTCTTTTAGCTCTTCGTTTTCTCCTAGGTTCTCGTTCTTCTTAGCACCAATATGACTTTTTTATTTTGTATATTTAAAAAGTCAAACTTTGAGTAATTAGGGTTGAATTCAAATAGATGGAAAGTGTCTGATTGAATTGATCAAGCACGTCATATATAATTGTGAAACAAGGTTCAATTCTCTCGAATTGTTAAGATGCCTCAGTTGCATACTGATAAATCTCCATTTCATCACCTTTATTATATCATTTTGGCCTTAAAAATACTAGCTGATGCATGTAAATACCCTTGTACAAACTGACATTCATTCTTTGTTGTACAAATGTTGCATAAAATAGTGTTTTTAATGCTAAAATTATATACTAAAGAAAAGAAAAGAAAAAGAATAAAATACCAAAGGTATTTTATGAACCTAAACCCAGAGACATAGTCATCATGATGACCAGATCGACAAGGAATAAAGTAGGGGGAGATAAGGGCCAAAATTAACCAATAAATCCCATTTCTTTACTTCATTATTTATTCATTTTTTAGGATCTATTTTATTTTCTACTTTTTATATCTCAAATAAATAAACTTTGCATATAAAAGTTGTATATAATAATATACAGAAAAATACAAAATTGAGTTTCATATAAAAAATATAGAGTATATATTTTACACACAAAATAAAATACCCAAATCCAAACTTCACAAACCCATATCTCCCAAATAAAACTCAAAATTTATCAAAATAATCTTTAAATCTATATAACTTTTAGTAAGATATTTAATGAAGATGGTTTTATATTTTTTGGAGTTGTGAAAGTTAGGTTTTGGACCCCTATTGTATAATATACCAGGATAAAATATTTGCTTTATTCATTCTTTATTATTTTTATAGATTTATATTTCTATAATTTTGTAAATAGTATTTATAGCATATGTAAATATTAAATCTAGAATAAAATCATAAATAAAATATTAAAATAAAACATGTATACTAAATACATAGACGAATATACAATACATATACCTATGTATTATATATACCTATTTATCTAAGTGTACATATTATATCAGAAAATTATAATAAAAAAATATTTATGTATATAAAAATAAGTTATAATTTTATAAATAATAAAATACAAAATATAAAATATAAAATACAAAACAAAAATAAAATATATAAAATACAAATAAATATACATATAAATGGAACCCTATAAATAAACATGTAATTAAATATCTCAAATAAATAAATAAATATAATAATAAAATACTATAGAAAATAATAAATGTTTCTTATTTTATAACTTAAAATTAATAAAATCATTTATTATTTACTTTGAATTTTTTAATGTAATTTCTAGTCTATTTTTTTCCTGGTTGGTCCACATGGACCAACCAGGTTTCATCTTTGGTTGACCTCGGTCAACTCTCTAACCGAGGTCCCGGTTTTTCAGACTAGGGTTTTGTCTTCACTTATCGATTTTCTTACCATTGATACACCACTCGAGGAGGTTAGGTCCCTTCATAGGATCACTTCCATGTTCTTCCTTGATTTTCATCAACTCCCCTCCTTGAGCATAGTCTATCGACGCACCCGTCATCTGCCCTCAAACATCACCACGTCGTTCACCTATACATAAGACCCTCATCCACCATTTTTTTTATTTTGGCTCAGTTTTTCCTTGATTTTGACCCCTCAGAAGACCCTTGGTCTTGAGTCTTGTGAAAGGAGACTCGGCACGTGCTTCCCAACAGGGAAAGAACAAGGTGGTGGCTTTGCACAGCCACCTCCATCAGTCATCGATGTGGAGTACCATCTCACGATTCTTGGTCATTCGAGGTTAGTTCTTTTACTTATTAGTTTAATGTTAGACTTAAGTTTCTGTGTATGTAATTCATTGTGAGTTTGATTTTGTTTTTAGCCTAAATTAGCATTTAGTCTCTGCCAGAGAACTAGAGCTCCGACGACGTGTGTCTCATTGTGAACCTCCTTTTCACCACCCGCTTCCAATCCATTCCGTACCCCCTTCAATTCTCCATTCACCGACCTCTGCTTTCACCACACACCTGTTGGGATTGAGTCCCTCGAGTTTCATCTCCACTACACCATCAGAGTTCTTCCTCCACGACTCCCTTCGCCACTATTTACCCCGCTCACTGGTCGAGGCACTTTGCCATCGACCTTACGTGCAATCTGTGCAGGTCCCCATCGCAAAGGCGACCATCTGGGCTCAAATCGATTTGACCTGAAGGTCTCCAGGTCACGTAACTTCTTTGAGCCCTAGAGCCACCTCCTATGGGTCTTGGACCTATCACGACTACATGAAGTTGTGGATTTCCATTGGGCATCCATCGAGCATCTTGGCAGCACCAGAGACCCGTTGTGCGAGAAGAATCATCGAATCGTAGTAGACCCAATTCATGTTCTTCCCAGTTCATCGATGCATCCTATCCACCTTGGATCACAATCACCTACCAACTCTGATTCGGGTGGTTTGATCACATCTTGCCTGGACCATTAGATCCATCTGAGGATTGAACCACAAATGCCCATCTGCGAAGCGACATCTCGAAACATGTGTGTGTTACGTGGTTAGGTGAGCGCCATCAGATCGTTCATCCGTGCCCTTGGGTTGGGTATTTTGCACTTTTAACCCGACCATTTTTGTATTTAATATCTAGCACTTAAACTTTCATCTGCCCTTATTTTTGTAATATTTATAAAAAGGTCACCGAACTATTTTTATATGCATTATAGCCAATGCTAGCTCACCTCATGTGTGGTCCCACGTGAGGTGAGCATTTTGCATACAGGCCCCCGTGCCTTCTTGTATTTCATTTTGTCCTGAGAATATTTTATTCAAGTTATATGTTTTGTAAAAATTATAAAAAGGCCCCTGACTTTTATGTTATTTGCATTTACGCCCTTGTTAAGCCATTGATTTTTGTGTGTTTGTTCCATTTATTAAATTTATTTCTCGTGCTAGAAAAATTACCAAAAAAAGATGCAGGGTCTTGATTACACACACTTTCACACTATACTATTTAAGACTTTCTAGTATTTATTAAAACTCAAAAAGAGCATAAACGCCCTTTTTTGACTAATAAAATACCAAAAAATATAAAACATTTTTGAAAAATTCCAAAAAATATTTTTATCTCTTTATTTTCTAAATCAAGAAACTAAAGATGTTTAAAATATACAAATAAATTCACAAAAATAAAAAAGCTTCGAAATCCGGTTTTAAAAGATTAAAAATTCTCAAAAAATACCAAAAATATATTTTTATTCTGTAATTTTATTGATAATAACATCTATCTATTAAAATAGAATTAAAGAATTTTGGACTTAATTTTTTTAATCTTCATTTCAATATCTATTATGTATTAAATCCATGATTTGAGATATTTTTAACAATAAAAATGTATAAAAATTAGCAAAATTCACTAGAAAATCACAAGAACAATAAAAAATTATTTAAAGCCAAAATAATAATATGTAATTTTTGGTTACATTTATATCTATATTATCTTGTAGTGCATATATACTCTTATATACTCATCTATTAGATAGATAAATAGAAAAAGAAATACAAAAATATAAAAAATATAGAAAATATAAAAATATAAATTTTAAAACAAAATATGAAAATATAAAAAATTAAAAACCCACATAAAAAATAAACAAGAAGCACGCATCACATTCTTTACATTTGATTGCACATTTTTATCTAGTTTTGCTCCATGTATTCTACACTCTACATATACTTACACCTATACACACCTTTGTTATAGAGTTATAATAAATTTTAACCCTATACATTATTATTGCTTGATTTTTTGCGGGTTAATTGTTGTTTGAAGTTGGATTTCATAAACGGTCACCTCATCGACTGGATTTCTCTCCTTGTGAGATTTCTAGACTCTCGCAAAATCCTATTCAAAAAATGGCACCATTGTCGGGGAGCAACCACACATAGATTGGTTTTGTTTGGTTTACTTTATCTATATATGTGCTTTATTTATTTTCGATGTATTTGATATTATTGTTGAGTTATCTAACCATTCTCTTTGTTGATTTTGTTGCGAGGTATTGAGGATTGAGGGAGGCCCTCTTTGGAGCGCTTGTGCATCCATGTAGAGCTGGCTCATATTTCTGACTTAGAAACATAAGAAGACTTGGAAGAGTTTTGAAGATAGAGCCACTTTTATTTTTTGTATTATTTCTGTAATTTAAGTGAGAGAGAATTTTTAACTGTAATAATCCAGGACTCTCAGGACTCTGCCACACTTCACGAGATTCACTGCTCAAGGGATTGTTCCCTTGGATGCCTCGTCGATTTTTTCATTGTTTTCATCGCCTTTTCTTTTTATTTGTTCACGATTTTTGCATTTATATATTTTGAAGTTTGAACCTTTTCTTAGGATTGCATGATGATAGATTAAGTCCAAACACCTAATACATTTGCATGCACCTATAGTCTCATTTGGATTTAGTCACATTTGGAATTGCTATTCACTTAGTCTCGGAACATCGCGTCGTGAGAGCCCTCCATACATTGCTTGTAGAGCGGGAATTGAGGAGGCTCCAAGGCCAGACTCTTTGGTTCTGTTCTAAGTGTTTAGCATACAGTCTTCACGCTAATATTATATCAATTCTATATAGCATTCCTACATGATGAGAGTTGGAGGCAAGGTGAGCATTTACGCTTTAGCATTCATTATCGCATTGTCACTTACATTGCTTTTCCGCCTCTCTTCCTCTGATTTTTATCACCTAGGAGCTAACTATTAAAAATAAAAAAATGATAATCAATAAAATTGGGACTATTAATATTACCCTAAAATAGACCAAAAAAGCATTGTCTTCAAGCAAGTAATCCCCTCATTGTATTCGTTTTAGATTGCTCACGTACACACTGAAGATTAATGCCAAAATCTCAGGCATCTAAGTGATTGTGCAATTTTGTGATTCTCATCTAAATTTAAAAATAGATAGCATAAAAAGATCGAACTTTCACGGTCTTCATCGAGTTGAGTAGGTGAATTGAGGGGTTGTGCTTGTTTTGTGTATATTGTTTGTGATTGTTTGTGTGCACACTCGATCACTTTTGTGCATTTGTGCCTTCTTCTCACATATCTTCATTTGACAAATGTGCTCTCCCGATCATTTTTATTTTATTTTATTTTGAGATGGCCCACTAGAGCGGTTTTTATCCGGACTTTGTGGATCCCTCGTACCCTCTAGTCGGTCCACCTCCATTTTTCCAGGAGGCCTTTGCTATTGATTTTTATACATACCTACCTAACCCATTATTTCAAGAATCGGATTTTGATTTTCATCTGTCATTACCATCTTCACCTTCACATTTCGATAATCCACTTTTCCAAGAAGACTTTGACCCGGAATGTGATTTTTGCCCACCCCCACCACCATCATTCCACTCGCCTGATACTGAAATTTTGGATTCACCTTTGATGATATCCATGCTTAAGACCTTGAACTAGAAGATGGGGCAAATGAATTCGAGGATTGACAATCTATTTAGCATAAATGAGAGCCATAATGCGGCTCCATCGTTTGACGATATGGATTTACTTGAGGATTTTCATGTGATCTTGTCATCACCTAAAATAAAAAATGAGATAAATTTAAAAATCCAAAAAGAATTTGGGAGACTTATTGTTGATTCATTTTGTGAGGAGAGGGCATATATGACAAATCATTTACCCAGACATTCATTCACATCATGTCCCGCCTTTGACCTCTAGAATGATATTGTACAAACTGCTCTTAGTCATCCTTGCGTAGATCTTTATTATGATCTCCTCCCCTGTATGGAGGAGATCCAAATTTCAAAAAAAAAATAAATCACCCACGGTTGAAGAGGATTTTTCACAGTTCTAAATATGTCTCACACAAGGCAGAGACACAGTCGATGTGGCAACCCGCGAGAAACCCAACTTTAAGCAACAATTAACCCATAAATAAATATAAAGCAATGCAAAAAAATGTATGGAGTTAAAATTTATTATAACTCTATAATATATGTGTATAGTGTGCAAGCATGTACATGTCGAATACAGAGACCAATTTAGATAGATTGGGAAATAAAATACATAAAAGTGATTGTGTGATTCTTTTTCTATTATTTTTTATGTGGTTTTTAAATTTCAAAATTTTTATTAGTTTTAATATTTTTATATTGTTGTTATTTTTATACTATTATATTTTCTTTTTATATTTTTAGATTTTTTCCATTCTTTTTTCTTTTACAAAATAAGTAATATAGGTCATATAAGACTATATACACATTGTAAGCTAATAGAATTATAAATGCTAATAAAAATATTTAAAATTCAGAAAATAAAATATTTAGGGGTTTTAATAGTTTTTACTATTTTTGTGATTTTTTAAGAAATTTTTCTAATTTTTATTGATTTTTAAAGTAAAAAATAACCCAAATAAGGGATTACATAAATGGCCCAAATTGAAATGAAATTAAAAACAGAACTTCAAGTCTAAAATTTTCCAAATCAATTTTGATTTATAAGCAAAAATATAAAGAAAATAAGAAAGATAATACTATTTCTGGTGTTTTTAAGAATTTTATATATTTCTATAAAGGTTTTTTTGGGGATTTTTAATTTTTAAGTGTTTCCTTTTTCTATTTTTTTAGTTTTTCAAGTCTAGGAGTTGAAGAATAAATAAATAAACACAATATATATTGTAATTTTCCAAGAAACTTTTATTCTTTTTATGGGTTTTTTACTATAGACATCGATTTTTGGTGCTCTTTTCTGTTTTTATAAAATAAATAAAGGTCCTTAAATGAAAAAATAAATATATTACGCGAAATACAAGCATCCAGGAACCTAATGTTATTTTTGGGACTTTTTGGAACAAGATAGCTATATTAAATAAATACAACGAAGACACAAAAATCTAATTGTTGGCAGGGGCATAGATGTAATTAAAATAAAGTACAGGGGTCTTATTGTATTTTTTCCAAAAAAATATATAATGTGAATAAAAATTATCTAGATCAAATCGAAATACCCAAACTAGCGAAGGCCCGCCTGCAAAATGCCCACCTCACGTGGGTACGCACGCGAGTGAGCTTCCGTAGACCAAAATGTAATTATAATAAAGTAGCGGGACTAGTCTGTAAATATTACACAAAATCGAATGGCAAATTAAAGTTTTTATCCTGAATATTAAATCAAAAATTACATGGTGAAATTGCAAAATGCCCAACACTTGCAGGGGAATAGATGGCTATGATCTAGCCACTTAACACATGTCGCCACTACATCGCATGATGCTGGTTCTATAAGGAACGATCAAGATCATATCGCCACTACATCTGATGGTCTGGAGTGGGGCTAATCAAATGATCCTCGATTATATTGGGTCATGTTCTTGATCCTACGATGTAGAAGGGCAGTGGAGGAACTAGGACGAAGTTGCGGCGATGTCAACTTCCTCCAGCGAGATTGTGCTACTCCGGTGTGCTCTGCTACTAGTAAATGGCCCGGGCAGGTTCGACAGGTATTTTCTAGCTTCTGGATGCCTCAAAACACCACAGCGGTGGTCGGAGTTCTTCCAGGAGGACAACGGAGCAGAGCTGCTCCAAGTACCTCCGGCAAGATCCCAAAACTGCTCCACATATCTCCTGGGTCTTTCAACATGCACAAGAAGAAAATCCGGGTTGAGGGCAAACTAGCTCAGCCAGATTAGAGGTGAATGGAAATGGGGGAGGCGAAGCAACGGTAGATACGGTAAGGCGGATGACTTGGAGGCCGAGATCCAGATCCACTGTGGATTTGGTTGAGTGAGTGGTGGCCGGGCGAAGAGAAATGGAAGGGGAGGCGGATGAAAGTGGTCAATGGGCCGGTCAATGAATGGGGGTACATTGGTGTGGTTCACTGGAGCGGAGCTCCGATGAACTATGATGGGGGTATTTACGGTTGATTAACACGTCTAAAAGATAAAACAACTACATGAAATTAATCTAGAGACTAAAAGCGTTAGAAAATAGGGAAGAAGGGTACCTCGAGTGGAGCTACGCCACGAGATTGGACCACGATAGTCGGGTGGCAGGAGATAATGGTGGAACCTCCCTAGGACATGCCTTAGCTCGCTATAAGTGGCTGGAGAGGAGGTTGTCACCCTCCTCGATCCAGAGCATGAAGGAAGGAAGTCAAATGATGGCCCTAGAGGATTCAAAAATGGAAGAGGATCGAGTTATGGCTTTTGTACAGGTGGACGAAGGGGGGTCAAAGAACGATGGAGAATGGTTGATTCATAGGTCCAATCCACAATGCATTACACCCACATGATGGAGCAATGAATGAGGACAAACATCGAAGAATAAATGTATGATGTAGAGTGCAAAATTGATGAACATGGGGTTAAACATAGGTTGTCAGAGGCTAAAGGGGCAAGTCAGAGAGTTTACCTTCGATCAACTCAAGATGCGACCTGGTTGGTCCACGTGGACCAACCAGGAAACACCTAGCCTTGAATTATTTGTAAATTCTAAAATAAATAATACATGATTTTGTTAAAATAAAGTTATAAAATAAAATTTGCTTGTTTTTTATATATTACTGTATTATGATTTTTATTTATTTTTTAGAGATGTTAATTACAAGTTACTTTTTAGGGTATATATATAGGTATATTCTTCTATGTTTTATATATTTTAAATTTATCTTGTAATATTGATTTTATTATTGTATTCTATCATTTTATATAATTATAAATTATTTTATATACTTAAATATATGTTTATTATATTTTTATATATTATTTACATTTAAATAATTAGGTATATTAAATATATATGTAAAAGTATAGGTATTTCGTCTATGCATTTTTATGTTTTATTTTATCTTAATGTTTTATTTAGGGGTTTATTCTTGTTTTAATATGTACATGTACTACAAAAATATTTACAATATTATTTAAAAAAATTATAAAAATAATAAAGAATAAAGAAAATGAATATTTTAATCATGTATAATGTAGAATAGGAGTCCAAAACCTAACTTTCACGTCTTAATTCCAAAAAATATGAAACCACCTTCATTAAATATCTTATTAAAAGTTGTATACAATTAAAGGTGATTTTAGTATATTTTGAGTTTTTATTTGGGAGATGGATCGGGAAATTTGGGATTTTGGAATCTTATTTAGAGTATAACTTTTACACTGTATATTATTTTTGTATAAACTCGATTTTGTATTTTTATATATTATTATATAAAACTTTCATGTATGAAGTTTCTTTATTTGAGGGATAAAAAGTAAAAAATAAAATAGGTCCCAAAAATGCATCATTGATGAATTAATAAATGTGATTTTTATTGAGTTATTGGCCCTTATCTCCCCTACTTCATTACTTGTCGACCCAATCATCAAGATGCCTAGGTCTCGGGGTTTAGGGTCATAAGTTACCTTTTGTATTTTATTCTTTTTCTTTTCTTTTCTTTTCTTTTCTTTATTCTATAATTTTGGTATTAAAAACAGTATTTTATACACTTTTTATAAAATAAAGGGTGAATATTAATTTACACAAATAAAGGCTATTTGCATGCAGGATAGGGTTTTTAATACAAAAATGATAGAATAAAGATGAGTAAATGGAGATTTATCACCCACCAGCCTTCTTCTAGGAAAAGAAACATTGCTACAAAAATAAAAAAATGTTGACTGAACATGATGTGGTGGTCGCTATTCATGAGACGATTGATGCCTCACTTCGCAGATGATGACCCATTTATCTGCTCCGCAACCCAAGAAGAGAAAGCAGAGGAGCATATCTAAATGTCATATCTTGACAATGACCACTTCCCATTCCATCATCCATTGTCCTTCTAGGAAACGGAACACTGCTACGTGAATAACCGTGAAATTACCCTTGTTAATAGTATCAATTTGCTTTAGTATCATGCAATTAAGAGTTAGTCAACGTTTTTTACTTGGTATGTCCAAGGTCAAACTTAGGGAGGCAATTGTCTCCTTAGGTTGGTTTTTAGTTGATCTCGAGGTTAGGTTTTGAAAGATATATTTTTATATTTTTAAATGCTATAAATAGTTAAATGTAATTTTGGCAAAGTTCAGAGACTAAAATGAAAACTACGATCAAACATGGTCCAAAAATTATGAACTTGGTCGAGATAAATAATAACGAAATTAGGCTAGTGATTTTTTGGAATTTTTGGATGCAAAATGAATAAAAAATGAATTTATAAATGCAAATAGTGTGATTTTAAATAATCAATTATAATAAATATTAAATCTACCTTTTTTCAGGAAATAAAATTATTTAAAATATATCACTAGATAATATATCTCAGAAAAAATTAAACCATAAAAAATATTGAATTTAATACCTATTAAAAATTAATTAGTGTAATACACAAAATGATTTTTCTAGAGCAAAATATGCAAGCAAATGCAATTCTTTTTGGGGACATTGTTACTAACAATTAATTCTACTAACATTGAATTTTTTATAAATATTTGAGAAATGGTTAATTTTATATGATTTTATAAGCTCGGATTGGGTAAAATATGCAAATGTCAACATGAATAATAATTATTAATTAATTAAAGATCATAAAAATATCAAGCACATGTCATACTGTAGAGAATTAATTGTAGAACAAAATGCTATTTTTGGAATAATAAAATGATGTAATGTAGAGGTTTAAATTATAGATAAATCATAAGGTTCTCAGTGCAAAATTATATAAAATTAATTAAATAAAATGCAAGGAAGGACTAAGTTGTAATTACCCAAACTCCTAATGGAGTTTCTGCAAAAATTCCAAGGGTCACGTATGAGGCTCTTCTATAATTACGGTGAACTGAAAGGGCTTCTTCAGAAAAAAAATCCCAAGGGGGAGTATAATGGACATGCGAGCCTACAACGAGCCCTTATGTAATAAATGTTATTGCGAATATCATTCCCTGATCTAAAATGAAGAATAACTAATTTGCATAATAGGTCCCTTAGTACAATTAGGGTTATGTACCATGGACATCTTAATGATCATACAATATGATGATTCAATAATTGAATCGTACAGGTTGATTCTTGGATGAATATCTAAAGAGTTAGATTGAGGACTCATCAAGCACCGCCAAATGATTGTTAAGAGATGATCTCCAGCCTGAGTAGGAGATGGTAATCCTTTCTCATAAAGTTTGATTTTTAACCGATCTCTTGATGTCGGTCATCTGCATAGGAATAGAGATTCGGAGGTGTTAGATAAGTTAGGTCAAAGAGTTGGCTTAACGAGATTGAGATAACCAAAGACCTATGTCGTATGTTGTCACGATATAAGCACGCATCCTCTGATCGGAGACAGATGTGTTACTATATGTCTGAGTATGTGCATTTGGCAGACCAATAGGTTGATGACCTAATCAAGGTCTATACACCGACGCACTGGAGTGTATGTAAGGGCATATGAGTAATACGATCTCTCAAAGGGATTATACAGGTTCATTACTGAACTGGAAGACATGAGCTCACTCATGAGATATTGGAAAAAAAAAATCAAATTTCGTGCATAGTCGTCTCACTTTGGAAGCTTGACTGAATTTGTAGGTTTGATATATACTTTTGGAAAGTATATGATCGATACCAACTCCCAGTGATTAAATTAGAAACTTAATGATAAAATCATGAAGTAACAGTGTAAAATTGATCTAATACTTCAGGTTTATTCTAGGTCTTCTTGTATGCAGGATGTACAGGTACTGAGAATACCTGAGGCTGATGTGATCATAAACGATTGTATAACCATGACGCTTCCACTCTTAGGGAGTAATGAAACGGGTATGTATTTTAGTGACTCCTCTAGTAGAGAAGTAATCTGATCTTGGTCCAAATCTTGGACAATATTCTGAATGTGATTCAGATACAATGAGAAGATTAGATTTGTGGTCTTGATTTAATCAAGCATCTATGAGAGGCCCGAGATCTGGATTTGAGATGTGATCTCAATATCCAAGTCACTATATGTGGAACAATATAATCACCCTTTCCTTATCTCGATGAATCTACGATGAAAGCGTATTATCCTTGAACGGTTTCAAGTATAATTTCATTATTGATATATGTATCTGAGCATTGAGAAAACAGATAATTAAATATGATTTAATTATCATGAATGATATGAATTTGATTTATATTATAAAGAGATTTATCTTAGATAATTAAATGTGATTTAATTATTAAACGATGTGAATAATGTGAATATGATTCATATTATTTGGGCACAAGAGAATAGAGATCCAAGATGGTTAAATGTGATTTATTATCATAGATATGAATAATGTGGATAGCACTATCCATATTAATCATATATATATTATAAATGTGTTTTATAATATATGAGACAGTAATTTGTAATTTACATTTGTTAATTAAATATTGATGTGAATTGGATTCACATTGGACAACTAATTGAAAATTAATTCACATTTTATTTTGGGTTGTGAATGTGATTCACAATTTTCCAATGGCAAGATTGCAATATTCAAAAAATAATTATAAATTATTTTTGTAGAATAATTTACAACAAGTGTTGTTGGAAATCTTGGAGATTTCTATAGAATAATGTAATCTCATGAGATTACGTGAGATTGCCAACAACTCGCATATTATGGAAAGAGGCAATCTTCATTCCATAATCTTCATGTTTGATTGATTTAATTTTAGGATTGATTTGTATTGTTTATCAATATATATTTAATTTAATTAAATTAATTATTGTCATACAATAAAAAACTTGGCCACTAAAAGAATTACAAATCAATGTGAGCCATTAGATTTATGTTGTCCCTAGATTGAGATCCACGGATTTCAAAATATTATAAAAGGAGAGGCACTCTGCTCTTCTTTACACAACACAAGTTTAGACAACATCTCTCTCATTCTCTACACGCCCTCTCTTTCCCTCTCTCTTGTGGTCGTCCACCATGAAGCCCTAGAGAGAGTCTCTCTCGTCGCAACATCGTCGTTATGTTGCTGGATTGTTTGCTCGTAGATCTCTGTCTCCTTCGGTGTGCCTTGATCATGAAGAGGATGTCATATCTCGTGTGACGAGATCAGGAGATTTGTTGCTTGGATCATCAACATGGATTGCGAGAAGCACACGTTTCATCAACACACTCGCAAGTGTCTCCTCCGTCGGATCATACTTGAGACAGGAGGTCTCTTCGTTTAGAGACTTGATCACAACCATGCTTCAATAGGTAACTCTAATACTTGTTTGTGGTTTAGATGAAATGATCCAAGAAGTGTTCTTGTATCATGTGGTCTCATCGCATGAAAAAAAATTAGTTTCTGTTGCCTCGAGCAACTACTGCCTAGTCGCTCCCGATCGCATACGATGTGATCCTCATGCTTTTGTGACGCACTTAAGGATCTTTCCATATTATTCAAGTGGTACCAGATCCAGATTGGAGGTTTTGGATGCGATCCATAAACCTAGGAAGACTTGGGTTTGTCATGGTTTGTGAAAGTTTTGTCGCATTTCATTTTTGCATCTCTGTTTAATGAATATTTTCGGATTTGTTTAAATTGTTTAAACACAAGAAAACTGTAGGATCTGAGTTGTATTTTGTTTAAATTCGTTTGCTCATGTTATGATCATTTTAGGGAACATGTATCCACTATTTCGGGGACTACGAATCATGACATAATTAAGAAGTTAATTACTTATTTTTAGAGCCTAGAAATGTGTGCAAATTATGTAGATTTTGTTGTAAATTAAATTAGCAAACTTTGAGAACTTATTTTGCTTAATTTGGATTTAAATTGATTAATATATGCCAATTTTAGTAAGTGAGTGTCACTGCTGAAAATTACTTTCCTAATCAAGAACCTTGTGATTGTCATTTAATTGATTAGTGAAATTATAAAGTTTAATTTTCTGGAATAATTATGGATAAATATTTGTGAAATATTTGAAGATAATTATTTCCTTAAATGAAATTGCCTTAACCAATAATTGATTAAATATGATCTAGATCACAAATTGGTTACATGATCTAAGTTATCTACATTCCAACAAACAAAGTTGCTTGAATAGGATTGGGGATTTGTTTAGCAAATCTCCTTATAATGTTAATCAAAATTTTTATTATTATTATATGGTATAACTTCGGTTGAAAAACCGATGATCATCTCAAGTACACAATGATCAATTTGAATTATCCTCTCCTGAGGTGGATATAGTATATAGTCGGGGAGCGTTGGGGTAGTAGGTTGCACCGTGTGCGGCCTGTCCCACTCTCGTCGGTACTGGCCATGGCAGCGGATCGGTACTCAATGATGCAGGAGAGATTACAATGTATTTTTATAATTATTAAAATTCGAATAATGCATATTTTAGATAATACCATATTTCAAGTAATAATAGAAGGATGTTTGTTGGATATTAATTGAATCATTAATTTAATATGATTAGATTAATCGGAATCCAATTTAAATTGAATACTATATTTTAATAGAGATGTTATTTCCCTTGGAAGAATTAATTGTGTGAATATGATTCATAATAATTGGTTAGAATTTGAACATGATATGGAGGATCACATAAGTGACATCCATGGTCTCCCGTCCAGGTGAAGGGTTCCATCACCAAGGATTGTATGTAGGCGATGCCTGTCCGAAGTGACAGCTCATGTATGCAAGCGCATCTGGATCAGGCTCTTTGCTTCTCGAAATAGTAAGGCCGTATGTGTAGTGACCCCAATATCGAGTCCTCATATTATTGAGGCGATATTGGATTATGCATTGTGAGTACTAATCATGTTGATGGTTGATTCAATTAACAAAGGGTCAACATCACCTTAGGGGTGGTGGGGCCGGGTGTTAAAGATCGAATTGGGAAATACAAGTTGGACTTGCAATGTGGAATGTGTTCCCGCTTCTTTTTATGGGAGTTACAAGTTCTCATATTATTGGGATGTGACAAAGATAAGGAAGAAGATTCCAGATCTTGCTTGAGATATAATGGTAAGTATATCTCTTACATGGAAAGTGATTAAGGGAATGAACTTTCAATGTTGACAAGGCAAGACAACTTTGATGTAAAAACTCCTAGATCAAAGTAAAATATATATATATATATATATATATTATATTTATGCAAATTTCTTATTTCTGATGACCCTTCATTAAATCCACTCAATAGAATACTCAATAATAACCAGTAAATTATCATGGGTTGGATCCATGATCAAGATATTGTACTTGAAATTGGACACATAATGTATGTGTTTACAATGTGCAAGTTTCCTCGTAATAATGAGGAATGGCATTTAAATAGACAATAGGACTATAACCCTAGGGTTTGTATGTCTCTATAGTCCTGATCTCTCATTGAATGTACTTTGGAAGTGGCGTGTCGATGATCATCGCAATTGTCAAATAATCCTTATAAAATCTAAGAAGATTATCTATCATACATATATGCTCTCGACATTTAATCATGAATTACATGGTTCTCTGCATTATGAAGAATGGTGGCTCTATAGGAGAAGATGCATTCAAAACGTTTGAGTACCTACCAGTAACAATGATTTGAAGAGATAAGATGGATGTAGATATGCTGAGTGTCATCATTCTACTACATATACACTAGTCATTCATGAAGCTTCATAATATTCATATTGTATGGAATAAATGAAGCATGTATAAATGTTGAAATAGTCTTATATTGAAATCTTTTGAATTCAATATAAGAGATCCTTTGTCTTAAGCAATGATTGTTTATAGATGAAGGGAACGCAGTGGAAGCGTGGGTCTAACCCACGTGAGAAGGAAAGTCAAAGATTGATTGTACTTCTATGACTTCCATATGACATCCAAAGAGTTGGATGAATGCCAATACTGCAATAAGTTGATGTGTTGATAGCATGACTATCAACTCTATCTAGAATCCTTACAGAAGGACTTGGATAGTGCATCGAAATAATCTACATCTACATATAATCATTGAAATTGACTTTCCTATTAGATAAGATAAAAGTCCATTAATCGTATCTCAATCTTCTAATAACACTTGCAATTGGTTGCATATGTTTTAGAAGACTGGAAATTTTGATCTTAAGATTTAATACTCATCCATGGATATTGATGCAATGGTTATAACAATCTTTATTGGACAAATAAACTTCATAATTTTAGTGGGAGTCCTTAGTCTTAGTAAATATCTCTATGACCAGGATATTAGAATACACTCATAGTTTATTTCTAAATGTTGGAAATAAACATGAATTCTGGAATAAACCTATCGTAGAGAGTTATGATGGATATATTTCAGATAGTAATTTAACATCTAATGGACTCTGCTAAATTAGAAAATTAAAGAATGGTTCATTAAGATTTCAAATACTGAAAGTCAAACCTTATAAGATCAATAAGAGGATGAAGATCATTTGACAATGATCTAGCATCAAGCCTTGGACATTTGTCTGTTGATTTGATCAATAGACTAGTGAGAGATGAAACTTTAGAATGTCTAAAATTTCAGAAACTTACATAATTATGAATATTGTATTCAAAGTAAAATGTCCAATACACCCTTCTTTGGGAATGGTGTTAGATGTCGAGGTATTCAAGATCTATATGTATTAATATATGTAGATCATTTGTATCATAACAAACATTGATGTTATGATTATTTGTGATAAGATATTTCTTCCATTAACCTTAGAAAGCTCTGAAATGTTCAAAGATTTCATAATTTTAGTTTAGAACCAAAGTTTGAAGGAAGATAAAATGAATTTGATCTAACCTAAGTAGCAATTCATGGAATACCTTATGGAGAAAGGAATATCAATCCTGTCTCATTCCTCCAGATAGACCTAAACTCAAGAGAGTTGTAGGGAGATACAATGGATCATGTGTGACATGATTTGATCAATGATGAATTTTAGCATGATTACCTCCTAGTTTCCAGGTATATATGTAGTAGAGACTACAGTATATATCCTTAATATGGTTCCATGCATGCGAGATGGAATCTAGCACCAGAAGTGTTACTTCATTAGGAAAATAAAGGATGGTACCGGATACCTACTTTATGACCTTGAGATTAGATTTCATCTCTACGGATATGATTCTTAGAGGATGACTCTCATGAGAATCAAGATAAAAATGAAGTAAAGGAACTCATTTAATCTTGAGACAATAATGAGGCTCCTAAAATCAAAAACTAAATGGACAATTAAAGATGAAACACTAATACCTCTTCAAATGAGTTTGAGGATGTATTCCATGTCAGTTAAGTTTGACAATGATCGGACTTCATGTGATGAAGCTCCTGAGGATCATGACATGGAAAGATGGATGTTAGTAATAAAGTCTAAAGTAGACTTCATATACAAGTGTTGTATATGGACCCTCGAGGATCCACCTATAAGGGTAATACATGTTAAGGTGTAAATGGATGTTCACGAGAAAGAAGAAACCTGATGAGAAGGTAGAGACCTTCAAAGCACAGTTCGTAGCCATGAGCTGCACACCGGAAGAGAAACATTACTTGCGATAAGACTTGCTCTTCAGTAACCATGCTTAAACCCATCGGATTATTGCTAACTATAGCTACACAATTGGACTTTGACATCTTCAAGATGAAAGTTGAGATGGCATTCCTCTATGAATACCTCTTTGAGGATATTCACATGAAGTAGCCCCAGGGTTCCATGATCGAGGAAAGCATGGTGTACAAGCTAAAGGAATTCCATCTATGGGCTCACATAAGCATCTTGCAATTGGAACATAAGATTTGATGAAATTATAAATTTTATGATTTCAAATAGAATCTTGATGAACCATATGAAGCTTTGTGGGAGTGCCTTTGTGTTCATCGTGCCAAATGTAGACGATATCTTAATCATTTGGAATGATATAAGGATAATGACAAGTGTTTTATAATCTGGTTGTTCCATAACTTGAGATATGATCTCAAGGATGCCTCTTGGATTTTAATTCTGAAGGTGTTCAGAATGATAGAGAAGAGGGTATTGGTACCGTCACATTTGTGGTACACCTTGGACATATTCCATTCTTGTAAATCCCCAAGGAAGGCTTCCTTCCCTTAAGATATGGTACTGACCTATCTGAAGGTATATCACCTCAAAGAGTTGAGGAAGTGTTGAGCGCGAAATTTCAGGGGATGGAAATTATTGATGATAAATATGTGCTGTGGTCGTTGTTTTTATTCCCCAAAATCCTGCGTCGACAAAAAATTATTATTTTTTTCTTTTTTTCTTTCGCTACTTATTAACATGTATAGAGGACAGGGTCGAACTCAGGGAGGCTACAATTCCCGAGGGTTATTCAATTAATCGAAAATCAATTAAGAGAAAACGAGAATCTCAAAGGACAACTATCCTTGGTTTTTGTGATTTTTTTATCTTTTATTTTTTAAAATTTTTAAAGATTTTAAATTTTTAGTGATTTTGATTTTGCAATTTTTTTATTTTTTTTAAAATAACACGAAGCAATATGAACAAGGTCAAAAATATACTCATACAAACGCTTTTTGAATTTTTCAATTTATAAAATATGCTTGAAAAAATCTAAAGAAAATGTTTTTGGGTTTTAAAAATTTTGAAATATTTTTGAGAATTTTTGTGGAATTTTAAGATGTTTTTGTGTTTTTCTAAAAATCAAACAGTGAGAAAATATGAAAATGTGCACAGTCTGGACTAATTTGCAACTTAAAAATATTTTAATTTCCCAAAACTCCTGAAAATTATTTTTATGAAAAATTAGAAGCAAATATCTACAAACATGAACTGAAATCACAATTTTTAGATTTTGTTTTGAATTTTGTATGATTTTTAGAAGATTTTTGATATTTTTCAATTTTTTTGGGTTTTATAAAGAATTAATGCATAAAAGTTGGTCATAAATTAAAATACTATGAAATAAAATTACTGTAATTTTTTTTGGAATTTTTGGAATAATATTTGAATTTTTATGAATTTTGGATTTTCAAACAGGGAAAAATGACATATTTTGATTTTTTAATAATAATAAATGAGGGCAAAATCTAATGAAAAATTTATGCTAAGAAGATTGTCACATCAGAAGCACAACATAATTTTTGCAAAGTTTTTGGATCATGGATAACATTTATTTCAATGAAAAGAAAAAGCAAATTATTCTTCTGCAATTCAGGGACCAAAATGTAAATAAACAAAAATTTTGGACTGTAATGTAATTTATTCTAGGTTTTTGCAATAATTAGAACAATAAATAAAATCAGAAGAAATTTCGCAATTTACCCCGTGAGAAGCATGCAAAACATGTGACTTAAGGCTTTGGCAGGGGTTTTTCTGTAGATTTGAGAACTTCCAGGGAGCTCTTTGCAATTTGTTTCTTTTTTTAATGAAAACCTAGAAGGGTTCTTCTTCGTTTCTTTCCTTCCACGCAAACAAAGGGGTCCAAGGGGGCCGCCGCTCTTCAAGTGGGGCTCAAGGGGGAGTCGACCGCCGCCCACGCGCGGGATGTAAGGCGAGGTGCAACGGCTGGTGCATGCGGACGGGCGGTCGAGGCGTGACGGCACGCGGGGCACGGTGGCAGGCGGGACGAGGAGGTCGCGGCGGGCGGCTGGTCGCGCCGTCGAGTAGGGGCCACGCGGTGGAGCTTGCGGGCGGATGGCGGGAGGGGCGTGGCGGCGCCCGGGACGATCGGCGGTTGGCGATGCGGGATCACGCGGATACTGGAGGACGTGGGTCGAGGTTGAAAGATCACAGCAACAGGGGCCGCGCGATCTGGAGGAGGCAGCGGCAGAGTGCGCCGCGGCTGGCGGACACAGGTGGGGGAGCGCGGAAGTCGAGGATGGCGGCTGTGCGCGGAGGCGCAGGGGCGTGCCCGCGCCGCTGCAGGCGAGGGGAAGGGCGCCGCCTTCGTGCTGGCGATTTTTTTTTGTTTTTTTAATTTTAATTTTTTTGTATTTTTTTATAATAAGCATTGTAAACTGTGGACAATAAAAGAAGGAAAACTTTTTTTATTTTTTTGTAAAAAAAGCAGGAAATAAAGGAATAAAGAAATAATTTTTTTATTTTATTTTTTTATTTTTTATATGATCCTACAAAACAAACATTAGATAACAACAAAAAACAAAATTTTTTTTATCTATTTACAACTCGGAAAATGAATGGGGATCAGTAACAAAATGAAAGTGTCGGATCCGACTCTCCGACCACCGTGCGTGGTCGGAGTTGATAGATCGTGGGAGATAGAAATAGAACGCGTAGAGATCGAGAAGATGAGATGAAAAAATGAGTCGGTGGCAGATCAGAAATCGTGATGAATTTTTTATGATCTAGAGAACAAAATGACGATAAAAAAATGCGATAGAATAAACTACGATTAAACAAAGATAAAAATGCGAAGAAAAAGTTGGATCTTACCTTAGGAGCGGAAAATGGACCGTGATCGCCTCGACAAGGCCGACTCGCTGTTACCGGACGGCTCGGAGGTTAGGCACAATTCTCGACGAAATTTTCTCTCAGAAATTGGACTCCTCTCACCAAAGATTGATCAAGTTGGAATGAGGGAGAAGGAGCCATATAAATAGAAAAGATATGAATTTTGAATTTTTGAATTTTTTTTTGGATAAAAAGATAAGAGAGATGAAAATTGAAATGGATTTTTGAATTTTTTGTGGAAGAGATAAGAGAGATGAAATTAGAGATGAGATAAAATAGAAGAGAGATAAAATTATTTACAAAATTAACTAAATTTTTTTGAATTTTCGTCACTTTATTTATTGGAATTTAGAAAATGTTATTTTTTTATTTTTTTACGATGGTTAGTTAAAAATAGCAACTATATACATATACCATATACATATATGGCATTATATACAAGGGTAAATGAGGAAATTAGCCTTTTTGTTTTAGGAATTTTATTATATTATTTTTATTTTAAATAAAAATTTATTTACAAATATATACAAATACAATATGGAGAAAAATACATGTGAAAATTGCACAAACCACCACAGAAAACTGACTTTTCAACCGTAACTCTAAAAATTATGAAATCACAACCATTTTGAAGATAATTTAATTTAGAACTCGATGGAAGTGATATTGGTTCATTTGAGATCATATGGAGCCGGAATTGATCTTTCAATTAGTGCTTAGTGGCTTTTTCCAAGTGTGGCTACTTTTATTCTTTACATGATTTAATTGTACAATCATTTTTATTAATTAGGACACATTTTTATTTACAACTTTGGTTTTGAAAGTTATTCGATTTGAGGTCAATTAATGCACAAATAAATTAGTGTTAGTTTATACAGATATACACAAAATAAGTGAAATATTTACAACAACAACACACACACACATTTTTTTTGATTTTCTGCTTAAGGACCCTTATCTCCTCCTACTTTATTCTTGGTCGATCAGGTCAAGTCGACCTTCTCTCGGGGTTCGGGTCAGCCTGTATACAGTCTTCCTTCCTTCCTTTCTTTCTTTTCTTTTCTTTATTTTTCCTTTCTTTCTTTTTTTATTTATTTTAGGTTAAAATAAGTAAGAAGTGTACAATATTTATACATAAATGCAAGTTAGTAAGAATATGGAGTTAGTATTATATGCAGGTATTTTGTAAGGGATTTTAAGCTAAAATAAATGAATAAAGATGACGAATCGCAGATTCACCATCCCCTTATGTTTTACCTTTGCTAGTCCCTTAGCAAACACTTATTTGAAAGAATAAGTGAAGAAGAAAAAGAAAGGGAAAATAAAGAAAGTAGGAAAATATTGAGTATTAAACTTATCTTCATAAAATTGTAGTTTGGAGCTCTGTCGGACCTTTGGATTATTGGTGTGTCGGAACTTCTGTGAGACTTAGAATTTTAAAACCAACAGCCTTCAAGTTCTACACATCATTGTCACAATTTTGGCCCAGAAGTCATCTTAGATCAATCCTCTTCTCAAAGCATACCCTATGAGCATTGAACAATCGACTCATGTGTGTGAAAGTTTTTAGCTCTTCCCATCCAGAATGCCGGACTACCATGCAACTCTCCTCTCCAATAACTCGTCCTCGGGGAGTCAGGTATTTCCTTCTAAGGTCTGTCGTGCTGTGTTCACAATCGAATTGGGGGAGAAATTAGAAGAATGAGAAAAGAACTGGAGGGTGGCCAGTGTAGTCACCTCTCCTTGTGAAGCTGGCCAGTGTAGCCGAGTCTCCACCAAGATTTGCAGGTTTTCTTGAAGCTTGGACCTTTTTGGTCATATATTTATTTGGTAGTAGCTTCTTTGTATTTGGATTTTTGGTGGTTCTGCTTGGATCTTGTTGTGCCCCTACGGATATAGAATCTTTTTTTCGTACATATTTTGGGGTCTTAGAAAAATTGTGCCCAGTCGTCCATCCCTTTTCCGAAGCTTTATTTCAACCCGTACTCCAGTCTTTAGATTTCCACGCTACCAGAAAAGAAACTCACACAATCTTCCAACATCCCGTCTGAGTTGAGCTAAGTGCATAGTGCGGGAGTACAAATTAATTCCCTATTCCAGAGTTGTACCCAGAATGAAGAGACCAGGTTAGACACTAAGAGTCAAACGCTGCACATTTTCATGTGGAACTCAAAGAATTAAGTCAAAGATCTGAAGTTTCTAAAATCCTATTTCTCGGTGAAGTTCCTCTGAGAATTAGGTGGATTAAGTTCCAACTAGTCTCCATTCTTCAATTTTATTCCAGACATAGTTTAAATATCAATACTATCCTGAAAAATGCACATGCAAATGCAACATATGAACAATGTAGAGAGTTTTTTTGGAAGAAGAAGAAGAAGAAGAAGAATGATGCACATGTCAAGAGAACAATTTTTAAGCAATTTTCTAATTTTGTACTTTTTATGGATTTTTGGAGGAAAATGCAGATGTGAAAGAAAGGTTTTTTAATTATGCAAATTTTTATAGATTTTTGGTTTTGTAGTTTTTTTAAGGACAAAGGGTTAGTAAAATATATACAAGTATATACAAGAGATTTTTTGTTTTGTTTGTTTTGTTTTTTTTGTTTTTTTTGTTTTGTGTTTTTTGTTGTTTTTTTTGTTTTTGTTTTGTTTTTTTTTTTGCACACATGGGTTTTACAAAATATACACATAACCCCCCAAATAAAATTTAAAAGTACGAGTTATGTCTGAAGTATATATACAATATATACGACATCCCCCTATACTTAGCTCGAACTATGTCCTCATAGTGATGAGAGAGCGACAGAGGAAGACATAACTCGTGCTAAGCAAAGAAAGGTGAAAAGACTCCTATGCTACAACGACTCAAGGAAAAGATAAAATGAAGAGAAGCTGGTGATCCCCTCCTATACTTAAGATCAAGTAATCCTAAGTATAGTAGAATGTACAAAGGGGAAAACTGATGAAGAGAATGTACAGACTCACAAAGACACGATATGAACAACATCACCCCCCCCATACTTAGGGTAGAGTATCCCTAAGTATAGGCAACAACAAGGGTGATAAACAGGACGAATATGAACAACACGAATCCTTCACCCCCCCTATACTTAGGATAAAGCACATCCTAAGTATAGCATATACACAAACACACACGGAAAAGGGGTGAATGATGAAACGGGAGAAGAAAGAGTGAAACGAAAAGATATGCAAGAGGAGTGGATTTACAAAGGTTAAGAAGGTCGAAAACGAACCTTCTTGCGGGACCGCTGAGGTATGGATTTGACAAGGTGTAGGTCAATATTGGGATCATTATTAGACATAAACTGAGTAGGGTCGACCAAAATTATATCCTCAGCGATTTCAGATTGTGCAGGCCTAAACCGATTATTGGAAGTAGTGTGGTCATGCCCTGCCTGGGAAGTCTTGCAAACCTCATAAGTAAAATGGCTCGTAATCATTATCAGAAAAAGTAGGATGAATTTCAGCTTGGCGGGCCTCTACTGGATCATCATCTTTATCAAAAGGCTCAAATTCCTTTATAAAAGCAATCAAATCAAATTTGGTCTGATCGGTCTCATATAAATCAAGGTGAATAGGAACAGACTCATTAGTGAAAGTAGTCGAATCATGTCCGTCCTGTCTAGTCTCAGAGTCTGCCTTCCACTCTAGGGTGTCTATCGCGTAAATTCTGCGGATGTCATCAATGCATCGTCACGTACCAGAAGAGGGAACTCCAAGGTCTATGCTTTCCGAGTCCTCCTCCATGAAGAGGAACTCTTGAGTTTCAGTATCATCCATCATATAGCAAAAATCTCTGGTAGTATCATCATGATCAAAGTCCTTGGGGTTGGCTAACACGGGCGAGCTCTCATGGGATGCGGGTCTCTGGACGGTAGTGGATGTAGTGATTAACACATCGCTCCCTACATTAGAACGGAAACGAATCTCTCCTGAACCATAATCAATAACGGCTCCCGCAGAGGTGAGGAAAGGCCGTACCAGGATGATTGGAGGGTGCTCCACAGGGGTGGAGGTCTCCATGGGCATTACAACAAAATCTGAAGTAAAATTCATGCCCTGAATAAGAATGATGGCATTTTCTAGAATACCCTTCGGCCTCTAGATAGATCCATCAGCGAATTGAACTATCATCCTGGTTTTCTTGAGAGGTCCAAGATGAAGAGATTGTACCATAGAGAAGGATATTATATTGATTGATGAACCGCCGTCAAGGAGAGCGTTATCACAAAAATAGTCTGATATGGAGCAACTCACAAGAGGTGTGGTCGTGTTCCCTTTCTTAAAATACGGACGGTGAGAGATGGCATAGGCAGTGGCCGTGGTTAAGATGTGACGCTCAGATCTTCTCCTTCGCTTTTTTTCTTGTGTTGAGGAGTAGATAAATCTGTCATGGTCTGTTGAAGTGGGGCTTTAATGATCTCATGAAGGGTCGCCACCACTTCGGGTTTAATCAACATTTTTTTGAATTTTTGGACCTCATCCATACAAGGGAGGAGATCGGAATCAGCATTTACACGAGGGTTGCCAAGAGCAGTCTGTACAGTGGCATCCTCGGGGCCAAGGTTGGGGCATGGCTGTATGGGTAAATGATCGGTCATTTGGGTCCTCTCCTCACAAAATGAATCAACAACGTGTCTCCCGAATGCTTTTTGGATTTTTGAAATTTCTTCATTTTTTTGTATTTTGGGTGATTTCAAGCTCTCATGATTATCCTCAAATGAATCAATATCCTCAAATAGTGGAGCAACGTTCTGGCTCTCATTAATGTTAAATAGATTGGAAGTCCTCGAATTCATATTCTCCAGCATTTGATTCAATGTCTTAAGTGTGGAAATCATGAAAGGTGACTCCAAATTCCCAGGATCGGGTGGGTTGAATAAGGGTGGGTGAAAATCAAAGTCCTCCGTCTCCTGAAAGAATGGGTTAGGCGGATATGCATAAACATCTGGAGGAAGATCCTCCTGGAAAAGGAAAGGTGGATCGTCTGGAGAATACGAGGTATCTGCGAAGATCGGATTAAAATAACTCTAGTCGACCATCTTCGAAACAAAAGATGGGAGAGCACGAGGGTCAAGCCAAAAGATATGGAGAAAAAGGCGCAAATGCACAAAAGGATTTGGTATGCACACAAGCAATCAAACACAATACAAACTCCCAATTCACCAACTCAACGCAATGTGAAGACCGTGAATGTTCGGTCTCTTAATCTTGTATGTTTTAGAGTTAGGTGATAATCACACAGTTGTACAAACACTTAGGTTGAATTATGGGATTAGGGCACTAACCTTAGTGTGTACGCGAGCAAGTTAAAACGAAAACAATGAGGGGGTTACTCTCCCCAAAACAATGATTTTTCCTTGTATTTTTTAGGGTCGAGTTTTCTTTAGCAGTCCCAAATTTTAGGCAGTTGTCACTTGGTTAAAATATTTTCAAAGAATCGCCTATCGAGTGTCCAATTTCCTTTTTAACTTATGTGAGTGAAAATAAGGAAGAAGATCGGAAATGCCAATGTGCGATTAAAAACGATGATGCATGCAGGGGTTAGAGATGCGTACCTTGTCGCCAGCACTCTACATGCAAGTGATCTGCGCAAAATTTAAATACAGAAAATAAACTAACCTATATGCAAATGCAAGTGAACCGTCCTAGATGATAACTTCTATTAACGGGCAAGAACAAGTTAATTTGACTAAGTCCAAATTACGATATACTCTATAGGCACAGAAATTCTTGTTTAGGGCGTTTGGACCTAATTAATTACCTGGCTCAAGCAAATTTATTAAAGCAATCAATAGGTGGCTCGTGAAATCCACGGAAAACAGAAAAATAAAGCGATGAAAACAAAACCGGTGAGATCCCCCAAGTGCACCGATACTTGGCGAAACAGACCCCGCAACAAATGAATGTCCGTTTACAAAGTTCAAATGCTAGAAAAAATCTCTCTCTCTCTCTCTCTCACTCTCTCTCTCTCTCTTTTCTTTTTCTCTCTTTTTTTCGTCTCCTTCACTTCTTCTCCTCTTCTCGCGCTATCATGTGGCTTGGTGAAGAATCAAGCCACCTCCACGTCGCTTGGGTGCTTCGGCTCTCCTAGGATTGCCTCCTTCGCTCTGCGGACCCTCACAAGAAAAAGAAAAGAGAATGTGTAAGAAACACAATTTTCAAATATGAGAAAATGATGAAATGAATGCAATGGATATGAACAATGGAATAATGTAGGAAAATGTAAATAAATATTTACAATCAAGAATAGCATGTCAAAAGAGAAACCTAACTACCCTCGTCGTGCCTCCCCGGCAACGGCGCCATTTTGTTGAGCGCGAAATTTCAGGGGATGGAAATTATTGATGATAAATATGTGTTGTGGTCGTTGTTTTTATTTCCCAAAATCCCGCGTCAACAAAAAATTATTTTTTTGCTTTTGCAACTTATTAATCTGTATAGCGGACAGGGTCGAACTCAGGGAGGCAACAATTCCCGAGGGTTTATTTAATTAATCGAAAATCAATTAAGAGAAAACGAGAATCTCAAAGTTTTTTTTTCTTTTATTTTTTTAATTTTTAAAGATTTTAAATTTTTAGTAATTTTGATTTTGCAATTTTTTTATTTTTTTTAAAATAACACGAAGCAATATGAACAAGGTCAAAAATATACTCACACCAACTCTTTTTGAATTTTTCAATTTATAAAAAATGCTCAGAACAATCTAAAGAAAATGTTTTTGGGTTTTAAAAATTTTGAAATAATTTTGAGAATTTTTGTGGAATTTTCAGATGATTTTGTATTTTTCTAAAAATCAAATAATGAGAAAATAAGAAAATGTGCACAGTCTGGAGTAATTTGCAACTTAAAAATATTTTAATTGCCCAAAACTCCTGAAAATTATTTTTATGAAAAACTAGAAACAATTATCAACAACCATGAACTGAAATCACAATTTTTGGATTTTTGTAGAATATTTTATGATTTTTAGAAGTTGTTTGATAGATTTCAATTTTTTGGGTTTTATAAAGAATTAATTCGTAAAAATTGGTCAGAAATTAAAAGACTACGAAATACAATTACTCTAATTTTTTGAAATTTTTGGAACAATATTTGAATTTTTATGAATTTTTGAATTCCAAACAGGAAAAATGACATATTTTTTTAATAATAATAAATGAGGGAAAATGTAATGAAAAATTTATTCTAAGAAGATAGTCACATCAGAAGCATAGCGTAATTTTTGCAAAATTTTTGGATCATGAAAAACATTTATTTCAATGAAAAGACAAAGCAAATTATTGTTCTGCAATTCAGGGACCAAAATGTAAATAAACAAAAATTTTGGACTGTAATGTAATTTATTCCAAGTTTTTGCAATAATTAGAACAATAAATAAAATCATAAGAAATTTCGCAATTTACCCAGTGAGAAGCATTTCAAACATGTGACTTGAGGCTCTGGCAAGGGCTTTTCTGTTGATTTGAGAACTTCCAGGGAGCTCTTTGCAATTTGTTTCTTTTTTAATGAAAACCCTAGAAGGGTTCTTCTTCATTTCTTTCCTTCCAAGCAAACAAAGGGGTCTAAGGGGGTCGCCGCTCTTCAAGTGGGGCTCAAAGGGGAGCCGCCCGCCGCCCACACGCGGGATGTATGGCGAGGCGCAACGGCTGGTGCGTGCGGACGGGCGGCCGAGGTGTGACGGCGTGCGGTTCATGGTGGAGGGCGGGATGAGGAGGTCGCGGCGGGCGGCTGGTCGCGCCGTGGAGTAGGGGCCACGCGTTTGAGCGCGCGGGCGGATGGCGTGGAGGGACACGGCGGTGCCTGGGACGATCGGCGGTTGGCGACGCGGGCTCACGCGGATGCTGGCGGACGCAGGTCGAGGTCGACGGATCACAGCAGCGGGGGCCACGCGATCTGGAGGAGGCGGCGGTGGAGTGCGCCGCGGCTGGCGGACACAGGCGGGGGAGCGTAGAAGTCGAGGATGGCGGTTGTGCGCGGAGGCGCAGGGGCGTGCCCGCGCGGCTACATGCGAGGGGAAGGGCGCCGCCTTCGTGCTGGTGATTTTTTTTTGCTTTTTTTAAATTTTAATTTTTTTGTATTTTTTTATAATAAGCAATGTAAACGGTGGATAATAAAAGAAGGACAACTTTTTTATTTTTTTGTAAATCCGAAAAGCAGGAAATAAAGGAATAAAGAAATATTTTTTTATTTTATTTTTTTATTTTATTTTATTTTTTTATATGATCATGCAAAACAAACATTAGAGAACAACAAGAAACAAAATTTTTTTATTTATTTACAACTCAGAAAATGAATGGGGATCCGTAAAAAAATGATAGAGTCGGATCCGACTCTCCGACCACCGTCCGTGGTCGGAGTTGATAGATCGTGGGAGATAGAAATAGAACGCGTAGGGATCGAGAAGATGAGATGAAAAAATGAGTCAGTGGCGGATCAGAAATCGTGATGAATTTTTTATGATCTAGAAGAACAAAATGACGATAAAAAATGTGATAGAATAAACTACGACTAAACAAAGATAAAAATGTGAAGAAAAAGTTGGATCTCACCTTAGGAGCGGAAAATGGACCATGATCGCCTCGACAAGGCCGACTCGCTGTCACCGGACGGCTCGGAGGCTAGGCACAATTCTCGGCAAAATTTTCTCTCGGAGACCGGATTCCTCTCACCAAAGATTGATAAAGTTGGAATGAGGGAGAAGGAGCTATATAAATAGAAAAGAGATGAATTTCGAATTTTTGAATTTTTTTTTGGATAAAAAGATAAGAGAGATGAAAATTAAAATGGATTTTTGAATTTTTTTTGTGGAAGAGATAAGAGAGATGAAATTAGAGATGAGATAAAATAGAAGAGAGATAAAATTATTTACAAAATTAATTATTTTTTTTGAATTTTCGTCACTTTATTTATTGGGATTTAAAAACAATTATTTTTTTATTTTTTTACGATGGTTAGTTAAAAATAGTAACTATATACATATACTATATACATATATGGCATTATATACAAGGGTAAATGAGGAAATTAGCCTTTTTGTTTTAAGAATTTTATTATATTTTTTATTTTTATTTTAAATAAAAAATTATTTACAAATATATACAAATACAATATGCACAAAAATACATGTGAAACTTTCACAAACCACCCCAGAGAACTGAGTTTTCAACCGTAACTGCAAAAATTATGAAATCACAGCCATTTTGAAGATAATTTAATTTAGAACTTGATGGAAGTGATATTGGTTCAATTTGAGATCATATGGAGCAGGAATTGATCTTTCAATTAGTGCTTAGTGGCTTTTTCCAAGTGTGGCTACTTTTATTTTTTACATGATTTAATTGTGCAATCATTTTTATTAATTAGGACACATTTTTATTTACAACTTTGGTTTTGAAAGTTATTCGTTTTGAGGTCAATTAATGCATAAATAAATTAGTGTTAGTTTTATACAGATATACATAAAAAAGTGAGAAATATTTACAACAACACACACACATTTTTTTTGATTTTCTGCTTAAGGACCCTTATCTCACCCTACTTTATTCTTGGTCGATCAGGTCATGTCTTGACCTTCTCTCGGGATTCAGGTCAGCCTATATACAGTCTTCCATTCTTTCTTTCTTTTTTTTATTTTCTTTATTTTTCCTTTCTTTCTTTATTTATTTATTTTAGATTAAAATTAGTAAGAAGTGTACAATATTTACACACAAATGCAAGTTAGTAAGAATATGGAGTTAGTATTATATGCAGGTGTTTTGTAAGGGATTTTAAGATAAAATAAATGAATAAAGATGATGAATCGCAGATTCATCAGGAAGTGAATGCTGGAACTGCTTGCGCTTGTGTATCAGTTAGGAGAAGTCGAGTGTATATTAGATGTGTACAAAAGTCATATGACTGCCATGCAGTACGGGTAGTAAATGTTACAAATCCTACTATGGAGATAAAATACTTAATTACAATATTAACAATATCTTTAAATATAACAAGACTTTAGATATAGTGATCTCTAAGTCTTATCTTCGAGAGATAAGACTTTATAGATAGTGATCTAAAAGGTCTTAACTGCAGATACCTTAGAAGATAGAGATCTCCAGGAATATGGGTATTGACAAGGATTATGGAAACACTAGTCATAATAATTATTGATCTGTAGTGTCAAGGACACTATAACTAACAAAATTGAGTATTGGTTGCATGAGATGCAACATTCGCATTGGATACGAGCACTGTTACTAGGATATATGCAAGTGTCGTAAAAAGACTTGGCGTCGTCTCTTGGGAACAGAGTAACTGATTAGCTTACCTAGCTATTTTTCTAAATATCCTATGATTGTCACATGAGTGCAGGTTTAAATGATTACCCCATTAATGGCTCTTTGGGCTGGTGGGGGATTGTTGGACATGCGAGCCCACAGCAAGCCATTATGTAATAAATGTTATTGTGAATATCATTCACTGATCTGAAATGAAGAATAACTAATTTGCATAATAGGTTCCTTAGTACAATAAGGGTTATGTACCATGTCCATCTTAATGGTCATACATATATTTATTCAATTATTGAATCATAGAGTTGGTGCTTGGATGAATATCTAAAGAGTTAGATTGAAGACTCATCAAGCACCGTCAAATGATTATTAAAATATGATCTCCAGCCTGAGTAGGAGATGGTAATCCTTTCTCATAAAGGCTGGTATTTAACCGACCTCTTGATGCAGGTCCTCTGCATAGGAATAGAGATTCGAAGGTGTTAGATAAGTTAGGTCAAAGAGTTGGCTTAATGAGATCAATATAACCAAAGACCTATATCGTATCCTGTCACGATATAGACACGCATCCTATGATCGGAGATAGATGTGTTACTATATGTTTGAGTATGTACATTTGGCAGACCAATAGGTTGATGACCTAATCAAGGTCTATACACCAGCATGCTGGTGTGCATGTAAGGGCATATGAGTAATACGATCTCTCAAAGGGATCATAGAGGTTCATTACTGAACCGGAAGACATGAGCTCACTCATCGGATATTGGGAAAAAATCAAATTTTGTTCAAGATCGTCTCGCTTTGGAAGCTTGACTGGATTTGTAGGTTTGATATATACTTTTGGAAAGAAATGATCAAGCCTTAGGTATGATATATACTTTTGGAAAGTATATGATCGATACCAACTCCTAATGATCAAATGAGAAACTTAATGATAAAACCATGAAGTAGACAGTGTAAAATTGATCAAATACTTTAGGTTTATTTTGGGTCTTCCAGTATGCAGGATGTACATGTATTGGGAATATGTGAGGGTGATGCGATCATAAACGATTGTATAACCATGACGCTTTCATTCCTAGGGAGTGATGAAACATGTCTGGATTTTAATGACTCTGCCAGTAGAGAAGTAATCTGATCTTGGTCCAAATATTGGACATCGATCTGAATGTGATTCGTATGTAATGAGAAGATTAGATTTGTGGTCTTGATTTAATCAAGCATCTATCGGAGGCCCGAGATCTGGATTTGAGATGTGATCTCAATATCCAAGTCTGTATGCGTGGAACAATACCATCACCATGTCCTTATCTCCAAGTATCCGCGAAGAAAGCGCAATATCCTTAAAAGGGTTCAAGGATAATTTCATTGTTGATATATGTATACGAGCATTGAGAAAATGGATAATTATATATTATTTAATTATCATGAATGATATGAATTTGATTCATATTATAAGGAGAGTTATCTTAGATAATTATCAGAAGTTGTGAATAATGTGAATATAATTCATATTATTTGGGCACAAGAGAATAGGGATACAAGATGATTAAATATGATTTATTTATCTTGAAAATGAATAATGTGGATAGCACTATCCATATTAATCATATATATTATAAATATGTTTTATAATATATAATAGAGAGCTATTTGTAATTTACATTTGTTAATTAAATGTTGATGTATATTGCATTCACATTGGCCAATTAATTGAAAATGTAATTCACATTTTGTTTTTGGTTGTGAATGGGATACACAATTTTCCAATGTCAAGATTCCAATATTAGAAAAATAATTATGAATTATTTTTGTATAATAATTTACAACAAGTGTTGTTGGAAATCTTGGAGATTTCCATGGAATAATGTAATCTCATGAGATTACATGATATTGTCACCAACTCCTGTATTATGAAAGGAGGCAATCTTCAATCCATAATCTCCATGTTTGATTGATTTAATTTAGGATTGATTTATTTTGATTTATCAATATATATTTAATCTAATTAAATTAATTGTTGTTGTGTTTTTACAAAAAAATCTTGACCACTAAAAGAAACAATAAATCAATGTGAGCCATTAGATTTGTGTAGTTCATAGATTGAGATCCATGGATCAAAAAATATTATAAAAGGAAAGGCACCCCCTTTTCTCTTCTTTACACAACACAAGTTTATACAACATCTCTCTCTATCTCATTCTCTACATGCCCTCTCTTTCCCTCTCTCTTGTGGCCATCCACCATGGAGCCCTAAAGAGAGTCGCTCTCGTCGCAGCATCATTGTTATGATGCCATATTGTTTGCTCGAGGATCACCATCTCCTTCGGTGTGCCTCGTTCATGAAGAAGATGATGTATCTAGTGTGATGAGATCAGGAGACTCGTTGCTTGGATCATCAACATGGATTGTGAGAAGCATGCATTTCATCAATGCGCTCGCAAGCATCTCCTCCGTTGGAACGGACTTGAGACATGAGGTCTCTTCATTTAGAGTCTCGATCACAACCACGCTTCAAGAGATAACCCTAATACTTGTTTGTGGATTAGATGAAACGATTCTAGAAGTGTTCTTGGATCATATGGTTTCATCGCATGAAAAATTTTAATTTCCGCTGCCTAGAGCAACTAGTGCGACTAGTCACTCCCGATAGCATATGATGTGATCCTTACGCTTCTGCAATGCACTTAAGGATCTTTCCATATTCTTCACGATAGTCATCCACGTGAGGGAAATTAGCCCCCTTCCTCCTTCGATGGAGCCGAGGCGAAGGTGGAGCAGATCCTGGCATGGTGCGACAGGTTACGACTGCACGTGAGGATTGACGGACATAGGTGGCATGCATGGCAAGGAGCGGAACGCATGGAGGTGATTTATCCTCGAGATGGAGTGGCAGAATGCGGTAGGGTCGAGGCGGTGCATGCAGAGGCGTGGGGCTGCGCACAATCGTGAAGCTGCTGGAGGGAGAAGGCGGTAAGATGGTTTCTGTTGTAGCGTGAAGAAGATCTGCAAGCAGAGGGAAGAGGGGAAGGTTGCAGATGTCGATTCGACAGCTCCTGGAGTTGGCGAAAGATAGTTGCTATTGATGAAGGGCTCATAGGAGATTCTCCTGTGTGGACGGTGATAGTGAAGGGCGGTCTAGTGATGCTGATGTTAGCGAGCGAAGATGCGGAGGAGCAGAGTGGTGATTGGTCGAGGGAGGAAAAAGAACAAGGAACAGAGGAAAATGGGAAAATAGGAAAGAAAAAGAGGGAAGAGGATATGGGGTTCGCTTGGAATGAGGAGGATGGTGGTCGTCTCCCGATCGTCACTTCGATCGAGGACGGTGGATGGCTCGAGAATCTTGATGAGATATCACCTTGAAGGAGGCTTTGCCTTTGATGGAGGCCCCTGTCACCGTCCTCTATCTCTAACTCCCTCTCTCGTTCTGATGAAACTTGGCATTTGGCGGATGGATGGAATAGGGGAGTTGACGATAGCTTTTATAGGAGAGAAGGGGATAAAGGCGTTAGGGACATAGAGAATAAGGGAGAGATAAGGAGGCGACGGTCGGTAGGGGGATGCAGAAGCGAGAGAAGGTGGAAGCTGCGGAGGTCTGCGCAGGAGGTTGTACATGGGAGGAAGAGGAGATGGACTGGGCAACACATGACCAGCACATGCAGGGATATTATTTTAAAAAATTAAAAATAAAGGAAATAAATAGGCAAATATGAGTGACACGTGGTGGCTCTAGGAACTACCACGTGTCAACTCCAAAAAAATCAGAAAATGAATACAAAGATAAATCAAAAATAAATAGCAAACAACCTTGAATCGAAAAATGTCTTCATGAATTTTTCTCTTCTCGATGAAATCTAACTTCATGAAGGGACCAAGAGCAAAAGAGGTCATCTTTGCAAAATGATATTTTTTGGGGTACTCTATGTACATAGATCTAAATCGAACACTATATAAGAAAGATATGTGTATTTTAGTCTGTTTATTCTGAAATTTGGGTTTTGTTTCACAGGCCAGTTATTTAAGTTAGCAATTTTTTTATATGTTTCCTTTAATATTATTAGTAATATGTACAAAATGAAGGAGGTTTGAGGTCATTTGAAGTTAGCATGCATTATTAAAAGTGCATTAATTTAGTTTAAAATATGAAGATGATTATGAGAGCAATTATGAGTGTTAAAATGCAGATATTAATTTTAAGTGCATGAATGGTAAAAATGTGGATAAAATGATGAAATGCAGCTAATTACTCGGGAACAAATTTCTATTTTCATCTTTTAGTATGATGAATTAGAGATTCATCAACCTCTTATTCTTAAACCTTGCTTGTCCCTAAGCAACTAGAATGAAATGCAAAAGTGAAATGATTTTGACTTCCATACCAAAGTCATGAAAAAAAAGGTGAAAATGGAGCTAGATTCGACCTTCGGATTAATAGTGTGGCGGAACATCTATGAGAAGTAAGGTTTTAAGATCAACAACCCTCAATTTGTACATATCATTGTAACAGATTCGGCTCAGAAGTCATCTTACATCAATCCTTCTTCCAAAGCATACCCCATGAACATTGAAAAATTGTCTCATGTGTGCGAAAGGTTTTAGCTCTTCCAATCAAGAATGTCATACTACCATGCATATTTCCTTCCCAATAACTCATCCTCGGGGAGTCAGGTATTTCCATCTACGATCTATCGCACTGTGTACACAATCGAAAAGGGGGAGAAATGAGAAGAATGGGAAAAGAACCTGAGGGTAACCAGTGTAGTCACCCCTCCTTGTGAAGTTGGTCAGTTTAGCCAAGTCTCCATTAAGATTTGCAGGTTTTCTTGAAGTTTGTACCATTTTGGGTCAGATATTTATTTGATAGTTGGCTTCTTTTTTGTATGGATTTTTGGTAGCTCTGCATGGATCTTTTGTGCCCCTACAGATATGGAATCTTTTTTCCGTACTTGTTTTGGGATCTTAGAAAAAATTGTACCCAGTCGTCTATCCATTATCCGAAGCTTTATTTCAACCCATACTCCGGTCTTTGGATGTCCACGCTACCAGAAAAGAGACCCACACAGTCTTCCAACACCCCATCTGAGTTGAGCTAAGTACATAGTGCGAGAGAACAGATTAATTTCCTATTCAAAAGATACATCTAGAATTAGGTGACCATGTTAGATACTAAGAGTCAAAGGCCACACATTGTCATGCGGAACTTGAAGCATTAAGTCATAGACCTGAAGCTTCTAAAGTCCTCTGTCTCGGTGAAGTTCCTCTGGAAATTAGGTAGATTAAGGTCAGATCAAGATCACTTTCCACTTCTACTCGTAACTCGGTTCAGAACCCAATAACTTTTCACTTTGCATATTCTAGATATGCAAATGAAAAGCAGATGCATATGAGGTGCAAGATGATTTTCTATTTTTTTATATGGTATGAATGCAAGGACGATATGCAAGAGTAAAGAGATTTTTCAATTTTTTTCATTTTTTGGTATTTTATTTTTGTTTTTGTTGTTTTTTTGGACTTTTACCCATTCCATAATTGTTGCATAATATATAAAAAATACATGAAAGTACGAGCTATGGGTAAAGTATATATGTAATATATGCATGCCCCCTATACTTAGTGTGTGATATGTCCTCAGAGCACAAGAAGTGACGAAAAGTCATAGCTCGTGCTAAGCATAGGAGAGTGAAAAATAAAACGGAGTATAGAAGTCAACTGCCCCCCTATACTTAGGCTATGGACAACCTAAGTGTAGAAGAATATCAAAAATGAGGCGGTAGAGGTCAAGAGGAGAAATGATAAGTATATACAGGGTGGGCATCGGTCCCCCCTATACTTAGGCTCTAGTCACCTAAGTATAGGACATGAGTGAGTATGAGAACGATGAAATATGGAGAATATACAAGTCAAGTGGGGAAGGGAATATTGATAAAATATACAAGGGAACCGATGGGGGCAGGGGAAAGGGTGGCCGATGATTAAGGAGGTTTATGGTCGATCTTTTTGAAGCATGTGGTAGAAGGGAATATTGATAAGAAGAAGATGAATCAGAAGATTCCTAGCCATCGTCGGAGATGTCATTGGAATAATAATTAAAGGTCATGTTACTCAACTATTTTATTTTTGAGCTGCTTTCTCATATTTCTCTTAGTTTTCGAGTCAGTATGTTCTTCCTCTGAATATTTAAATGAACAAATATAAATATGGTCATAACGAATTATTCCACTGTATTGAATGGTACCAAGGGTGTCGGCCTTAGAAGAATAGTATAAAAGGGCAGGGAAAGTCCAATGTGGGTCGACATGCGACTGCTTGTTCCGATCAGGCTCCAAATTCTTCGAACTGAGCTCTCTCATATTGCTCGCATCCTTCGAACCCGATGGGGAATCCTCAGAAGATTCCTTTTCCAAAATTTTGCAGGTGATATTCATAATTAGTTCAGGAGATATTCTTTGTGAAATACAGACCATAGGTTCTTTATCAGATGAGTCTCTATATAAATTGTAATATTCTTGTAAAGTCCACACATGTCCTGAGTATTTGCTCTCTGTTGGCTTTGCGTGTGTAGACTCACCTTGTTTGGGCTTGGTGACTCGGATGTGTCTCGGTTGATTTCATTTACCTTTGCAGCCTCGTCAATCATTTCATAAGATGTCTCTCCTTCGACTGTGTCTGTGGTAAGTGGAGAGGTCTAGGCATATGAGGATTCCTCTATGTCACGATTGTTGGTTTCTAGTTTGGTTCTATCAGGGTTTGGTGTGTCCTCAAGAATTTAATTGATTGGGCTTGGGTTCAGGAGTATAATGTCTTGAGTCTCGCAGTTAATAGTCGCTCTGACGACAACCAGAAACGAGATTTCCCAAAATAATGGGAGACTCAGATAAATCTCATCGGTGTTCAATGTCCAAGACAATGAAGTCCACTCTATGTGTGACATCTCAGAAAGTAATGGCGATAGAAAAGATTCCTCTCGTTCTTTTTGTAGATCGATCAGGGAATTGAACGATCACTTGGGTCTTTCTAAGCGGTCCAAATTCGATTCCGTCAAACACGATCTTCGGGAGTATATTCAGGGTAGAATCACTGTCAATCCGAACATTATTAAACTCAGTATTCTCAATTTCATAGGTCACCCTGGTCAACCGTTTGACTTTATGGACCTTGTTTTTTCAAGTCAGCACCATTGAACTGGACATAGTAATTAAATGATATTCCGTTCGAGATCTTTTCGTTCCCGTCTTCTTAGGTGATAATCGACTCTTCACAAATCTCTGAAGATCTGGTAAATATTTTATGTCCTTGATTAATGGAAGCTCTACAATCAGACTTTTACAAAACATTTCCATATTAATGTTGTCCTTATTTTTTGAATTTTTTTAGTTTTTAATTTTTTTGGAATTTTCAGTAGAGATAGTAGGAGGGTTAGTGGTATGTGGTGTTTATGTGTAGGAGTCAGGTACATTATGTGCTTTGAGTTCGCTCTATGATTTTCTCGATTCCTCTCGGTTGATTATCTTATCTTTTACTATTTGGATGATATTATCAAATTACCTTGTCAAAATCTCGGTTTTATGATTAATCTGAGCTATGTCATCCACTATTGTGTCATGACTTGAAGATGAGTGACTATACTCGGTATGTTGTGACATTGGCATTTTCTCTTGGATCGAGATGTAGTCAGTCTCTGTGATCGGGGTCTGGTCATGAGTCCTTTTTCCTTTCTTTTGGGTGTCATCTATGTGGTCAAAGGAAAAGTGATCATACTTGGGTTGTGAATCATCCCGAGTAGAGCATGGTTCAAATGGTGAATAATAATGCGTAACCGACAATCGTTTTCCTCTATCAAAGTCAATTACACCTATCTTCATCCTTGCATCCGCTCACTCCATATAGTATGTGTTCGATTTTGTGAGTGGATCGTATCTTGAAGTTTCAACTGAGGGTAGGTGGGTGGGCGAAAAGAATGATGGTTGAGGAGAAACTACCTCAAAGAGAGGGTTCCTTTGAAAAGAAGATTGAGAATTTGTCATGTGAGCTTGACCTATGGAGTATGGGTATGAATGCCAAAATGCTGCCATCTTCAAAGAGAATGGTAAATATTGATTTCCAAAACCACGATTTGTGTGTGTAAGTGCACTATCACACAATTGAATACAACATTGCAAACCCTGAATTCACCAACTAAACATTGTGAAGGCCGTGAAGGTTCAACCTGTCTATTTTAGTTGGTGATAAATGCAAATTTGGAAAGAGTTAACGAGTTGTTAGGTGTTTGTATTTCCCTACAGATTATCTCGACTCTTATGACTAGTTGCACCCACTTTCAACTAGTATGGGAGTAAGTACGGACCATATGAATATGGTTACATGTTACTTGAGGATGGAGCCTTACACGGTGTCCTCTAAACATCCCACTCTGTTAGGGAAATCTGAGCTGTTTACAGGCTACACATAGATCCTCATTGAGAGGTGGCTGATCATTTTTGTAGAATCAGTAGTCAATCTGAAAATCATAGCTTGGTTCTATCCTAGTGTTCATCCCTCTCTCACCTGCAGTAAAATCAAATAATAACGGGGTTGCTCTCCCAAAAATAATGATATTCAACTTTCTCCAATTTTAATTAGTCAATAATGTTAGTAGTCCTCTTATTTTAATTTATTTATCACTTTGAATTTGAGTGGGGATCGATGCACGTCTGCACGGGGATTCTAGTTTCCTTTATTTCTATGTCAATGAAAACCGATGGAGAATCGAAAAAGCCGTACAGCGGCAACACGATGATGAATGGTGAGTCAGAGATACTTACAATGCTTCCTCACAATATTCGTGCAATATTCTAAACAAAATTGAAATTTCCCTAAAAAAATAAATCTAATACATGCACGAGAAATTGCATCTAGAACTGGAATTTCTATTAGCGAGTGATAGAACAATTTAATTTGGCTAAATGAGAATCGATCTAGTGTGTATAATTGAGTGCGGGGTGGCCCTAGTCTTACGAGCACAAAAAAATCTAGTAGCTCTAATAGTTGTATGTGTAGTCCTAGAAATATGAATCACTCAAGTCAGGCCCCACCCGCACAGAAGAGTAAAACAGGTCTGACACGCCACAAAGAGTCAAGTTTTTTTACACAGGCGATAACCCAATCGGGTACCACTGGAAATTAGCAATTAATTACAAATTAAAGAAGAAACACACACTCTCTCTCCAAAAATTAAATTCCTTGAGTGTTCGGTCACTTTGAGTTGCGTCGGCTGATGAAGCCACATTTCATCATCTTTATTCTATCATTTTGGCCTCAAAAACCCTAGCAAATGCGTGTAAATACCCTTAAATCCAGCATCTTAGCATTCATGCATGTGCATGTAAATAGTGTATAAAATACTGTAATTAAAGCCAAAATTATAGAATAAATAAAAGAAAAGAAAAATAATAAAATATTGTAAATATTTTATGACCTAAAACCCCGAGACCTAGGCATCTTGATGAATAGGTCGACAAGGAATAAAGTAGGAGGAGATAAGGGTCAAAATACAATAAAATTCCTTTCATTTCAATTCATTCTTTATTCATTTTGGGATCTATTTTTGGTTCCACTTTTATACTTCAAATAAAGAAACTTTATACATGAAAGTTGTAGATACTTTAATAAAGAAAAATACAAAATTGATTTCACTGAAAAATAATGTACAGATAAAAAGTTATGGTCTGAATAAGATTCCAGAACTCCAACTTCCCAGACATGTATCTTGAAAATAAAAACTCGAAATGTAAACTCACCTTTAATTGTATATAGCATATAATAATCTATTTAATGGAGGTGGTTTCGTATTTTTCGGAGTTACGGTTTGAAAGTTGAGTTTTGGATCCTTATTGTATACATGTACAGATTAAAATATTCATTTTATTATTTATTCATTATTTTTATAGTTTTATATTTTTATAACTCTGTAAATATTATTTGTAATATATATGTACATTAAAATCAGAAGAAAAACCCAAATAAACATAAAAATAAAAATACCTATATCTAATACATAGGCATTATACCTATAAATATACCTGTATGATGTATACTTCTATTTTATTAAATACATAAAATACATAAGAAAAATAAAGTAAAAATATAATTAAGTGTATAAAAGTGTTTTGTAATTTTCGAAAATAATAAATAAAAATAAATAAAATAAAAACACAAAATAAAAATTAATTAATAAAATATATAGGTAATATACATATAAGGGGTACAAAAGGGAACTTATAAAATTATACCTCATAAAAATAATTAAAAATCACCACAAAATACCTTATAAAATAAAAAATATTCTTTATTTAATAATCAAAATTTAATTCGCCCATTTTCTATTTTTTATTGAATTAACAAAATCATTTTCCAGGGTTTTTCCTGGTTGGTCCACGTGGACCAACCAGGTGCAAACCCTAGTTGACCCCGGTCAACTAGGCGTTCTTCCTCCCATGCACGCCTGTCAGAGCGTCGTTTGATCTCGATTTCAACAAATTTTTGAGGACGCTCCTTGCACCCTTTCATGTCGTGCCCTCTACAACTTTTGTTCCTCGATTAATGGCCGCCCAGATGATATCTCGATCATTGGACCACTACATTGCTGTCAATCCTTCGGTCTTTGGAGCACCTTAGTCATCTGGTCAAACCCCATATATGCGACCCCCGACCTTCGATTTGATTTTTGAACGTCTCCCCCCATAGGATTAGCTCCCCTTTCGATCCTTGAACCTCCAGGAAGGTGACAGGTTCTCGTTGAGGTCTTCAGGAGGGTCGAGCGACGCCTGAGGAGCTTCCACCACCTCCCCCAACTCCGGCAGTCGAGATACTCCTTCCCTCTGGCTCCGGCCATCGAGGCAGCCCCCATTCCACTTTATTTCGTTCGCATTTTACTCGCCTTAGTCGTAGGTTTAAAAGCCCTCAAGAAATTTCTATTTCCACCGAGTGAATCATCCAATCAAATCCCCTCGCCGGAGCGCACCTCCGTCCGAGCTCCACTCCGTCGCTTTACGCCACCACTCCGCCACTGCTGGACCCAGGCAATTTGCCATGGGTCCTCTCATGCTTTTCTGCAGGTACAAGGACTTTCACGCATGCCTGGAGGTCATTTTGACCTTCGCCGGAGTCGGGCGAGCTCCTCCAGCTCCGCCAGCAACTCCAGCGAACCTCGGCCACCGCCAAGGTGTTTTGAACCTCCCCGCGCATAGAGGAAGCTCCCAGGAAGGTGCAGCCCCATTTTGAAGCTCAGAAGCCACCGGAGCACGGAGATCTAGCCCGGGGAAGTTCGCCTCGCCGACGTTCTTCCCCGTTCTTCCTCCGCGCTTCGCAACCGTTGGATCGGGTCGCCTCTCCAGATTGCACGCCGACCGTCGGATCGTCAGCACTCCACCGTCAAATCTCCATCTGAGATCTAATCTCAGACGTCGAAGCGAAGCGTCATCAGCCGTCAGATCGTCGCCACGTGTCAAGTGAATCAACCACGGCCGTTGGATCGCGCGTAGTAGGGGTATTTTGCATCTAACCCCCGCGCCATTTTTTGTATTTTCATTCAGTCCTTAAACATTTCTCTGAAGTTTAAAAAGTCTTGTAATAATTTTAACTAAGCCCCCGAACTTTTAGTATTTGCAATTAGGTCCTGGCCACGTCACCTCACGTGATCGGTTCACGTGAGGCGCGGGTATTTTGCGTAGGACCCCTCCAGGGGATTAGTATTTCACTTTAGTCCCAGAACTTTGATATTAAGTGTAAACTTTTGGGGATAATTGCATGAGAGCCCCTGGGAGTTTTTGATATTACGTTTATACCCTTCCCGGGCGCGTGCCAGTCACGTGCCCTTGTGGGTATTTTGCAGGCGTACCCTCCTGGGTTTGGATATTTGTACTTGGTCCATTAAATTGAATATTCAATGTTATATTTTGTTGGAAAATTGCAGTACAACCCCTGGATGTTTTGATCTTTGCACTTATATCCCTGCTAGTCTGTGTATTTTTGTATGCTTTGTCTTATTTATTTCACGCATCATATTAACTCCAAAAATTACCAAAAAAAATACCATATCTTCCTGTTAACATGCTGAATTACGCCATAGTTTTGCATTGCATTTTTATTGCATTTTAATATTTATTAAAAATCAAAAACATGCATTTTAGCTACTGTTTGCATCAGAAAATCCATAAAAATTATAAAAACGTTTTGAAAAATTCCAAAAAATATATTTTTTGATTGACTTATCATATTTTAGTGTCAGTCCAAAAATCATTAAAAATTTCAAATCAAAAACCTTAAAAATTCGAAAACACCTAAAAACTTCAAAAAAATCTAAAAAATCATAGAAAACTCCAAAAATTGAAAACTCAGGTTCTGTAGATTCTTTAATTTATTCTCTTTATTTTAAAATGAATTTGGGAAAATTTTGATACTGTTTAGTATTTTTCATTCCCATTTTGATTTCGTCCAGTAGATTTATTCATTGTTTTCCTTTATTTTGACTTTTAAAAATACCAAAAAATTCTAAAAATTCCCCAAAAATCACAAAAACATCTTAAAATTATAAAAAGACCAAAAACACTTTATTCTCTGATTATTGACTATTTTTACCTATTTTTATAAATACCCTTGTCCTTTTTCTCTTATCTTGTATATATACTTAATTATTGAAAAAGAAAATATAAAAATATAAAATATAAAAAGAAAATATAAAATCAGTAAAAATAAAGCCAAAATACAAAATTAAAAAATAAAAAATATATATAAATATATAAAATTAAAAACCCACAAAAACATTTGCATTGCATTTTGTAGACAATACATCACATTCACACACAGACACACACTTGTTGATCTATCATGCCTTGCTCCCTGTGTTCGAACTCTCTACGTACTTGCATCGAATACATCTTTTATGTAGATTTAAAAATATATTTGACTCCACATATGTTTGTCATTGTTTGATATTTGATTGTGGGTTCATTGTTGATTAGATCCGGATTTTGAGTGGTCAGCACTTCGACTGTGTTCCCGCCTTGTGTGGAATACACGACCGCTCCATTTTCGGGTTTATCATCGGCTTTCAAGAAAGACACTCCAAGTCCACCGAGTGCCTCGCACGAAAAATATAAGATAGAGTATTAGACAGATTCACAGAAAAATTTATAAAAATAAATGATTAAGAATTCTAAGAAATACGAAGAGAGAAATAAAAACAAGAAGAACCAAGGGTAATACTACCCGAGATGGAAAATCTAAAAACTTGATTTTCTGAAAACAACCTAAGTCGTGCCTCCCCGCCAACGGTGCCATTTCAAGAACCTTAAAATACCCTTGTTAATTTGTCGAAATTAACTTATAATTGTTCGTTGCAGACGGGTAAATTAGGGATTGATCAAAAACCACTCATTTTAATTATTGTATTAATTAAAGCGAGCGGGCAACTTTTTTTACTTGGTAATTCTAAAGTTGAACTCAAAGAGGCAACTATCTCCTTAGGTTGGTTTTTAGTCAATCTCGAGTTTATGTTTTCCAAGAGGTATTTTTGTATTTTTGAATGTGATGAATGAGTTAAATACAATTTTGGCGAAGTTAAGGGACTAAAGTTACAAACAAACGTGGTCTAAAAATTATGAAACTTGGTTGAGATGTAAATAATGATGAATTAGTCTACTATATTTTTTTGGAATTTTTGAATGCAAAACAAATAAAAAATTAATTTATAAATTCAAACAGTATAATTTTTAATAATCAATTATTATAAATATTAAATCTATTTATTTTTAAGAAATAAAACTATCCAAGATATATCACTATGTAATATATCTCAAAAAAATATTAAACTATAAAAATGTTAAATTTAATATCTATTCAAAATTAATTAGTTAAATATATAAAATGGTTTTTACAGTGCAAAATATGCAGACAAATGCAATTCTTTTTTGGGAACAATGTTACTAAAAGTTAATTCTACTATCGATGAATTTTTGATAATTTTTCAAGCAATGGTTATTTTATATGAATTTCTAAGTTCAAATTGGGTAAAATGTACAAATTTCAATAGGAATAATAATTATTAATTAACCATAGATCATAAAAATATCATGTGCATGTCATAATGTAGAGAATTAATTCTGGAATAAAATGTTATTTCTAGAATAATAAAATGATGTGATGTATATATTCAAATTATAAATAAAGCAAAGGGTTCTCAATGCAAAATTACAAAATAAAATTACTTAAAGATCAGGGAAGGAATTAGTTGTAATTAGATAAACTCATAGGGGAGTTTCTGTAAAAAAAATATAAGGGTCACGTACGAAGCACATGCCCTTGGATGATAGGGGCTCTTCTATAATTACGGTTAACTGTAAGGGCTTCTTCAGAAAAATTCCCCAGGAGGGGGGTGGTCGCACACGTGAGGGAAATTAGCCCCTTCCTCTTTCGATGGAGCTAAGACAAAGGTGGAGCAGGTCCTGGTGGAGTGCGGCGACTCACGGTCGCTGATTTAACCGAAATAAGGTGGTCTTAAGTTCAACACAACGCGTGAACTCAGTCGAAGTGTCGACCACACAAATCTCGATTAAAGTCAACAATTAACCCACACTAAAGATCAATAAATTAGAACTAATGTGGAGTTAAAATTTATTTTTAACTCTGCACAAATGGTGTATAGTGACAAGTATGCAGAGAGTTCGAACACAGGGAGCAAGCAGGGTAATTCACAAAAATGTGCACAAGTATGTGTGTGTGATATGTCTACACTAAGCAAGCAAGCAAAGGTATTTTTGTGGGTTTTTAATTTTTAATTTTTTTTATTTTATTTTAATTTTTTTAATTTTGTATTTTGATTTTAATTTACTGATTTTATATTTTCTTTTTGTATTTTATATTTTTATATTTCTTTTTCAATATTGGAAAGTAAAGACAATATAATAGAAGGCAAGCTAAAATATTTATAAAACTAAGTAAAAATTACCAAAAATTCAGAAACAAATTGTTTTTAGTCTTTTTAGGGTTTTTTACTGTTTTTTTGATTTTTGGAAAATTTTCAAGGTGTTTTTGGTATTTTTAAATACTGAAATAAAGCAAAACAGTGCGAATAAGGCTGGCTGTGAATAAAATGAGATTTAAAAATAGCAACCAGTAGCTCAAAATTTTCACACTATTTTTCAAATAAAAAGGACAAAATAAGGAACAAACAGAAACTGAGTTTTTGATTTTTGGAGTTTTCTACTATTTTATATATTTTTTTGAAGTTTTTGAGTGTTTTTAAATTTTTAGTGTTTTTCTTTTGAACTTTTTAATGATTTTTGGACTGACACTAAAATAGGATAAAATAGACACTAAGTGATTTTTTTGGAATTTTTGGAGGTGTTTTAATATTTTTTTGGTATTTTCTAAGCTAGACAGTGCACAAATAGCGAGTTTTTGATTTTTAATAAATGTGAAAATCAAGTAAAATCAAAAACTAAATATGTGGCGTTAAAGTACACATGTCCAGCAACTTAAGTTCAAAATTTGAGAAATTTTGGAGTTAAAATGATAGGTCAAATAATTAGAGAAAACATCCAAACATCAAACAGTCCTGGCAGGGGTATATGTGCAATATCTCAAACATCCAGGTGCAAACATGCAATTTCCACAAAAATATAGAACTGAATATTTAATTTATAGCATCAAAAAGCAATTACAAAAACCGCAGGGGCACGCAAGCAATTGACCCACCAGGGCGCGTGACTTGCACGCGCCTGGCGAGGGGTAAAACGCAATATTGCAAAACCCTGGGAGCCTACTTGCAAAATATCCAAAAAGTTTACACTTGGTATGAAAGTTTTAGGACTAAAACGAAATGCACAAACGACCGAGGGTATCCTTGAAAAATGCCCACCCCCTCACGTGTACAGGTCACGTGAGGTGACGTGGCGAAGGACCTAAGTGCAAATATTGGAAGTATGGGGGTCTTTGTGCAAATATTACAAAATTTTTACGCTACAGACAAAAGTTTAAATACTAAATATTAAATACAAAAATTGCGAGGGCTGGGATGCAAAATACCCTCGACGGCGGAAGATCGGACGGTGGGATGAATCCCACTTATCCACGTGGCGTGTCCTGGGTCCGCGATGCCCCTTCAGATCCGACGCTCGGATTAGATCTCCGCGAGGAGATCGACGGCTGCTGAGGCGGCTTGATCGAACGGTCGGTGGATCACCTGGAGTTGCGGCTCGATCAGACGGTGGAGAAGCGAGGAGGAAGAACAGGGAAGAGCACCGGCGAAGGCGCGCTTCCCCGACTCCGATCTCGCTCCTCAGGCGATGGATGCGCTCCAAAATGGAGCTGCAGACTCCTGGAAGGTCCCTCTATGGACTGGAAGGCTCTGATTCGTCGGAGAGGCGTCGGGGTGCTGGCGCGAAGGCGGCGGAGCTCTCAGCTCCAGGTATCTCCGGCGGAGGTCGCAAAATGCCTTCCAGGTGCGTTCGCTGCCCTTTGACCTGCAGTAAATGGTGAAAAGGTCCAGGGCAAATTGCCTGGACCTCGCGGAGGCGTAGGGGTGCGTGATGTGCGGCGGTGGACGCAAAGAGCGACGGTGGTCGGAGGTGTCTCCGGCGAGTGCTCGATTTGGCGAATCGATGCACAGATGAAATGGATGAACGGGGGAAAAGGTAGCTGGGAATGCAAGGGATAAAATGATGGCGAAAAACTAAGGGAATGATACGACCTCGAGCCCAGATCAGGCGAGGGAAGAGGGTACCTCGACGGCGGTCGCCGGAGGTTGGAACACGCCCCAAACTTGGCTGGTTCACCGCCCTGACGAGCGCTCCACAGAGCTGTCACCTCCGGGATCTCAAAGCAAGGTCAAGGGGAAAAGTTTGGCTGGAATTTGCGGTTCAAAGAAGAAGGGAAAGTGATGGGTTTGGTTTTGATACATGGTGGTCGAGCGAGTTTCGAGGCGAGATTTCGAGCAGATGGAAAAGATCTGGTAGGATCTAAGAGGCCGGCGGAGATCTAGGATCTATAGTGATCAATTTTCAAGAAGGAGTCGGCCTCCCTCGAGCAACGCCTTGATGGCGAAAAAATCGAGAAAAGCGGGGGTCACGGGTGCCTGACAAGGGCCACAGGGCTAGGGCCAGGGAGTTGACCCGAGGTCAACTTCCCAAGCCACCTGGTTGGTCCACGTGGACCAACCAGGAAAAAGCCCTGGATGTTTTATTAAATTATTTAAAAATAGAAATAGCCCTGGAAAAAAGCCCTGGAAAACGTGGACCAACCAGGTTATGTATCTATGTATTTTATTTTTAAGTATTTTATTTTTGGTTTTTATTTAGGTTTTATTCTTATTTTAATGTACATAATTATTATAAGTAATATTTACAACATTATAGAAATATAAAAATGAATAAATATTGAATAAAGAATAAATTGAATATTTTATTCGGTACACTGTACAACGAGGGTCCAAAACTCAACTTTCAAACCGTAGCTCCGCCAAATGCGAAACCACCGCCATTAAATAGCTTATTTTCTTCTATATACAATTAAAGGTGAGTATGCTGCATTTGGAGTTGTCGTTTGTGAGATACGGGTCTGGGAAGTTGGGATTCTGGACTTTTATTCAGACCATAACTTTTTATCTGTACATTATTTTTCTGTGAAATCAATTTTGTATTTTTCTTTATTAAAGTATCTACAATTTTCATGTACAAAGTTTCTTTATTTGGTGTATAACAAGTGGAACCAAAAATAGGTCCCAAAATGAATAAGAAATGAATAAAATGAATAGGTATTTTGACTGTGTTTTTGACCTTATCTCCCCCTACTTTATTCCTTGTCGACCTATTCATCAAGATGCCTAGGTCTCGGGGGTTTTGGGTCATAAAATATTTGCAATATTTTATTCTTTTTCTTTTCTTTATTTATTCTATAATTTTGGCCTTAATTACAGTAATTTATACACTAATATGATGCACATGCATGAATGCTAAGATGATGATTTTAATGCTATTTACAGGCATTTGCTAGGGTTTTTGGTGCCAAAATGATAGAATAAAGATGATGAAATGTGGATTCATCATCCCCCTATACTTTACCTTTGCTAGTCCCTAGCAAACACTTATGCAATAAGTGCTGAAAGAAAAAGAAAGAAAAGAAAAAGAAGAAAATTAGATTAAGTTTAATTATCGAACTTGTCTTCGCAAAATCAAAGTTTGGAGCTTAAGTCGGACCTTTGGAATTTTAGTGCGGTCGGAACCTTAATGAGAGCCAAGTTTGAAATCCAACAGTCCTTGAGAATCCCAAAACTCTGTCCAAGTCTCCTCAATAGCCAGGTCAGAAATACTTCAACTCATACGCAAACTCTTACGACTATGAATCTGACTTGTACAGTGTAAGTGATATGTAGCTCCCCACCTCAGAAGTGACAAAGAGACAACCTCCCCCAACCTGGTAACTCTAATGCCTCGGTCTAGCAACTCTTTCCTCGAGAAGCGGGGTATTCCCTTCTAAGTTCAAGTGCAACCGGCTCAAGAAGAGGGGAAAGAAGTATAGACTTTTGGGAGCTCAACCAGTGTAGCTAAGTCTCCCGCTGCAAGCTTCATGAGATGTGACATGGATACCATAAGCTTTTGCTTTATTGGACTATATACACTCCGGTGGGGTTATTAAATTTTCAGTCCGACCCACCACTTTTTTTTTGGAGTTCTTTCTTTTTTTTTTCTTTTTTCTAAGTGCATCTGTACAACATATCTACATGGTGCAGCATATATACAAGAAATTTTCCTCTTGAGCCAGTAGACTATCCCTCTTTTGAAGCTTTATTGCAACCCACGGCTTCTGTCTTTAGCCTTCATCACCACTAGACCAAGTTGAGGTGCACTCCCTTCACTATAAGAAGAAGAGAGGTTCCGCCTAGAAGTACTACCCTCATATGCTACCCCAAGCCAAAGGAAACTGCCTTCTCACCACCTCATCCGTGGAGAGCTATGTGAAAGGTGCAGGTGTCCAAGTTAGGTCATTATCAACAAGAGTCGTGCGTGTGCTCTGAAATACTCTACTAGGCAGTCAAGAATCCATTGAACCAAGTCCCATGATCCTCAAAGAATTAAGTCAACTAGACCTGAAGTACCTCAAACCCAGTTCCTATAAGGTTCCTGTTATTAGGTAGATTTTAAGGTCCAATCAAGCTCCAATCTCCGGATTTTACTTAGACTTGTTCAACTATCAAACTCAATCCGAAAAATGCGAATGCTATGCAAATGCAATGCAGAAAATATTTTTGTGATGCAATTTTCAAAGATTTTGAACTTTTTATGGATTTTTGAAAAGATGATGCATGCGTATGCAGATGCAAAAAATTTTTTTGTATTTTTTCAAAAAGATTTTTCAAATGTTTTTGGATTTTAATTTTGCAAATGTTTTTGGGCTTTTTGAAAACAAAAGGTTTTGGCTAAAAACTAGGTGAAAATATGTACACGGGAGTGCTTCTTATATACACAAGAAGTGGATTTCTAGAATTTACAAGGGTAAATGGTCAGTTTTATACATATATATATAGTGGATTTTTAGTGTGATGTAAATATTCCTTAAACTTATTTGACACATGTTTTTCAAAGAATTTTTGAAAACTATAGTCCAAAATAATCTTTACAATCATTTTTGCAAACATGTACACACATTTGAAAATCTTTTTGCAAAGGTTTTCCAAACAGTATGTATAGATTTTTCAAAATATTTTTGCAACCATTTTTCAAACCATTTGCAAATCATTTTTTCAAGCATTTTATTTCACACAAAGAAAATAAATTTTACAAACCACACATTTTTACACAGGTTGAAAACATGTAACAAAACATTTTCAAAATAGTTTTCAATAGATGTTCACAAAGATTTTCAAACTATTTTTCAAACATTTTGCAAAAAACATTTTCACCTGATTTATTAATCAGTATATACAAAAAGAATTTGAAGAATAACCACATCTTTTTATTAAGGAATTTTAATGAATTTTGATGAATTATTAGCCATATTTATTAAGAAAATACGAAAGTACGAGTTATGGCTAAAGTATATACGCAGTATATACGACCCCCCTATACTTAGCTTGAGCTATGTCCTCATAGATCGGAGAGAAAAAAGAAGAGATAACTCGTACTAAGTATAAGCAAGTCTAAAGAATAAAGGAATAATGAATGAATCAACGAATGAGAAGTTGACCGTCCCCCCTATACTTAGGATCAAATAATCCTAAGTATAGCAGACTGTACACAACGCAGGGAGGGTCAAGGGCGGGAATGAACAGATCGTACTCAGATTGTCTCCCCCTATACTTAGGGTAAAATATCCCTAAGTATAGACAAGAAGAGGAGACAATGGAGAGGATCAAAGAATGGAAATACTCGGGGTGTACGCCCCCCTATACTTAGGACAAAGTACGTCCTAAGTATGGAAAACTGTCTACAAGGGCGGCACCTTTTTGATAGATGGAAAAGAAGAAAAGAAGAAAAGAAGAAAATGCATTAACAGATGAAATCGTGATATGAACAGCTGGATCTGTACAGCGAAAGATGGAAATGCTCACTGTGTATGAGATGCAGATGATGTGAGTCAAAGAGTACCTCTCATACCAGAAGAATGGGGGCAACGTCAATGGTCGGTGGATCATGATCAAGATATAGTTTCAGGCGTTGACCATTGACGCGGAAGGTAGAGGAAGATGACGGTTCGGATATGTCGATGCTGCCATTGTCATGTACCTTCCTGACCACATATGGACCTTTCCACTTGCTCTGCAACTTCCCTGGGAATAATTTCAGCCTGGAATCAAACAACCATACTCTCTGATCTGGCTCAAACTGTTTATGGCTGATATGCGAATCGTGCCATGTCTTCACTTTCTCTTTGTACTGTAGGCTGTTCGAAAAGGTTGTGTCTCTCAGTTCTTCCAGGGCTGCCAATTCTGCTCTTCTCTGGTCTCCTACACTCTCGGGATCCAAAAGCAACTCAGTGACTGCCCAAAAAGATTTGTGCTTGATTTCCACTGGCAAATGGCACGGCTTGCCATAGACGAGACGAAAGGGAGATGTCCCCAATGGATTCTTGAAAGAAGTCCGATAAGCCCACAAGACCGAGTCCAAGAGTTGTGACCAATCCTTTCGGTCTGGGCGGACAACTTTTTGCAAGATAGTCTTTATCTCCCGATTCGATACTTCGGCAAGACCATTAGTCTGAGGGTGATAAGGAGTGGCAACCCGATGGTCAATGCCGAACTCGTCTGCAAGGGCCCTGACTTTGTCATTGATGAAGTGAGACCCCCCGTCTGAAATCAAGACTCTAGGTACCCCGAACCGTGAAATGATATTTTTCCTCAAGAATTTGCACACGGTTTTCGCATCTGCGGCTCGGGCGGGGATGGCCTCAACCCATCGGCTGACATAATCCACAGCGAGCAAAATATGCTCGAATCCCTGACTTTTAGGAAATGGGCCCATGAAATCAATCCCCCATGCATCAAAAACCTCACAAAAGTGAATGGGTTGCATGGGCATCATGTCTCTCTGTCCGCAGGTTCCCATTTTCTGACAGTCAGTACATCTCTTCACGAACTTATCAGAATCCTTGAAGAGAGTAGGCCACCATTGGCCGGATTGAAGCACCTTCTGTGCTGTCCTTTTTCCAGAATGATGTCCTCCTGCCTCAAGCTTGTGGCAATATGTGAGGACGCTTTGCTGCTCTTCTTGAGGAATGCACCTCCTCCAGATACTATCCCCTCCTTCATGATAAAGGACGGGATCCTCCCAATGATAAAACTTGGCCTTAGCTAGGAAGGTCTCGAGTTTCTGTCTGGGCCAACCCTGAGGGACTGTCTTGGCAACAAGATAGTTTACAAAGTCCGCATACCATGGGAGTGAGGTGACAGCCAAGATCGCCTCATCTGGAAATGTTTCTGTGATAGGTGCGCTGGACTCAGATTCCTCAAGATTCTCCAACCTGGAGAGATGATCCGCCACCACATTCTTGACTCCAGGCTTATCCTTAATCTCAATATCAAATTCCTGGAGTAGAAGGATCCATCTGGTGAGACGTGATTTGGTATCCTTCTTAGCCATTAAGTACCGGATGGCGGTATGATCAGTGTAGATTGTCACTCTAGATCCGATAATATATGATCGATACTTATCAAGAGCGAAAACTACGGCCAACATCTCTTTCTCAGTCACAGTGTAATTCCGCTGCGCGGCATCCAAAGTCCGGCTGGCGTAGTGAATGGCAAAAGGTAAACCATCCCTCCTCTGTCCAAGCACAGCCCCAACGGCAAAATCTGAAGCATCCGTCATGATCTCGAATGGGAGAGACCAATCAGGTGGCTGAAGGACAGGAGCAGAAACAACCATATTCTTGAGAGTCTCAAATGATTCAAGACACTTATCATTAACAATAAACTCGGTGTCTTTTGTCAGCAAGTCAGTGAGTGGTCGGGCAATTCGACTGAAGTCCTGAATGAACCGTCGGTAGAAACCGACATGCCCCAGGAAAGACCGTAACTGACGCAAATTGGACGGCGGATTGAGTTTTCTGATGATATCCACCTTGGCGGGATCGACCTCCATGCCTCTGTTGGAGACGATATGACCAAGGACCGTCCCTTGAGTCATCATGAAATGACTCTTCTCCCAGGATAAGACAAGATTGATCTCAATGCAGCGCTTCAGCACACGGTCTAGGCAGTCAAGACAAGCGTCGAACCCGTCGCCATAGACCGAGAAGTCATCCATGAAGACCTCTAAACAGTCACCCACCATGTCCGAGAAGATGGACAACATGCATCTTTGGAATGTCGCCGGAGCGTTACATAGACCAAAGGGCATCCGTCTAAAAGCATAAGTCCCAAACGGACAGGTGAATGTCGTTTTCTCCTTGTCTTCGGGCGCAATGGCCACTTGATTGTATCCAGAGTACCCATCAAGGAAACAGTAATGACTCTTCCCAGCTAGCCGCTCAATAATCTGATCAATGAAGGGTAGCGGGAAGTGATCCTTCTTGGTGGCCTCATTCAATCGTCTGTAGTCCACACAGACCCTCCAAGAAGTTGGTACTCTGGTAGCGATCTCCTCTCCAGATTCATTGACAACTGTAGTGATACCCGTCTTCTTGGGTACCACATGTAAAGGACTTACCCACTTGGAGTCGGAGATGGGGTAGATAAAATCGGCGCTCCACCACTTGGAAATTTCTTTCATGACTACGTCCCGAAGATTCGGGTTCAGCCGTCGTGGGAACTCACGCGACGGCCTAGCGTTATCCTCAAGATAAATGTGGTGAGAGCACAGGGCCGGACTAATCCCCTGGAGATCAGCTATACTCCAACCGATTTCCTTGCGGTTCCTTTCAAGAACCTCCATCAGACGAGATTCTTGTTCTCCAGTCAGATCTGCTGAGATGATGACTGGGTGCATCTCTGGCTCACCCGCAAGGAATCTATACTTCATTGACTGCGGAAGAGGTTTCAGTTCTGGACAACTGGGAGGTGGCAGATCTGGCTTCTGGTATGTCTGCGTGAAGGCGACCAGGTCTGCATGGGAGAACTCTCGCTCTGCATGAATTTCTGACGAAAGGCGGCCTGCTGAATCATCTATAAACTGCACTGGCTCGCACTCTGTCATGGCTGTTGGCTCAGAAGGAATCAGACAAGGCAAATAATCATCAAAGTCATCCCAGTCTATGTCTGAATCCGAGGGGTCTGAAGAAGATGAGAAAGAATGGAACTCATCTGCACCACTCATCACAATACTATCAGCCTCGGGTGTATCCTCGTCCAGGAGTGTGCTCTCCCGACTCTCGACTGCCATGAGCTTGAGATACAGTGAATCTGTAGGCAAGGCGAGGGTCGGTGCTACAGGATCTGTCCAGTTTGATTCATCATCAGTCATCTCAAAATCACAAACCTGGTGGATGTCTAGCTCCTCCTCTGTCATCTGCGCTGCTTCACTGGACTGCTCTGAGCATTCTAACTCTCTAGCCCTGGTTTCCTCGATCGTCTCTATTTGTATGGTCTCGCCCTCTACGCGAAAGCATACCTTCCCGCAATCATGGTCAGTCACCGCCTTGGCTGTGGCCAAGAATGGGCGTCCAAGTATGATGGGGGCATCGGTTACCGACTCAGGGATCTCCATGTCCAACACTACGAAGTCCACGGGGAATTTCAGGCCCTGAATGGTAACGACCACGTCTTTCAATAACCCCTTCAGCCTCTTTATCGATCTGTCAGCAAACTGAAGCACTGTTCTGCTTCGAAGAAGAGGGCCAAACTCGAATCGCTTGAGTAAGGCTGCCGGAAGGAGGTTAATTGAAGAGCTACTGTCTAATAGAGTACGATCAAACTGCTGCTCCTGAATCTCGCATCTGACATAGGGAGCTCCGGCATCTGGTCGCTTGGCTGGCAGCTTGTTCTGGATGGTGCAGCATGTGTCATGAGTGAGCATATGGATTTGATCTCTGTGCCTCTTCTTCCTTCGGACAGTAGTTGTATCTTTCAAGTTCTTTTTGAAGAAGGGGATATGCTCAAATGCTTCTCGTAGAGTCAGCTGAATGTGGAATCTGTCAATCATCTGATTGCCGAACTCTACCTGCTGATCTTTTTTTGGATTTTCTTTTTTATTCCCCTTCGTACGGCGGAGTGCCTCAGGGAAGGGGATGGTAATGGCCTCCTCAGATTGAGGACTAGGAATTGGTCCATGTGCCTGTGAAGAAGAAGGATCCACACAGCAATCATCATCCACCACATATGGATCCGCAATTTGAACAGAAACCTTTTCTTTATTCATTTTTTTGTTTTTCTTGTTGTTCCCACAGTCCTTGGGTACAAAATGTGGCAACATCACAGATGGTGGCTCAACAAAAGTGGATGCGGTGGCCTCAGCACCACCACTAGCACCAGTCTTCGCGGCATCAGCACCGCGCTCTGGTTCATCATCCAAAATGGTGGCATCAGCACCACCGTCTGTATCTGGTATCACGACGGCATCAGCACCGTCGTCTTGGACTCCATCATTGGTGGCATCAGAACCACCGTCTTCAATATCATCATGCGCGGCATCAGCACCGCTCCTCTGCTCCTCTGGCTCTCCTGATTCTGCGTCTGGTTGTTGCTCAGAAGAGGCGCCACCGGCTGGCATCCTACCGCTCCTAGTAGTAACAAAATCAGCATCATGATAGGAATAAGATATGTCACTCAAATAATCACTATGAGAGGTATCCTCTGTGAACTCTACCTGCTCAGATTTCCTTTTCAGATTGTTCGGGTTAGGTTCAATCTGAGCGGGTATGGCGGCCTTGCCTTTCATAATGTCCCTCATCTCCTGCCGGAATTCAACCATTTCTTGCCTGAAAGAGGCTCGCTGTTCAGATAGCAAGCGGGCAAGATCATCGAGAGCTGGGTTCTCAAAAGCGGGAACCTGAGAACCGGATGGTTGTCCCTGCGGGAGATGAGGTTGCTGCTGTTGTTGCTGATACTGAGGGGGAGGATGGTGATAAGAATGCTGAGGCTGCTGTCGCTGCCTCCACTGCTGTCCCTGATAGGTGGGACGAGGACCACTCTGAAACTGTTGCTGGTGGGCATACTGGGGCTGCTGTTGTGGTTGCTGCTGGCTGCTCTGCTGTCCTTGGGCAGGGTTCTGCTGCTGGGATGAGGATCCACCATTGCCCCAACGGAATCCGGGGTGATCACGACGAATCCCGGGCTGAGGGTACCGGTCGTACCAAATCCCATTGACTTCCATCAATGGTTCCTGCTCAAAGGAAGGTGGAGGAAGAACGGCCAATGGCTGCTCCGGCTGATAAACCACTATCTGAGTCTCCTGAGACGATGGTCTCTCTGGATGGTACTGTAGCAATGACACCGGCTCTGCCTGGATATGGTTCACCTGGCGGTATGAGGTAGAGGTTTGGTTGGTATTGCTACTGCTGGGGTCAGCCCGTGACCTGGGAGGCTGTTGGGAATGAGTCTGTGCCTCCTGAATACATAGAATTTGAGTCTTCAGGTCACTCATAGTTTTGGTGAGAAGGTCCATCTGAGCAAGACCTTGATTCTGCTTCTTCTCGAGGATCTCCATGCGGTCCAATTTCTCACTGATAATGCCCATGTCGGCTGCTGCTGATTCGGCTTGGGCTGCGGCTACCGACGTTGTATTGGGACCGGCATCGATGCGTGCGATCCTCTGGAATGATCCTGCTCCTTGCGGGGGCTTCTGCTGAGTGTAGACTCGGGCTTGGGTCATCACGGTTGAATTCTCTGCCATGCCTTCATAGATGGCCCAGACGTCGTCTTCACCCTTGGAAAAGTATGATCCACCGCAAGAGGCGTTGACAAGCCCCTGCAGCTCCGGTGTCAGCCCACAGAAGAAACTCTGAACCAAATTGGGCTTGGATATATCATGATGTGGACACCGGTCGATGAGCTCTCTGAATCGATCCCAGGCTTCATGAAATTGTTCATTTGGGATCATGACAAAATTGCTAATCATAGCTCTAGCTGCATTGGTCCGGCCGAGAGGATAGTATTTCTTCAAAAATGCGCTCCGGAGATCTGCCCAAGTGTCGACGAACTGCCCAAGATGCTTGAGCCAATATGCGGCTCTATCAACCAAAGAGAATGGAAAGGCGATCATCTTGATTGTGTCCTCGGTTATCAACCGATCATGGATAGTGCTGCATATCATCTCAAATTCTTGGAGATGGAGGTGCGGCTCTTCGGTCGGCAACCCATGGAACTTGGGTAGCAGCTGGATCGTGTGGGGCCGAAGCTCGAAATCTCCGTGGATGGGCGGGAGTCTGATCCACCGGTGAGTGAGGGATGCGGCTGGGTTGTGCAACTCCCTCATAATGGTCTGTGGCGGTCGCTCGGCGTCTGGATCTGCTCCTCCTGCATCAGGTCCTCCTCCTCCACCACCTTCTCCGCCAGCACGGTTCTCTCTCATCTGAGCTATCTCCCTCATGAGATCACCCATGAATGTACCCTGATCATGGATCTACCTCTGCATAGTCTCCAGGGATGCTAACAAGGAATTATTGATGGCTGCCTGATCAAATAGGAATGGAGGGTGCTCATGATCATCTTCATGCTCGCCTCTGTCTGCCATGGCTGGATTTTCTGAAAAAGCAAAAGAGGCCATCTCAGGTGCTGTCGAATGAGCTGAACACTGTGATGCACTGAATTCTGACACTCTTGGACTGATGGAAGGAGAATGAGAAGGGTGGTCGAGGGGGAACAGGGTGGAGGTAAACTCAGGCTCGGAGAGCGGGCTCTCCGAGGTATTCCTAGATGAATAAGGAGGAGTGCGGGATAGCGGTGCCGACAAAGTTGGCCTAAGAGATCTCCATCCCATCATCTTGATTATTGGTAAGAGCCGAGGGAATGTAGAAGAAGAAGAGTGAAATGAGATGCAACAAAATTGCGCACGATTGTGCGGTGTTTTTGATCTTGACCTAAATAAATCTAGCAATCAAACACAAAGCAGGGGTGAGTTCACCAACTCAACACGTGAAGCCGTGAAGGTTCGGCTCTTATCTTGTCAATTTTAGCTTGATTCAGGAATTTAGCTTTTAAGGAGTCCTTAGAACGCTACGCCTAAAGGAGAGAGAGTACTGCCGGAAAAGTATCACGTACTTGTCCTCCTCCTGTGTAACCTGTAGCTTGCACTTTTTGAGGTCCTTGTAACCCTTCCTGGATCCCTACTCAGCCAAAGAATAAGAGAGGAAGCCAATAGGCGAAACCGATACTTCGGAACTCGCTCGCAACGGAATCACCTGTGAGCGTGCAAGAACCTACTCGGACGCAAGACGATGAGACAGACACCCCCGTGAAGGCGTGGCCTAGGCTCGATACTTCGGACAAGGTCGATGCTCTACACAATAGAGAGTCACCAATGTTGACCAAGCCCTACTCGTCCACGTACGATAGAAGCGCCAATACTTCGGAAATCCAGGCGATACACAAGGCAGCCACAAGCTGGGTTTTTGGCTCTAATCCTTACGAAGCGCTCACCTTACTTAGAAGGAGACCTTCCCATGCAACCTGAATACAAGTGAGGGTGTTACTCTCCCCAAGCAATGAATCCAATTACCGATTTTATTTTTGGTCAAGTTTTCTTAGTAGTCCCTTTTTTTAATTTTTTTGGTGTTATCGCTTCTTTTGAGTAGATTCAAACAAGTGCCTAACGATTTTTGTGTTTTCTTGATCCTACTTTATCCAAAAACAGAGGGAGAATAGAGTCGGAAAAGCCGTGCAAGTTGGCACAAAGATGGAAATCTCACCTTTGTGCCTAAATGATGGATGCCAAGTTAGAAGACTTACAGCGAATCCCAGCTCTCTCCATGCGGGATGCAAAGCAGAATTTTTAAACCTAATCTATATGCCGATATGCACAACGGAAATCGTCCTAGAACAGGAAACTGCTAGCGTGAAGAACCACAAGTCGGCCACTTATCTTTAACCTAAGAGTCCGGTCTTGGCTTACCCCTCCTCTTCTCGACACACTCGAGTTCAGGAGTAGCGCTTGATGGGGCTCGCTCGCGGCACACGGGTTAAGGGGCTAACTGTTTAATTTTTAACTAAGTCCAAATACGAGCTATAGGTACATGCAAAGGTTATTAGTGTGTTTGGACCTAAGTTAATCGATCAAGCAGGCCTAAATCTAAGAGCTCAATCCACAAAAGAAAGTGAAAAATGAAAACAAAACCGGAAAATGACAAGCGAGGAAAACTCGTCAAAAACCGCGGTGAGCCCCCAAGTGAACAAACACCTGGAAATTGGGCCCGGTAGTGTCCAAAAGTCCAAGTGTACCTGTATTATTACAAATTATAAGAGTCACTCTCTCACAGAAATAAAATGTAAGCTAACTAATCACTCTCTCTCTCACTCCTCCTGCTCTCTCCTGCCGGCTTGGCCCAAGAAGGCCGGCTCCGCTTCCCAAGGTAGCTCCGGTTCACCTAAGCGGTTCGCCTCGCTCCGCGGTCCCTCGCAAGAAGATAAGAAAGGAAATGGTCAGATAGCTCAACAAGATATATCAAAACTGCAAGAGATAGAAAGTAAGGCTATGGTAGACAATCAACACAATCAAACAAAATGTGAACTACTCGCTGTTGCTCCCCGGCAACGGCGCCATTTGATTTAACCGAAATAAGGTGGTCTTAAGTTCAACACAACGCGTGAACTCAGTCGAAGTGTCGACCACACAAATCTCGATTAAAGTCAACAATTAACCCACACTAAAGATCAATAAATTAGAACTAATGTGGAGTTAAAATTTATTTTTAACTCTGCACAAATGGTGTATAGTGACAAGTATGCAGAGAGTTCAAACACAGGGAGCAAGCAGGGTAATTCACAAAAATGTGCACAAGTATGTGTGTGTGATATGTCTACACTAAGCAAGCAAGCAAAGGTATTTTTGTGGGTTTTTAATTTTTAATTTTTTTTATTTTATTTTAATTTTTTTAATTTTGTATTTTGATTTTAATTTACTGATTTTATATTTTCTTTTTGTATTTTATATTTTTATATTTCTTTTTCAATATTGGAAAGTAAAGACAATATAATAGAAGGCAAGCTAAAATATTTATAAAACTAAGTAAAAATTACCAAAAATTCAGAAACAAATTGTTTTTAGTCTTTTTAGGGTTTTTACTATTTTTGTGATTTTTGGAAAATTTTCAAGGTGTTTTTGGTATTTTTAAATACTGAAATAAAGCAAAACAGTGCGAATAAGGCTGGCTGTGAATAAAATGAGATTTAAAAATAGCAACCAGTAGCTCAAAATTTTCACACTATTTTTCAAATAAAAAGGACAAAATAAGGAACAAACAGAAACTGAGTTTTTGATTTTTGGAGTTTTCTACTATTTTATATATTTTTTTGAAGTTTTTGAGTGTTTTTAAATTTTTAGTGTTTTTCTTTTGAACTTTTTAATGATTTTTGGACTGACACTAAAATAGGATAAAATAGACACTAGGTGATTTTTTTTGGAATTTTTGGAGGTGTTTTAATATTTTTTTGGTATTTTCTAAGCTAGACAGTGCACAAATAGCGAGTTTTTTATTTTTAATAAATGTGAAAATCAAGTAAAATCAAAAACTAAATATGTGGCGTTAAAGTACACATGTCCAGCAACTTAAGTTCAAAATTTGAGAAATTTTGGAGTTAAAATGATAGGTCAAATAATTAGAGCAAACATCCAAACATCAAACAGTCCTCGCAGGGGTATATGTGCAATATCTCAAACATCCAGGTGCAAACATGCAATTTCCACAAAAATATAGAACTGAATATTTAATTTATAGCATCAAAAAGCAATTACAAAAACCGTAGGGGCACGCAAGCAATTGACCCACCAGGGCGCGTGACTTGCACGCGCCTGGCGAGGGGTAAAACGCAATATTGCAAAACCCTGGGAGCCTACTTGCAAAATATCCAAAAAGTTTACACTTGGTATGAAGTTTTAGGACTAAAACGAAATGCACAAACGACCGAGGGTATCCTTGAAAAATGCCCACCCCCTCACGTGTACAGGTCACGTGAGGTGACGTGGCGAAGGACCTAAGTGCAAATATTGGAAGTATGGGGGTCTTTGTGCAAATATTACAAAATTTTTACGCTACAGACAAAAGTTTAAATACTAAATATTAAATACAAAAATTGCGAGGGCTGGGATGCAAAATACCCTCGACGGCGGAAGATCGGACGGTGGGATGAATCCCACTTATCCACGTGGCGTGTCCTGGGTCCGCGATGCCCCTTCAGATCCGACGCCTCGGATTAGATCTCCGCGAGGAGATCGACGGCTGTTGAGGCGGCTTGATCGAACGGTCGGTGGATCACCTGGAGCTGCGGCTCGATCAGACGGTGGAGAAGCGAGGAGGAAGAACAGGGAAGAGCACCGGCGAAGGCGCGCTTCCCCGACTCCGATCTCGCTCCTCAGGCGATGGATGGGCTCCAAAATGGAGCTGCAGACTCCTGGAAGGTCCCTCTATGGACTGTAAGGCTCTGATTCGTCGGAGAGGCGTCGGGGTGCTGGCGCGAAGGCGGCGGAGCTCTCAGCTCCAGGTATCTCCGGCGGAGGTCGCAAAATGCCTTCCAGGTGCGTTCGCTGCCCTTTGACCTGCAGCAAATGGTGAAAAGGTCCAGGGCAAATTGCCTGGACCTCGCGGAGGCGTAGGGGTGCGTGATGTGCGGCGGTGGACGCAAAGAGCGACGGTGGTCGGAGGTGTCTCCGACGAGTGCTCGATTTGGCGAATCGATGCACAGATGAAATGGATGAACGGGGGAAAAGGTAGCTGGGAATGCAAGGGATAAAATGATGGCGAAAAACTAAGGGAATGATACGACCTCGAGCCCAGATCAGGCGAGGGAAGAGGGTACCTCGACGGCGGTCGCCGGAGGTTGGAACACGCCCCAAACTTGGCTGGTTCACCGCCCTGACGAGCGCTCCACAGAGCTGTCACCTCCGGGATCTCAAAGCAAGGTCAAGGGGAAAAGTTTGGCTGGAATTTGCGGTTCAAAGAAGAAGGGAAAGTGATGGGTTTGGTTTTGATACATGGTGGTCGAGCGGGTTTCGAGGCGAGATTTCGAGCAGATGGAAAAGATCTGGTAGGATCTAAGAGGCCGGCGGAGATCTAGGATCTATAGTGATCAATTTTCAAGAAGGAGTCAGCCTCCCTCGAGCAACGCCTTGATGGCGAAAAAATCGAGAAAAGCGGGGGTCACGGGTGCCTGACAAGGGCCACAGGGCTAGGGCCAGGGAGTTGACCCGAGGTCAACTTCCCAAGCCACCTGGTTGGTCCACGTGGACCAACCAGGAAAAAGCCCTGGAAAATGTTTTATTAAATTATTTAAAAATAGAAATAGCCCTGGAAAAAAGCCCTGGAAAACGTGGACCAACCAGGTTATGTATCTATGTATTTTATTTTTAAGTATTTTATTTTTGGTTTTTATTTAGGTTTTATTCTTATTTTAATGTACATAATTATTATAAGTAATATTTACAACATTATAGAAATATAAAAATGAATAAATATTGAATAAAGAATAAATTGAATATTTTATTCGGTACACTGTACAACGAGGGTCCAAAACTCAACTTTCAAACCGTAGCTCCGCCAAATGCGAAACCACCGCCATTAAATAGCTTATTTTCTTCTATATACAATTAAAGGTGAGTATGCTGCATTTGGAGTTGTCGTTTGTGAGATACGGGTCTGGGAAGTTGGGATTCTGGACTTTTATTCAGACCATAACTTTTTATCTGTACATTATTTTTCTGTGAAATCAATTTTGTATTTTTCTTTATTAAAGTATCTACAATTTTCATGTACAAAGTTTCTTTATTTGGTGTATAACAAGTGGAACCAAAAATAGGTCCCAAAATGAATAAGAAATGAATAAAATGAATAGGTATTTTGACTGTGTTTTTGACCTTATCTCCCCCTACTTTATTCCTTGTCGACCTATTCATCAAGATGCCTAGGTCTCGGGGGTTTTGGGTCATAAATTATTTGCAATATTTTATTCTTTTTCTTTTCTTTATTTATTCTATAATTTTGGCCTTAATTACAGTAATTTATACACTAATATGATGCACATGCATGAATGCTAAGATGATGATTTTAATGCTATTTACAGGCATTTGCTAGGGTTTTTTGTGCCAAAATGATAGAATAAAGATGATGAAATGTGGATTCATCAGTCGCGCGTGAGGGTTGACGGTTGCAGATGTCCTACGTGGTGAGGAATGGAATGCTGGAGGTGATGTATCCTCGAGATGGAGTGGCAGAGTGTGGCAGGGTCGAGGCGGTGCATGCGGAGGCATGGAGATGCACACAGTCGTGAGTTTGTTGGAGGGAGAAGGTGACAAGTCGACTTCTGTGGTAGCGTGATGAATATCTTCAAGTGGAGCACGGAGGGAAAGGTTGCAGATGTCGATTCGACGGTTCTTGGAGTTGGCGAAAGTCAGATACTATGATGAAGGGCTCTGAGGACTACTCCCGCATGGACGGCGATAATGAAGGACGGTCTATTGATGCTGATGTTGGTGAGCGAAGGTGCAAATGAGCAGGGTGGTGATTGGTCGAGGGAGGAAAAAGAATAAGGAACAAAGGAAAGGGGGGGAATAGAGGAAAGAAAAAGAGGGAAGAGGATATGGTGTTCACCTGGAATGAAGAGTACGGTGGTCCTCTCCCGGTCGTCGATTCGATCTAGGCCAGCAGATAGCTCGTGAAGCTTGATGAGATCACACCTTGAAGGAGGCTTTTCCTGAGATGGAGATCCCTGTCATCGGCCTCTATCTCTAACTCCCTCTCTTATTCTGATGAAACTTGGCATTTGGTGGATGGATGGAATATGGGCTTGACGATAGCTTTTATAGGAGAGGAGGGGATAAAGGCATTGGGGACAGAGAGGATAAGGGAGAAATAGGGTGTGGCGGTCAGTACGGGGTTGCAAACGCGAGAAGAGACGGAAGTTGCGGAGGTCTGCGCAGGACGTTGCATAAGGGAGGAAGGGGAGAAGGACTGGGCGGTACGTACGGGGCACGTGCGGAGGGAGGCATGTGACCAGCACGTGCATGGATTTTATTTTAAAAAAAATTGAAAATAAAGTAAATAAAAAGGAAAAAATGAGTGACATGTGGCAGCTCTAGGAGCTACCACATGTCAATTCCAAAGAATTCAGAAAATGAAATACAAAGATTAATAGAAAACAAATAACAAACGATCTCGGATCGAAAATTTTTTCTTCATGAATGTTGCTCGTCTCAAGGAGATGTACAACTTTTATGAAGGGACCATGCGTCATCTATGCAAAACGGTATTTTGGGGGTACTCTATGTGCATAGCATACCTTGATTTTGAGTTTTTTGTAATTTTTTTGATTTTCAATTAAGAGAAAAATCAAGAAATATTATGATAAAATAAAAGATATATATTTACGTATTAATCAAATTTTTGGATTTTTAGTAAATAATAAAATAAAAAATAAAATAAAGTAGAAAATAGAAGATATTTATAGAGACTCACAAGGGATACTCGGACTCGGTCAGTTTCTTTGATTTCAATCTTATTTTGAATTTGGATTTTTGTGGATTTTAATAAAACTTACATTAAAGAATATAAATGATAAAGAAATAAAATAAAAGGAATTAATTATGTACATAAAATAATAGGTTAAAATCAGGTAAAATGCAAAATGCGTAAAAGAGGCCTAAAATCCAACTTTCACATGAGCTCAGATTTTTATGAAATTGTCTTGTTTTGAAGGTCTTTGAATGTATATTACTTTAAAGGTGAGTATATCTAAATTGTTCATTGTAAGATGAAGATATGTGTGTTTTAGTCTATCTATTCTAGAATTTGGGTTTTGTTTTACAGGCCAATTATTTTAGTTAGCGTTATTTTTATTTTTCCTTTAATATTGTTAGTAATATGTACACGAAGAGGGACCTTTGAGGTCAATTGGAATTAGCATGAAATAATTAAAAATGCATGAAGTTAGGTGAAAATATGAAGATGATTATGAGTGCAATTATGAGTGCTAAAATGCAGATATTAATTCTAAGTGCATGAATAAAAAAAGGGAGAATAAATGATGAAATACAGCTAATTACTCGGGAACGATGCTCTATTTTCATCTTTTAGTATGATGAATCACATATTCATCACTACACCATTCATTAGATGCACCATCTCTTATTATTCATGTGATCACACTATCCTTGATGGTGATGCTTCAATTAGCATCATACCCTTCTCGTTGGTGCAGTCTCTTCACTTTGAGCCTCTCAAGAAAACTAGGATGATCATTCAATTTGTTGATGTATCTATCAAGATGCCAAAGGGTGTTTTAGAGAATGTTGTCATTTGGATTCTGGTCATGAGCTATACTATCGATTTTGTCATGTTGCCCATGGAGACCTCCACTGGAGATAACTCTCTAATCATCTTGGTTTGACCCTTTCTCACCTCTGCAAGAGTCATCATTAATTATAGATGAGGAGAGATTCGCTTTCGTCCTTGATGACGTGAGCGATGTGGACATCACTGCACCTACTACTGACCAGAGACATGCATCTAATGTGACTACACCTATCTTAGCTGACTGATGGACCACAAATTTAGCCCTTTAATATTGTAGAATTAACACTTATAATGTCATTGCAGTCTGGCTAAATTGGATCCATCAAAAACCACTTGAAATAATTTATCAATGAGATCAAGCGGTCGATTTATTTTTTACTTGGGCAAGCCCAAGATCAAACTCAGGGATGCGAGCCTCTTAAGCCATTATCTAGACTCTTATTACTTAGATTAAGTGTTAAGTTAGAAATACATAGATCAGTAAATGCAAAGATACAAACAATGCAGACACATGCATAAAGAAACATGAGGCAGACACTCTTTGTTTGATTTTTAATATGCAAGTAAATGCAAGATTACCATGAGAAAATATGCCCGAATTATACAAAATATTTGATCAATTAAACAGGAGTCAAATTCAGATTCGAATCATGAAACAAGTTCTTATTAATCAATTAAAGCAAGGCATAAAAAGTATTACATAAGTGACGCTTAATTTGAAAAAAAACATCAATTCTTAAGTGTCAAAACAAAGATTAAGTCATGACATTAGAAAGAGAATTAAACTAGCTTCAAAACAAGACAGAATCAACTCAAACAGAGCTCGGATGCTCAAGACATGCAAGAAAGAGCTTAGGGGCATAAATGCAAGAGAACATGCAAAATAATTAGGGAAAATATGGCAAATAGGTCCTTGGGAGGACTAAAATGTAATTAAAAATAACTGTGAGGCCTTCCCTGTAAATTATCCACACATGCAGGGGTATACATGCAATTATTAAAATCCCTGAGGGTTTGGGTGCAATATACCCCAAGGGCGTGTGGGTCTCACGTGCTGGCAGGTCCTATCTGCAAATTGAAGAAGTCGTGAGGGCCTCCCTGCAAATTACCACATTCGCATGTGACCAGACACGTGGGGCGAGGCTCTATGGACAGCACAGGCTCGAAACTTGGCGTGGGAGGTTTGGAAGAGGCTCGGGCATTCCGAGCCTGGAGGCTTGGTGCTGATACGGGGTGTTGACACGTGCCCTCTTGTGGCATGTTCGATAACTGGGATCGAATGGTAGTCGTTCTTGTTCAATGGAGTTGACGTGGTCCCTCTTAAGCCGTTCAATCTCTAGTCAATCAGACGGTAACTGCTTCGTTGGTTCTTCCTTGTCACCGCCTCCTGTGACGAACTTGGTTGAGCTCTGGCAATGTTCTAATTGCTCCGCCACTCCTCTTATGCCTCGATGGAGCTCCATGGAGCATCCTGGAAGCTTGTCGAGGTAGTTGGGATCCCATGCGAAGTGCCAGACGACCTGAAAAGGACCAATGATGTCTGGATGCTAGAGGCAGAGCTTGCAAGTTTTGCTCAGATGAGGATCCGATCAATAAACATATAGGTACCTACAATGTTAGGAGAATGTCGAAGTGTGGATGAGCTAGAGTGGAATGGGGGTCGTGCGTAGTGGAGAACATGATGTCCCGATCATCTTCTTCGGTGAGTGTGGAGAAGAGGGAGCTGGGGTCGTCCGAGGTTGCGGAGGAGGGAGAAGGTGCGTGGAAGTGGGCGCGTGAATAAAGGAAGAGTGAGGATTCTAAAGGAATGAACAATGGACGGTGATGGTGTAGGATGGAGCCTAATAAATTACAAGAAAATCAAGAAAAAATAGAAAGTAAGATCGGAGATGCCTTACCTGGGCTATGGCGGAGGAAGCCTATGCTCGAACTCCTAGGAGGAGCCCTAGTCGTTGCTGGACCCCCACGGCCACAAGGGGCAGCTTACCGGCACTTGATGGCCGGAGACCTGGCCTACCTTGGCCAGGGGTCTCATCGAAGGCGTAAGTCATCTTGGCTTCATCGATCCGACCTCCCCCTATCACGGGGAGGCGGAGAAGAACTGGGCTTAGCCTCATGTAAAGGTGGACCAAGAATATGGTGGTCGACGAAGGGCTATTTCAAGGTGGAACAGTTATGATAGATGGTGGTGGAGGTCATGGGCAACATATGAGATCTAGAGCAAGATAGAGGGTGTCGTGGCGCGAGTGGTTTCCCGCGAAGAAGGTGGATGATCGAGCTACGTCGCGGGGTAGTCGGAGGGTGGAGATGATGGCTGAGAAGGCGGCGGAAATAGAAAGGGGGAATTGGTTGCACGAGGTGGCGGTCGTGGGAGAGAGAATGATCTGAAGGTAAGGGATGAGTCCTCGGCTGTTGGATCTCATGATCCAACGGTCGAGGAGGAGGCACTAAAGAATGCTCCTGATCAGATCGATGAAGTTGTCATCGATGGCTGTGAAGAGATACATGTGTCGCGAATAGATGCGAGCGGGGCCCAGACGAGATTGGGGGTAAGATCGGGTGATGGAGAATGACGTGCAGACCAATGGTGGATATTGACATTGGTGGAAGAGATCGGATGGTGATGGAGATGGACACATGGTGAGGGCAAAACAAGGTGGTGGTCGATAATTGTGATGGAGTCTAGGACTCGATCGAAGGGCTGAGGATGAGGTGCGGACTAGAGGCCAAGACTGAATAGGCGGTAGGAGATCCGACGGTGTGGATGGTGGGCGCATGGCTTGTGATGAGCGGTCCATGTGGCCAAATCAGGTTATTTTATAATAAAGACACAAAAACGAGGGAGAAAAAGGCTGAATTTAGAAAAACTCAAAACATGAAAGTGGTAGATCTCGATGAGTTTTATGTTGACCAAAAAAGGAAACAAGGTCAAATAAAGGGAGAAATATTTTCGTGAGCATTTTTAAGGGCTTAAAACGCTATGATTTTTAGTTTTGTTATTTTTTTGTAATTTAATTTATTCCATGACTCAGATATATACAACGATTTATCTGGTTTTATTGTCACTTAGTCTAAGATGGGAGGTTAATGTCTATGAATTAATACAGTGGAACTGAGTTTCATCACTGACCCCGAGGACTATGACTTTGATGAGACTATCAGAGATTTTTGTTGCATGTTGGATTCTACTAAGACCTGAGAATTCCTCTCCAAGGAGTAAGACTCGGAAAGCATAGACTTTGGAGTTCCCTCTTCTGGTACTTGGCGATGTGTTGATAACATCCAGGGGATTTACATGATTGATACCTTAGGGCATATATTGTAGAGACAGATGAGACCGAATTTGATCTGATTATTTTATAAATGAATTCGGGCCCTTTGATGATATTGATGATCCGGTTGAGACCTTAGAGGATGATCAGGACCTTACTACTTCCACAGATGAGTTCGTCCACTGTTGTTTTGACCTACGAGAGCCTCTCTAGACTGGACTTGGTTTGACTACTTCCTTTGATGAGTTCGGGCATTTTCACTTTGATATCTGTGAGGCACCCAAGATCGGACCTAAACACACTTCTTGCACTAGCTCGTTTGTGCCTCCTCGCTCTAGGACCACTGCAGATACCTTCCAGGTCAATCCTGGTCGGTTTATGTGTACTGCAGACTCCGATATCAACCTGCACCTTATCAGATCTATTCTTCAGCAGTCCTGCAAGAAGGTCAGCTTCCTGCCTTCTTGATCTATGTATATCCTTCCCTTTGTATATACGCTTTCGTCTTATTTCCTTCCATCCACTGTTTCGCTCATCCACCACATTTCTGTGTGTTGCCTCTCTTAGGGCATAGTTTGTCCTAAGTATGGGGGTGGACGAGCTGAGTGTTCTTTCTTCGTTCCGTTTCATCACTCTTATTGTTTCCTATACTTAGGGATCTTTTACCCTAAGTATAAGGGGAGTGATGCTTACATTCTCTTCGATCGTTTCTTCTATCTTCATCTATCTTTTCTTCTTTTCATGTCCATTTTCCTTTTTCTATTGTGTCTCTCATTTTTGTCTTTCTTCTATACTTAGGGCGTACTTTGTCCTAAGAATAGGTGGCGTTCACCTCGAGTTCTTTCATTCTTTGATCCTCTCCATTGTCTCCTCTTCTTTTCTATACTTAGGGATATCTGACCCTAAGTATAAGGGGAGATAGTCTGAGTAAGATCTGTTCATTCCCACCCTTAACCCTCCTTACGTTGTGTATAGTTTTATATACTTAGGATTATTGATCCTAAGTATAATGGGGACGGTCAACCTCTCACTTGTTTATTTCTTCATTCCTTATTCTTTAGGCTTTTCTATACTCAGTATGAGTTATGTCTTCTCATTTTCTCTCTAATCGATGAGGATATAACTCAAGCTAAGCATATACTATGTATATACTATAGCCATAACTCGTACTTTTGTATTATTAATAATAAATATCGTGAAAGTATTGTATAAAATACTATAAATATATTATATAAAATTAATTAAAATCACCTAATAAAATATGTGTATTATTCCTCAAAATTCTTTTCAGATATACTGATTAATAAATCAGGTAAAATTATTTTTGTAAAATGTTTGAAAAAATATTTTGAAAATATTTTCGAAAAATATTTTGAAAACTATTTGAAAAATATTTTGTTAAATATTTTCAAACTTTGTAAAAATATTTTGCTTATAAAAAATCTTTTCTTTGTGTGAAATAATTTTTTTTTGGAAAATCGATTTGCAAATAATTTGGAAAATGGTTGCAAAAATATCTTGAATCTATATATACTGTTTGAAAAACCTTTGCAAAATGATTTTCAAATGTTTGTAAATATTTGTAAAAATAATTTTAAACTATAGTTTTCAAAATTGTTTGTAAAATTATTTTCAAATAAGTTGGGGAAATATATACATTATACCAAAAATTCTTCATTAATTGTATAAGTATATTTGTATAAGTATATCTAAAAATTAACTAACATATCTCTTCTAAATTCTTAAAAACCCAATTCTTATAAATAATAAGATGCATCCCAGTGTAAATATGTGTACCTACTTTTATTTCAAAAAACTTTTGTTTCTAAAAATACAAAAAAATCGCAAAAATAATTTTGAAAAATTATATAAAAATTGCAAAATCTTTTTAAAAAATCCATAAAAAATCAAAACTTTGAAAATTTGCATCATAAAAATATTATTCTGCATTGTACATAGCATCTGCATAGCATTCACATTTTTTGGATTGAGTTTGATATATGAACAAGTCTAAGTAAAATCTAAAGATTGGAGCTTGGTTAGACCTTAAATTGACCTAATCACATGAACCTTATAGGAAATGGAATTGAGGTACTTGAAGTCTAGTTGACTTAATTCTTTGAGAATCATGAGACTTGATTCAATTTATTCTTGACTGCCTAAGTAGAGTATTTTGAAGCACACGCATGGCTCTTGTTGATAATGACCTAACTTGGACACATGTACCTTCCACTTGGCTTAACTTAGTTGGAATGGTGAGAGGATTGGATTTGTCGGTATGAGATGCACACAAGTGGAAACATATGTCCTCGTCTAGGGAGGGAAGTGCACTCCAACCCGTCCGGTGGCATTGACGTCTAAAGAAATGAGAGTATGGGTTACAATAATGCTTCAAAAGAGGGATAGTCTACTGGCTCAAGAGGAAAAACTTCCTATGCAAATGTTGTTGTATATAGTATTTCAAAAAAAACTCCAATAAAGTGGACAGGTCTGATTGAAAATAAAATGTTTATCGGAGTGTACATATTTGTATAGTCAATAAGCAAGCTTGGATTTCAAAGTCATCATATGAGCATGCAGTTGGACGACTTGACTACACTAGTCATGCATCCTAGGATAGGTAGCTACACTGGCTATCGTCCATTCTTCTCTTCACCCCCTCCTCTCGAGCAGAATGTCAATTGAACTTAGAAGGAAATATCCTACTCCTCGAGGAAAGAGTTGCTGGATTGGGGAATCATTAGGTTGTCATGCTAGAGAAGTCAGACTCTTTGTCATTTCAGTTGAGGGGAGCCACTATCACACACACTGTACAATTGAGATTCATGGACATAAGGATTTGTGTATGAGTTGAAGTATTCAGACCTGGCTATTGAGGAGACTTGAGAAGAGTTTTTGGATTCTCAAAGGCTATTGTGTTTCAAATCCGATTCAAAAGGTTTTGACCGCACTAAAATTCCAAAGATCCGACTTAAGCTCGAAACTTTGATTTTGTGAAGACAAGTTTGTGAATTAAACGTAATCCACTTTCTTACTTTTTCTTTTCTTTGTTTTTATTTTCCGCACTTATTGCATAAGTGTTTTCTAGGGACTAGCAAAGGCAAGTATATAAGGGTGATGAATCTCCATTTTATCACTTTTATTCCATCATTTAGGCCTTAAAAATCCTAGCTAATGCATATAAATACCCCTAATTTGTACAAACTAATATTTATTCTTTGTTGTATAAATGTTGCATAAAATTATAGAATAAATAAAATAAAATAAAAAGAATAAAATATCAAAGGAAATTTATGAATCTAAACCCCGTGTCCTAGGCATCTTTATGACCAGGTCAACAAAGAATAAAGTAGGGGGATAAGGGCCAAAAATCACCAATAAATACCATTTCTTTAGTTCATTATTTATTCAATTTTTGGGAACTATTTTTTTTCTACTTTTTATACCTCAAATAAAGAAACTATGTACATAAAAGTTGTAGATAATAATATATATAAATACAAAATTGAGTTTCATACAAAATAAATAGTACACAGTAAACATTTCACACATAAAATAAAATCCCCAAACCCAAACTTCATAGACATATCTCCCAAACAAAAACTCAAAATGTATCAAAATCACCTTTAATTGTAACTTTAATAAGCTATCTAATGAAGGTGGTTTAATGTTTTTTGGAGTTAAGGTGTGAAAGTTAGATTTTGGATCCCTATTGTACAATATACCCGAATAAAATATACATTTTATTTATTATTTATTATTTTTATAATTTTATGTTTTTATAATTTTTTAAATAATTTTTATAATTTATGTACATGTTCAAACTAGAATAAAACCATAAAGAAAATATTAAAATAAAACGTGTATATTAAATACATAGATGAATATACAATACATATATCTATGTATTATATATACTTATTTATCTAAGTGTAGATATTATATGAGAAAAATATAACAAAATATATTTATGTCAATGAAAATAAGTTATAATTTTATAAAAATGATAAAATCAAAATTACAAAATAAAAATAAAATATATAAAATATAGATAAATACACCTACAAATGGAACCCTATAAATAAACTTTTATTATATACCTCAAATAAATAAATAAATAAATAAATATAATAGTAAAATACTATAGAAAATAATAAACATGTCGTAGCAATTACTTAAAATTAATAAAATTGTTTATTATTTAATTTTGATTTTTAAGTAATTTCTGGTCTGCTTTTTCCTAGTTGGTCCATGTGGACCAACCAGGTTTCACCTTTTGTTGGCCTCGGTCAACTCTTTGACCGAGATCCCAGGTTTGTTAGATTGGGTTTTTATTCTTACTTCTCGGTTTTCTTGCCATTGATACATCGCTCGAGGAGGTTATGTTCCTTCATAGGATCCCTTCCCTATTCTTCCTTAATCTTCGTTGAATCCTCTCCTTAGGCCTAGCTCAATCGAGGCAACCGTGAACTTCCTTCGAACATCACCATGTCGTTCTCCTATAAACATGACCCTCATCACCCATCTTTTATTTTGGCTCGATTTTTCCTTGATTTTGATTACTCAGAACGCCCTCGGTCTTGAGTCTTATGACAGGAGACTAGTCCTGCGCTTCGCAGCAATGAAGGAACAAGGTGGAGTCTTTGCCCAGCCACCTCCGCTGGTCGTTGGCGTGGAAGTACCATCTCACGGTTCTTATCCACTCAAGGTTAGTTCTTTCCCTTATTAGTTTAATTTTAACCTTAGGTTTTGGTGTATGTATTTCATTGTGAGTTTGGTATTGTTGTTTTTAATGTATTTCATTGTGAGTTTAATTTTGTTGTTTTTAGCCTAAATTAGCATTTAATCTCCGTCGACGTGTGTCTCTCCATGAACCTCCTATTCGCCACCTACTTCCAATCCATTTCGTACCCCCTTCACTTCTTCATTCACCAACGCCCTCCATTCACCTCGAACCTGTTGGGATCGAGCCCCTCGAGCTTCATCTCCACCAGACCACAGGAGTTCTTCTTCCATGACTCCCTTCGCCACCATTACCCCTGCTCACTGGTCGAGGCACTTTGCCCTTGACCTTACATGTTATCTTTGAAGATACCCAGCGCAACGATCAATTTGACCTAAGGGTCTCCAAGTCGCACATTTTTTCGAGCCTCAAAGCCATCTCCTGTGGGTCCTTGACCTGTCGGCGACTACATGAAGCTGCGGACATCCATTGGGCATCCATCGAGAATCTTGGCAACATCGGAGACCCGTTGTGTGAGGAGAATCGTCGAATCGAAACAGCATCCTGTTCGTGTTTTTCTCAGTTCATCAAGGTGTCCTCTCCACCATTGGAGCACGAGTGCCTACCAATTTTGATCTAGGTCGTTTCATCGCAGCTTGCCTGGACCATTGGATTCATCTAAGGATCGAGCCACAGTCGCCCATATACGATGCAACATCTTGAAACGTAGGCATGACACATGGTTAAGTGAGCGCCATCAGACCGTTCATCTACGCCCTTAGGATGGGTATTTTGTACTTTTAACTCAGCCATTTTTGCATTTAATATATAGCACTTAAGCTTTCATCTGTCCTTATATTATTTTTGTAATATTTGCAAAAAAGTTCATGTGTACGATTCCATGTCAGCTCACCTCATGTACGATTCCACGTGAGGAGCGCATTTTGTAGACAAGCCCCGATAAATACTTGTATCTTATTTTGTCCCGAATATTTTGTTCCATTTATATATTTTTGAGAAAATTGTAGAAAGACCCCTGATTTTTATGTTATTTGTGTTTATGCCCTCACCAGGCCATTGATTTTGTGTATTCGTTACTTTTATTATATTTAGTTCATCTGCTCTAAAAATTACCAAAAATCAGATGTAGGGTCCTGATTGCATACACTTTTACACCATAATTTTATTTTTTTTCTATTTAGGACTTTTTAGTATTTATTGAAAATCAAAAAAGAGCACAAAACGCCCATGTTGACTTATAAAATACCAAAAAATATAAAACATTTTTAAAAAAATCCAAAAAAATATATTTTGTGTGTGTATTTATTTTCTAACTCTAGAGACTAAAAACCCTAAAATAGAAAAGAAATTTCATAAAAATCAAAAATCTCTAAAATTGAAATTAAAAAGATTAAAAATTCCCAAAAATATCAAAAATATATTTTTCTCTTCTATAATTTTATTTATAATATTATCTATATTTAAAGTTTATTTGAAGAATTTTGAACTTATTTGCTATTTTTAATCTTCATTTCAAATTTGACTATGTATTAAATCCATGATTTGGGAAATTTTTTACTTTAAAAATATATAAAATTAGCAGAATTTTTCAATAAAAAATCATAAAAATATAAAAAAATATTTAAAATACAAAATTATTTAATTCGATAATTTTTGTTTATTTTTAGTTACATTTATATCTGTATTATCCTATAGTATACTCTTGTATTCTCCTCTATTAGATAAATAAAAAAGAAAAAGAAATGCAAAATATATATATAAACAAAATATACAAATGTAAAATTAAAACAAAATATAAAAATATAAGAATATAAAAATAAAAATTAAAAATCCACATAGAAAAATAAACAAGAAGCTCACATCACATTCTTTGCATTTAATTGCACATTCTATCCAATTTTGCTCCATGTGTTCAACAATCTACACATACTTACACCTATAAACATCTTTGTTGTAGAGTTATAATAAATTTTAACTCCACCCATTATTTTCATTGCTTGATTATTATTGTGGGTTAATTGTTCTTTGAAGTTGAGTTTCGTTAGTGGTCACCGCATCGACTGGATTTCTTACCTTGTAAGATTTCTAGACCCTCGCAAAATCCTCTTCAACACATCTATCACTACACTTTCACTTGACACCTGTCGTAATGAGAATTCTAGGAAAGTGAAAGAGAGCCTTTCCTCCTTATGGATGGTCCATTCCTCTGATTGGTCGAGGAAGAAGTGAGTGATTGTGGCACAAGAGGAGAGAGTGAAAGGTATGTAGGATGAAAGTAGTCAGTTCATGGACCCACAAGCGGGGGGAGCAGCCCCCCCCCCCCAATACAATTCGAGTCATCTACTGCTCCCTTTCCAAATATGCGAGTCCAACCTCCTACCAAGGTCTAAAGTGGGTTGGGGTATTAATTCGTAAGTACGGTAGGGTCGAGTACGCATATGTACAATTCGTGGGTGGGATATGAGATGTGATTGATTGGGACCTTTCACTCACTCCCCTCTATTCAAAATGTCTTTCTGACGAGAAAAACGAGTCGTTTGGCTTTCCGTAGTATAACATATAGTTTTTCTTGTACGGGTTTCGATATCCCACGCTTGAATATTAGCAAAGCAGTGATGACATACATGATTGGGATAGACTCAAAAGAAAAGATCATGATCCCTTCTTGACTCACTTTCCTCCGCAACCAGCTCCCCGGGCGCTCATCTCACTTTCCAACCCCACTCAGCTCTATCATGTGAATTGAGCGACCCAACCAAGCAGCTCACCTTCGTCAGGAGAATCTTGGCTCCTTCTTCCCTTTCGATCTTCGCAGGATGCATTTCCAGGTTAAACTAAACTGATAAATAAATAATTGATTTCATATTCGTAAATCCGAATCGGATAACTGCTCTCTGATAGCACCTGTTCCAGTTGAGATTTCTCATTTTCGAAATGTCACGAAGCTTAAAAAAAGCAAAATTCTGTATTTCCTATTTCAGATTCTAACAAACATGTCAGAAAGTAGGTTTTTTAACTATCGACATAGCAAAAGAAAATCGGGATATGTTCTTATTGGATCCCCTCTTTTCAAATCAGACGTGAGGATTGCTTCTCATCCGGCTCAAATAGGAATTCCCCTAGATTAGAATTTCTATCAAGAAGACTTCTTTAAACAGATAAACCACTACTTGCCCAATCCTTTGAGACTGTGCTTCCCTCTCTTCGCCTGAAAACCCCAACTCTTCTTCCCATCCTACCTTGGGCGTAGTGCGATAGTCAGCTAAAGCTATCATTACTATGCTATAAGAACTGTTAGCATTTTTGACATTCTTTATTAGCTATATTCCCCTTTGTCAAACTATTAGCTGAACTGCACGATTATTCACATCTTATAGTGTTTGCCTCCCTCAAGAGGGGTAGAGCGAGTCTCCCTCGAAATCTCTTCGACTCCAGGAAACCAGAGAGTTGTTGACTTGGAAGAGACTTTCTTGGTCTCAAGAGTGAAGGATACGGATGAACTAAAATATAGCAACCAACGAACTCCTAGAATATGGTTGGATAACCTAACTTCTTACATGCATGTGCATGTGTTTTTACGTGTTTGCACGTATTCATGTGCATGCGTGGTGGGTGGGCGTGCGTGCACGCGGGTGTCCCCATGGGATGAGTGTGCACGCAGGTTGTGTATGTGGTATTGGGTGCAAAATTCAACACATTTAAACATACATCACGTAGATATAGTGTGCATCTATCAAAAAGGCTATGCAAAATTAAACAAAATTTCCATTGGTGTCGGATCCGAGAGACCGAGGCACTTCCCTCTGCATTCCTGCAAGTGAGACGATGCCTGAACATTATATTGTGGGAGAAAGAAGCACCAACATGGTGAATTAAACCATTATATGGGCAAAACCATTAACCGTCACATAGATGATATGCATTAGGTTCGACGCCACAATACAGACAGCACTAGTTCTTTGTTTACAACACGGACGAGCCAAAAGCCTGCGCATCATATCCGCCGGCCAGACATTAACCTGATTTGAAAAGCAGGATGGCCTTTTGGTCCAAATAGAAGTAGATGAAGTGGTTGGTTTCATGTGTCACATACGAACCTGTTCAAATGGAATTGATTCATCAGATCACGAGAAAATGTATCAGAATAGTACTAGTTATGCTAAATTAGGAACAAAAAAATATGAAAAACAACCAATAAATGAGACAAAAAACTCAGGAAGTGCCGATCCCCTCATAAAGTGGGTCAGTTAGCCCACATGGATATATTGCCCCCATTGCATCCATATGGATCAAGTCCAATTCAATCCAAAATGATCAAGTTAGGCTCGAGGATTCCTTTAGGTACCGTTCGGCACATGGGGTACCTCCTTACTCCATTATTTCTCACCCCTGCGTGGGCCCCACTTTTTATCTTTTTAAAAAAATTAAATAAATCAATTCTCCATCATCAATTCCATCAAAAAATAATACATTATACCATCATATCATATAAAAATTATAAATTACTCCACTTCTACTCACTTTTTCAAACTTCAATACAATCACATCACAATAACTACTCACTTTTTCAAACTTCAATACAATCATATCACAATAAATCCAATTCTAACCCACCCCCAGTTTAACCATCTATCCAAACACCAAAACACAAAAATGGGTTACCTGCTACCAGTTTAACACACCTTAACCCACATACCAAACACACCCTTAGGGGCTGTTCGGATAGGTAAACCCCCCTTGAGGTGCTTTACCCTCGCTAACCCACTCCTTTCTCTTTCTAAGTGGGGCCCACTTTTTATCTTTTTAAAAAATAAAATAAATCAATTCCCCATCATCAATTCCATCAAAAATAATATATTATTCCATCATATCATATAAAAATTATAAATTACTCCACTTTTACTCACTTTTTCAAACTCCAATACAATCACATCACAATAACTACTCACTTTTTCAAACTTCAATACAATCATATCACAATAAACCCACTTCTAACCCACCCCCCGTTTAACCCTCTATCCAAACACTAAAATCAAAAAATGGGTTACCTGCTACCAGTTTAATCCACCTAAACCCACTATCCAAACACACCCTTAGGGTGCGTTCTTGTATCGGGTTAAACCACCCCAAGGGTGGTTTAACTCCCCTACCCCATATTTTCTCCCTCCACGTGGGTCCCACTTTTTATCTTTTTAAAAAAATTAAATAAATCAATTCTCCATCATCAATTCCATCAAAAAATAATATACTATACCATCATATCATATAAAAATTATAAACTACTCCACTTCTACTCACTTTTTCAAACTCCAATACAATCACATCACAATAACTTCTCACTTTTTCAAACTCCAATACAATCACATCACCCCAAACCCACTTCTAACCCACCCCCAGTTTAACCCTCTATCCAAACACCAAAACCCAAAAATGGGTTACCTGCAACCAGTTTAACCCACCTAAACCCACTATCCAAACACCCCCTTAGGGTGTGTTCGGCTACAAGGTTAAACCACCCCCGGGGTGGTTTAACTCCCCTAACCCATGTTTTCTCCCTCCTCGTGGGCCCCACTTTATTCCCTTTTTAAAAAATTAAAAAAATAAATTTTACATCATCAATCCTATCAAAAAATAATATATTATGCCATCATCTCATCTAAAAAATATAAACTACTCCACTTCTACTCACTTTTTCAAACTCCAATACAATCACATCACAATAACTACTCACTTTTTCAAACTCCAATACAATCATATCATAATAAACCCACTTCTAACCCACCCCAGTTTAACCCTCTATCTAAACACCAAAACCCAAAAATGGGTTACCTGCAACCAGTTTAACACACCTAAACCCACTATCCAAACACCCCCTTAGGGTCCGTTTGGTAACCGGGTTACTCCAGGATAACCCAGTTTACCCCTCTCTATTCTTGGGTTGGAATTCTATTAGAAATCATAGTGACATCGCATCACATTCCTTATTCCAACCCTCTTCAACCCTCATAATCATTCCAAACAGTTACTGTTTACATCGGATTAACCGAACCCACCCCAACCCAATAACCAAACAGACCCTTAACCTTTTCCAGTTCTTCCACTCCTAAGTTTGGGTCAAATCCATACTTCGTCAGAATCAAGAAATGCATATTCCAATCAATATGTTTTCAGTCTCCTGCGAAGTAGAGTCAAGTCTCTCATACTTCTGCAACCTAAACAGATTAACTCATGCCTGCCCAACCACCTTAACATATAGCCATCTCTTATGACAGTTATATGTGTATCCATAACCAAAACCAATACAAAAAGTGGAATGACATATCGTGTACTAACAATAAACAAGAACCTGAATAAAGGCCCCTTTAGCTTAAATAATAAACAAGAAATATATTCATTTTTACTACCCCCATAGCACAGCTACAATGTACAGACATACTCTGATTTCCGACTATAGGCACAAGGGTATTTACATACGGGCACACACAGTCCTGCCAGAAGTTCATCACGGGACAAACACGGTTAAAAAAACATTCTCTAAACATCTTTTCTGCACTTACCAGCAACATCATAGGAAGCAATCAACTAAGCAATCATTATTAGTAAAATGGAAGTAAACTGCACAAAAGATAACATTAGATGGAAGTCCTTGCGAAATATTGCTTCATGATTCTGATATCCCTTCCATCAAAACATTTTTCTACCATAAGCTATTCTCAAGTTTAATTTTGGCATGCATTTTATAATGTTTTCAACGTAAAAAGTTCAAATACAAGTTACAACCATCATGATTATCCGCTAAAATAATAACAAAGATCAAGATTTTTGCCGCATACTGCAAAGCAGATCAAGCACACCTCACTAACCAACCACTTCTCCGAAACTCATTAATTCCCTATGATTTATCCTGTGGAATTCCACATCCGCCACTTCAAATATAAATCCAACCCAAGGTCTAATTCATGGATGCATGCACTGCATCAACCTCCAATCATCACAAAGAACGATAATTCCATTTTTCTCTTCAAAACAGCATCAAGTATGATTATGAGCAATAGAGTAAGACGAGTGCACTGCATTCCCTCCCTAAATTAACACACTAAAAAAGGAAATATCACTTGGGATTATGTTTTGAAAAAAAAAACATGTGTATGTATGTAAATATATATCAATAATGTAACAAGGCCTAGATATGAATGCCAGTCAAAAATAGTAAAGCAGACAATATCATATTTTTATATAGAGCTACATGTTAACTTTGATGGGATCCAAAACAAAATTTTATCATATTGTCGATGGGGGAGTTTAATAGTCGGAGGACTTTCTTTTCTTTTTGGTTCTCTTTTGTAATTGTGTCTGTTGGCTCCCTTGTATGAGGCCGGCATATTTTCCTATTATGAAATTACATTTCTTTTCTACCTACATCAGAGTACTGATCCTAGACCATGGTGTTAAACCTTTTGAAACTCTAAAAAACAGGGGGAAGCAGCCTCAATGCTGAAATATCCATCAACACAACAGCACAACCTCCTCCAGTCATGGTGCTTCTGCCACCACAACAAACAGCAGCAGCATTGTTACTGTCACCATAGCAATTGCATCATCACCGCCACTGACAGCTGCGCCACATAGCCACTATATGAGACCCAAGGTCGTGAAGACTCATGCTTCTACATGATGAGGCCTTTTAGCCAAATTTTAATGCACGGTCCAATCCTTTGATGTCTGTCAGACCCTGTTCTGCAGTTGTAGGGGGTATGTTGACCCTCTATCCTCATTCCCGAGATCCCACAGATCTTCACTCCTCCGCAGATGAAACAATCACCAACAACTGCAACAATAGTAACTCCAGACGCCATTGAAGATGTTCTCGATGTCTGCAAATTATGAAACGTTGCGGGGCGATCTGAGGCTTTCTGGTTCAATGGAAGGGACGTTGCCTGGAAGACAACTCATGGATCGACGAAGAAGAGTAGAAAAGGCTCTGCCCGGACCCTTTGCAAAGCTACTACAATGACAACTTGTCGGAGCAAGATTCTTTTCAGCATGAGGGGATGGATGCAACTTAGGATGAGCTAAAGGCAACTTCAACGATAAACAAACAAATGCAAGGGTTCCATTATAATGTGTTAAGCTATAGAGGGGCATGTGTGTTAGATTTCTGTTTTTTATTGTTTCTTTGATTCTAGGAACGATGCCGCACCATGTAACAACACCTTCCCCTTTTGTTTTAAATCTATGGTGCAGCCTCATGTAAGTGCCCCATCCCCTTTTGTCTTGCAAGGGAGCCTTCCATATTATAAAAGGAGGGAGAGAGGCAATGAGAAAGGCAAATCAGAAGTAACCCAAGAAAGAAACCCATACGGGCATATCTCCTCTCCCCTTCCCTTCTCTTCCTCTCCTCCTAGGGATGCAAACGGATACGGATATATCCGTATCCGATCCGTCACCGTATCCGTTTTATACAGATTTTGACATCCGTATCCGTATCCGTTTTAAAATGGATACGGATATGGATATCGTTTTGATATCCGCAAACATCCGTATCCGTATCCGTATATCTGTTTTTGTATATAAATATAGTCATAGATTTATTTTTAACCATATATAATATAACTCTCTACCTCCTTTTACCATATTTATATAATTTTTATGATAGAAATACATTTAGTAAATTAATATCATGTGTTTTCCATCCAATTCTTATATATTTAAGTCGATTCTATAGAGTATTTCTAACATTACTTGTGTGCGATCAATATCCGTTTTACATCCGTATCCGTTTTTTAAGGATATGGTAAGATAGTTTTAATATCCGTCAATATCCGTATCCGCATCTGTATTTGTATTAAAAAATGGATAAGGATATGGTAATACCTATATCCGTATCCGTATCCGACCGTTTGCATCCTGGTCTCCTCCCCATCTCAGCAACCTTCCCTTCCCTTCTCTTCCCTAGCTCCTCTCATCTTCTCTCCACCAGTCCCACGACCTCCCAGCTCTCCCTCTCCACCGGTTTTCTTCTATTTCTCCCTATCTCCAGTTTTCTTATCTCCTTCTCTCAGCTCTCGCTCCTCTCCTCTGCTCCCAGCTTCAGCTCCTCTCCCAACCTTTCCTTTCTTTCTTGCAGCCAGAAGTCTATCTCTAGTATAGATGCATATATGCCAACAACCAAGCTATTGATGAGGTGCGATCTCTAGAGGGAGATCCATTGCATGAGTACTTGGACCCATCTGTTGATGATTCTGAAATGGTCAATTTTATCTGGGCTTAATTTGTGGTGGGTTCACTCGGGAAAACACTCTTCCTGAAAATGGCAATAATCGAATTTCCTTCCGTAAATCCCATCTTTCTCATGTGGGTATTGATTTATTTTGGGTATGTGGTTGATGTAATTTGAGATTTGGTGTAGATTTTGTGGTGGAGTTCGTGGGTAAGATCAACCATATGGTTAGAAATTGCACCAGCCCACTCAAACTGAACTATGGAGACTTGATCAAGGACATATGGAATTGGAAATTCATAAAAATATTCAAAAGGAAATTTCCTCATGGACTGATATGATGAACCATTACAAGAAAATTCTACACAAAGAAAAACCGAGTCATATTGAGTAGTTTGTTTTCCCGTTAGGCAATGCAGCAAGCATCCGAAAGATCTGATTATTACTTCTAATTGACCATTAATATGGAAATGGTATACAATGTTATAAATTTATAATGCATGCCCAACTTAGACAATGACTTGACGTCAGTATCAGGCAAAAATAAATGTGGTATGCAATGTGTGCAGACAAATTCCTTAAAGAAAGGACCGATTTTATGGGATGTGACAAATAACAAATGCATGCAAAATGGTAAATTCATGGAATTAGTGGGTATTTACAGGAGTTTGATTAAGGAAATGAAGCTAAAATAAAAGAATAAAGATGATGAATAGTGGATTCATCAGGATGCATCCAAGGACTTCATATACATGACACGATATGTTGTTTTAGAAATCGGATCAATTATGGCAAACTCAGAGACAACCATCCTAGTGGTTGGGATAAGCATGATTACATAGTCCATAGGAATATCCTCTTGATAATGTTTAGGAATTGATCGATGAGAGTTAGGGTCTAAATTATGTGTTTTTCCCTTCGATGCCATCTGATATTGGGGCATATGGGACAGACCAACTTCTGGGATAGGATTCATGTGAGGTGTTTTGTTTCTTAGAGCTGGGGGTTTCTCGGGCCTGACATCCACATATTCTTCTAGGGTCAGGACAACTATGTGGTCTTCTTTACCTAAATTTAGAGCATCATACATGATCTCTTTCCTAGTAAGAACAAAAATAACCAGTGACTCTCGATGATGAAGTTAGAAAGAAAAGTAGATGCACCAAGAATCTCATGTAATTTGGGTACATAATAAGGTGATTTGACCACCATAGAGATTTTTCGATCCATCTGGGGACCTTTACGTCAGTTGATTGTCATTTGCTTGGGATTATGAGCATCAAGTCAGGGTTGAAGGGTGATTCGCGCATTATCTACCATGTCAGTATCCTTCATCCCCCAAGGGTTGCATCTTAACCAAATTGCCAAGGGTATCCCATTGACAGGTGTGGCACTTCCATTGGTGCAATATGACACCAGATCTCATCCTCATAGGTTGGGACAAGGACAAATTTGATGAGATGCTGACTTGGTATTTGGTTCCCTCTTATAAGCCAGGTCACCCTATATGGTCGACCCCAAGGTTGTGTTTGCACCCTTGTCTTCGAGACTACCTCTTGGGCTACAAATTTTTCTATGCTTCCTCCAATGGTGATTAAAGAGAAACGATGATCATTGGAGGCATATGAGGTGTGAAAGGTGCTCTTTGTTAACCAAACATCATCTCACTCATTTTCAGGTGCTAGTATGAACGGTGGCACGACATTTTTGGTGCATTATCTTCTCTTTCAAGGTCATCATGTTTAATCGAGGAGAAAGGTCCATTAATGTCCGCATCAACCTTACCGGCCTTATAATCTCTTTGGTTATCGGTCCACTCAGTCATCAATTCAGGTTCAACCTCACAAATGGGGTGGCCTCATTACTTGGCTCATCATGCATTAGGTTTGTCTTTGTTGTGTGTGGATTGAGGTACTCTGATGATTTATGATTTTGCAAGTACCTGAAGCAGGGGTTAGGTCCCATGGTAGGCCGAGCGCCAAGGATTCTAGATCTAAAATAAGTGGCTTGGGATTGGGTGGTGGTATCTCCAGGATTGGTGTTTTCACCTGAGTCGATCTCAATTTGAGCATCTCTATTAAGGGTCACCTGGAATTCTTCAGTGTACCTTTTTGTCGATACGTGCTTCCCGAAGAAGGTGTTGAAGCCGGTTGGACAGGTTATGATGGTATTCCTACGGTAAGAATTTTTTCGAAAACTTTGTTGCATTTTGGTAACAGAATGAATGCGTTCTTTACCATGGTGGTGGCGCTTCTTCTGAAGCTGTGTCCATCAAAGTAATGCATACCCTTTCAACTTCAGCGTGGCAATGTGGACTCTACGCTCACTTGACAGATCTCTCTGGACAAAGAAATGGTCTATTTGATCCATCCAGTCTAAGACGAGATCAGTGTCACCTGTCCATCAAAATTACTCGCATCAATCCAAATATTGCAGTTCCATTTGGAATCATGTAATGGATTCCGATGTTAACTATATGGCATGGGTTCTCTTTTTTAGGTCTCTCGGTCTCCTGTCGCTTGTGGGACTCTCGATGTGTTTCATCTATACCATCTGAGGTACGCGGCGATTCCCATTTTGGGGTTGTGTGCCACTTCTTGACGTAGGATCAGCTACCACTTGATATTGTAGGAGACATCAATGGTCATGAGAAATAGGATCTTTGGTTTCCGATGATTGCTTAGAAACCCTTTTTTGATGCAATAAAGGGTGAGCTTCCAAGGTGGGAGAGTCACCGTATAAATTACAATACATTACCATAAGGCCAAAAGTTGTAAAGCGCATTACAATGTGAGACAACATTTTCAGAATAAAATCTCTGGTTGTTGAAGATCCGATCGTTCCTACCGGTCTAGATGATTGCTTAGAAATCTTTAAATTGTGATCATGTTTATATCGCCTTTCTACCTTGTTTGGCATCATAGCTTCCAACTGTTGAGTATCCTTAAACATTGTTCTTCTCTCTATATTTCCTAATTGTGTGCTAGTGCGATGGATCTCACTACCAAGGCTAGCTATCATGGCTTCTACGCATGCCATGGAATGAGGGCTAGGTTGATGAGCCATTAACGATCAGTTTCCTACAATGACACAAGGATGTAAGGACACAAAAATGCAAGATTGAAACTTTTTTTGCAATATAAAATTAATACGTATGAAAGAAAGAAAGATGCATTACGGTTTTTTTGCAATTCAAAGCTCATATGCAAAATGAAATAATAATGCAAAATGTTTTTTTTCTACACCAAGCTATGAATGAGAGAATCAAAACTCGTACTTGCAAATAAAGACAGATAAAATAGTAGGCAGAGCTGTAAAAAAACATGAAATTAAATACAACTGGCAGAGCCGAACAACAAGCAGAAAAATAAAAAGCGAACAGTAAAGTCACACAACAAAAAGGAAAAAAGATGGTTGGCAAAGCCGAACAAGTATGAAAATAAGAAGCAGTTAGTAGAGCCATACAAAGTACAAGAAATAAAAAGGTAGGCAATGCCTGACAACTAGCAAAAAATAAAAAGGTAGGCAGAGCCATGTACTTGGAGAAATTAAACCTACGAGTCACATAAAAAGACAGAAAAAATGTCGGATGCAATGCAAGTGCAAAATGAAATGATTTTTTTTTTGGGTTTATGAATCAATTTGGCTCCGATATCACTTTGATGCAATCTCCAAAAACCATGATATTAGTAACTAAATATATGGAGATGCAAATGAAATGCATTATTGTAAATGCAACATGGTCTTTGGTTAAGATCCTTTTAGATGGCCAACAAAATTAATAATCATATTATAATTGGGCCTAATTGCTGCAACTTCCAAGGAGGCGACGAACTAAATCGGAAATTAAAAGACTTGATATGCACAAAGCACAAGTAACAAATAACAGGGTGTAGAGCCGTTAACTCGTCTTGCAGTAATCACTTAGATGAATTTCAGAGAGTTCTAACATGGCCAACACATAAAGTTGTCACTTTTTTTAAATAAAATAATGGTAGTTGCCTTTGGATTGAGAATATTATACGAGCAGAATAAGGAACAGATAAGGGCTTTAAGGGTATTACGGTTGCATATAGATATCGGGACAAATAAATAGAGAAAATATGAACCATGATAATGAAAATTATTGAACATCAATTCATAAAATAAAGGGCAACAGGCTTTCTCTAGGACCTTGAACGGAAAAGATTAATAGAAGTTAGTCCTTAAAAAAGGAGCAGACGTTCTGTCCAGAACATTGAACCCATTTTATTAGTAACCAAAAATAGAAAAATGACAAAGGCCGATACAAGAGGGTTGAGCGGCAGTAACTGCAAGACAAAAGAGGGAGAGGATGATTTGGTGGTGAAGGTTGGTTGGTGGCAAGGCTATTTGGGGCGAAGACATAGCTACTGATGACAGAAAAAGGGGCTGGATTGTTGGGGGCGAAGGATGGTGGTAGAGTTTGTGTTGGACAAACGAGCCCACGGCGAGCCATTATGCAATAAATGTTATTGCAAATATCATTCCCAGATCTAAAATGAAGATTAACTAATTCGTATAATAGGTCCCTTAGTACAATTAGGGTTATGTACCATGGCAATCTTAATAATCATACAACTGTTGAATCATATAGGCTAGTGCTTGGAGGAATATCTAAAGAGTTAGATTGAGGACTCATCAAGCACCGTCAAATGACTATTAAGAGAGGATCTCCAGTCTGAGAAGGAGATGGCAATCTTTTCTCTAAAGGTTGATATCTGACCGACCTCTTGATGAAGGTCCTCTGCATAGGAATAGAGATTCAGAGGTGTCAGATTAGTTAGGTCAAAGAGTTAACTTAACGAGATCGAGATAACCAAAGACCTATGTCATATGTTGTCACGATATAGGCACGCATCCTCTGATCGGAGATAGATGTGTTACTATATATCTGAGTATGTACATTCGGTAGACCAATAGGTCGATGACCTAACCAAGGTCTATACCATGGAAGACATATCGATATCGACAACATATCGATACAATGTCGATACCGATATATCGCCGATATATCGGCAATATATCGACGCATATCGCCGACATCCAGTATCCAGTGCATTTTTGGCATGTCGATATTGGATATCGTCCATATCGGTATATATCGGTGACTTGTCGATACCGATATATCGCCTATATATCGACGATATATCGCGATATGGCCGTCCATGGTTTATACACGACGTGCTGGTGTGCATGCAAGGGCATATGAATAAGGGATATTTACACCCATAATCCTTGAATAATTGTGTAATTACCCCAGAAACCTTCGATAATCATTAAATACACCGAAGACCTTGTATAATTATCCTGTTTTACACTCATAACCCTCCGTTAGTTTAGTTCATTGACTCAACCAGATGGCTGAGTTAATCTAACCCATTCGTGATCTAAGGGCCGAGATTAAAAAAAGAGGAGGTGGCTTTGGAGCTTGCACAGGCGGGTGATGCATGGGGAGCTGGTGCGAGAGGGGGGGGGAGGGGAGGAGGCCAGAGGTGGCACGGGAGGGGATGAGGCGGGGGCGGCACATGCTGGTGATGCACGAGGAGGTAGCTTTGGAGGAGGGCGGCGCGGGAGGGGAGGGGGTGGGGGGCGGCACAAGCGGGTTATTCACGGGGAGGTGGCTTTAGAGGAGGGTCGCACGGGAGGGGAGGTGGCTTTGGAGGAGGTGGGAGCGGGAGGGGAGGAGGCAGGGGGCGGCACAGGCGGGTGATGCACGGAGGGTTGGCTTTGGAGGAGGGCGACGCGGGAGGGGAGGAAGACTTCCAAACTGGTGGTCGGGCTTTTAATGAGGCGGGGGAGGCTTCGACTGCAGCGGGGTCGCGGATTGCAGAGGCAGTGGTAGGGAGGGGGGTTGCAGGATCAGAGAGCTGGAGCTGAACCTTCAAGGCAAGTTGGTTGACGAGGTGGAGTGGTCCCTGATTTGATGGCGAAGTTATCCGCCTACATCTCTCTAGACCTTTCGCAGAACCGACTTGTTGCGATATCAGCGACCATCGGTGGCCTCTCGTCTCTAACCACACTGATCCTTTGCGGCAATCACATAACCGAGCTTCCCGATACAATCGGCAAGTTGTCGAGCTTAGAACATCTAGATTTAAGCAGTAACAGGCTAACATTGCTACCATCTGCAATTGGGAAGTTAACGCGCCTTATAAGGCTTGATCTCAGTTTAAACGATCTCAAGGAACCCCCGTATAACATCAAGAACTTCACTTCATTGGTTGAGTGAGCTCCGAGCCGGTCACAATCAAATAACATTTCTCCCAGGATGTATAGGAGGGCTCAAATGTTTGGAAATTCTATCCCTTCGGAACAATAAGATGAAGGAACTGCCGGGAACGATGGGGGAACTTTCGAGCTTGAGGGAGATCGATCTCAGAGAAAACGAACTTAAATCTGTCCCGCGGAGTTTGTGCCAAGCTGAGAAACTCGTCGTGATGAACATTGCAAGGAATTTCTCCATGACACCGATACCGGATTCTATCAGATATCTCACGATGCTAGAAGAACTTGACATAACAAAAAACAAGATAAAGATAATGTCAGATAGTTTCCACAAGTTGTCTCGGCTTCGTGTGTTCCGAGCTGAGGGGAACCCCTTGAAGGTCCCACCGACGAGCATTGTCAAAGAGGGTGCATGTCGATGAATCTCACTAGTGTGGTAGGCTTTTCTTTTCCGCAAACCGCCAGCCTAAATGTTTGGTTTTCCTTTCAGGTTGTGTTGCGGTTCATGGCGGACCACGTCGCAAATAAAGAAGATCCGAGAGGGTCTATGGCTCGTCTTTGCCTCATCCCCACGAGCAAGCGCAGCGGCTCCGATTGACTCTTTGGCATCCATCTTTGCCTTTTGTTTTCTTGCAAAGCTTCAGTAATATAGGACTTGCTTCCACATCCGGATGCAATCATATGCAATCAATTTCAGCTTTCGTTCATTCGCTTCATCTGAATTTCGTTTTCGTGTTATGCCCGAATGTTCCCTACTTTCGAAACACATATTTAGCTCACATATTAGAGGACGTTGCTTCTCCAGAATTTGTTATACGTTAGATACTATTCTAGCTAAATTCTTTAATTGCATTTGGCATTTGATTAGTTGTAATCAAGAAGTTTAGGCTGTGAAATCACCTCAGATGGAGTTGTTTCGGATCTATTCAATTTTTACTTTTTTGATAGCGATGGACCTGACGGGGGGAGGCGGGGGAGGATGGACCTGGCAGCGCAAGGGAGGGGGGTGTGGCTCTTGCAGAGGTGATGGAGCTGGCGGCGTATGGAGATCGACGGGAGGGATGCTTGGAGCTCGTGAGCTGGGGGCGGAGGCGCGGATGGAGCTCGCCGGCGGGGGGAGGGGGTGCTGGACCTCGCGAGCTGGGGGGGGCGGAGGCGCGGGGCGGAGGTGAGAGAGTGGGCCAGCTTTCGTGGAGGAGGGGAGCATGCTTTTGTTTGATATAAAGAAATGGCATCATGTTTTAAATTTGATGTGCCTCATAGCGTAAAATGGTCAATATATCACTTTTCCCGTCAAAGTTAATGGCCAATCAAGACAGAACTTGACACAGGGTCATGTCATGTAAAGGTTAAGTATTATTCAAGGTCCTGGACGTAATTCGTTATTATAGAAGGTTTCCGGGGTAATTACGGAATTACTCAGGGTTATGGGTGTAATTATCCCTATGAATAATACAATCTCTCAAAGGGATCATACATATTCATTTACTGAACCGGAAGACATGAGCTCACTCATAAGATATTGGGAAGAAACAAAATCTGTGCATGCTCGTCTCGCTTTTGAACTTCACTGAATTTGTAGGATTGATATATGCTTTTTGAAAAGCATATGATCAATGCCTGGGTATGATATATATTTTTGAAAAATATATAATCGATACCAGCTTTCAATAGTCAAATGAGAAACTTAATGATTAAACTTTGAAGTAGACAATGTAAAATAGATCTAATACTTCGGATTTGTTCTTAGTCTTCCAATATGTATGATGGACAAGTATTAGGAATACCTGAGAGTCATATGATCATAAACAATTGTATAACCACGACGCTTCCATTCCTAGAGAGTGATGAAACGGGTCTGAATTTTAATGACTCCTCTCAGTAGAGAAGTGGTATGATCTTGGTCCAAATGTTGGACATTGATATGAATGTGATTTAGATGCAATGAGAATATTAGATTTGCGGTCTTGATTTAATCAAGCATCTATGAGAGGTTTACAAGATCTGGATTTGAGATGTGATCTTAATATCCAAGTCACTATACATGGAATAATACAATCGCCCAATCCTTATCTCCAAGTATCCGCGGAGAAAGCGCATTACCCTTAAAAGAGTTCATGAATAATTTCATTGTTGATATTATATATCCAAGTATTGAGAAAAATGATAATTAAATGTGATTTAATTATCATGAATAATATGAATTTGATTCATATTATAAGGAGAGTTATCTGAGATAATTAAATGTGATTTAATTATCAAAGATGTGAATAAAGCGAATGTGATTCATATTATTTGAGCACATGAGAATAGAGATCCAAGATGATTAAATGTGATTTAATTACCATGGATTTGAATAATGTAGATAGTGTTATCCATATTAATCATATATATAAATGTAATTTACAATATATTAGAGAGTCTTTTTTATTTATATTTGTTACTTAATTATTGAAGTGAATTGGATTCACATTGGATGATTAGTTAAAAATATAATTTATATTTTATTTTTGGATGTGAATGTGATTCGCATTTTTCCAATGGCATGATTGCAATGTTCACAAGATAATTATGGATTATTTTTCGAGATATTTTACAACAAATGTTGTTGTATATCTTGGAGATATCATGAGATAATGAGATTTCATGAGATAATGAGATCTCATGACATGATTGAGTGGTCGTCCCCCCTTTTCGGGGATATGGTAAATCTTCTCATTAATTCATTATCTCCAAGATTGATTAATTAATTTGATTTGAAATTAATTTTTTTGTTGACGCTCAAAAAAGGGGGATACACTCGATGGTGTTCACCCCAATGTATTAAAAAGAAAGCGTAAAGAGTTTTTTAAATTTATATTGATTTATATTGATTTATCGATATATATATATATTAATTTAAATTAAATTAATTATTGTTGTGTTTTCACAACAAAATCGTGACCATTAAAAGAAACACAAATCAATCTCATCCATTGATTTCGTATTGTCCATAGATTGAGATCCATAGATCCCAAAATACTATATAAGAAGAGGCACCCCTTGCTATTCAAGTCACATTATTAACAATTGCTCTCTCTCTCTCATTCTCTACACACTAAGTCTCTCTCTATCCCTCTCATTGTGGCCATCCACCATGGAGCCCTTGAAAGAGTCGTCATCGCAGCAGCATTGTCGTTATGTTGTCGGATTGCTTGCTCATGGATCTCTGTATCCTTCGGTGCGCTTTGCTCGTGAAGAAGACATCGGATCGCGTGTGATGAAATCAGGAGATTCATCGCTTGGATCATTAACATGGATTGCGAGGAGCACGCATCTCATCAACGCACTCGTAAGCATCTCCTCCGTCGAATCGGACTTGAGACAGAAGATCTCTTTGTTTAGAAACTCGATCGCAACCACGCTTCAAGAGGTAACCCTAATACTTGTTTGTGGTTTAGATAAAACGATCCGAGAAGTGTTCTTGGATCATGTGGTTTCATCGCATTGAAATTTTCAAATTCCGCTGCTCGGAGCAACTGGTGTAACTAGTCACTCCCGATCGCATACGATGTGATCCTCTCGCTTCCGTGATGCGCTTAAAGATCTTACCATATCCTTCAGTTTGTGTAGGGAGAGTAGGAGAGCAAAGGTGGTGGGATTGTTGGGGGGGAAGAAGGTGGTGTGGGGAAGAGTTGGGGGTGCATAGAGATAGACTTCTGGCTACGGAAAGAAAGGAAAGGTCGGGAGAGGAGAGGAGCTAAAGCTATGAGCAGAGGAGAGGAGCGAGAGCTACGAGAAGGGGATAAGAAGACTGGAGCTGGGGAAAAATAGAAGAAAACTGGTGGAGAAGGAGAGCTGGAAGGTTGTGGGACTGGTGGAAGAAGATGAGAGGAGATGGGGAAGAGAAGAAGGGAAGGGAAGGTTGCTGAGAGAGAGAGAGGTGGGGAGGAGGGGAAGAGAAGGGAATGGGAGAGGAGATATGCCCGTATGAGTTTCTTTCTTGGATTACTTCTGATTTGCCTTTCTTTTGGCCTCTCTCCCTCCTTTTATAAGATGGAAGGCTCCACTGCAAAACAAAAGGGGACGGGGCACTTAGATGTTGTTGAATTATAGATTTAAAACAAAAGGGGGAAGGTGATGTTACATGGTGGGGCACCGTTCCTAGACTCAAAAAATAATAAAAAAATTAAAAACTAACACGCATGCCCCTCTAGCGCTTAACACATTACAATGAAACACATTTGTTTGTTTATCGTTGAAGTGGCCTTTAAATCATCCTCAGTTGCATCAAAGGTTATGCTTCATGAGTTTCATGTCTAATATCCAGCATGCATTTGTGAGTTTAAGAATGGATGTAGAGAAATTCTCCTGGATTAGAGTATTTCGTCTGGACTTGATGTTTATGATTCAGCTAGAAATTAATGGATCAATAATGTAAAGATCCCTCCTAATGAAGAGGTGTATAGGTATTAAAGAGATTTCTAACTCTGCATCAACCATGCATATGGGGTTAATGAGATTCTTTGGCTGTGAGAGGTCGAGACGGTCAACGACGTGATAATGATAGTAATGTCCCAAGCCGAATTGCTCCTTTTCTTGGAGGCCGTGCCATAATAAGGATGCATGCCACAAGAAGCATGGCTGTCCAACTTTTTCTCGACGCATCACAGATCAATCCTATAAATAATTAGATCCATATATCTCTACATCCGATTTGCGGATGTATGACTTTCCGACACAATTGAGATATTAGTTCATTGGCATCGGCTATCAGGTCATCCACACAGGATTTTGGAACAAATATTATTGTGCTCGTCACGTATCGCACAAACATGTGTTGTTCGAAATTTTATTGTTTGCGCAGACTTGCTTATTTATGCCGGAGCATCTTAACATTTCTTTGAGGACAGTTCAATGTCCTCAAACATGTTTCTTAAGGTAGATGTTTGGTACTTGTAGATGGTAAGCACTCCTTAGTGACGGGAGAGGTCCACTTATCCCCTACCATGCATCTGCAATGAGTCCATCTTGCTCTAGGCGATACACAGTTTATTTTCTATTAGCAATATTACTGCAGAACTAAATCGAGGTATCATCTTTGACAATTTGTCTGTTGTATTTCAGGATGCACTAACGGGTGGGTGATTGGTCGGGGCCTTGAAAGGAGGGTTTTTTTACATGTAGTGCAATCTCCTTTTGTTGGTAGCTCATTTACTTCCTCGAGGGCACCCCCCTGGTACCATGGCGGTCCATATTATAGTGTGAGCTATAAAATAATCAGGGATCATCCTTTACTAACAGGTCTACCAGGAGTGCCTCTGATTTTAAGCTACTAGATTTGGACAAGGCCTTAAATGTCGGATTTCGGTTTCGTTTCGGTGACTGACCGAAACGAAATTTCGGTCGAATTTCGGTCGAAATTCGACCGAAATTTCGGTCATTTCGGTCGTTTTTCCAACTAAGGCCCCCAAATATCGGTCGACACAAGGCATTTCGGCTGGATTTCGGTAACCCACCGAAACCGAAATTCGACCGAAATTCGGTCGAATTTCGGCGAAATTTGAGGCCATGGATTTGGATACATGGGTCCCAACCGTGTTCCTAATATAGTGGTTGATGACTATAGTTGAGTCAGTTGGGTCATTCTTTTAAGGAATAATTCTAAAATAAAAAAACTTAGTTTTATGTTGTAACAATTAATGCTTTAAAATTTTGTATTAGTTCTTTGACTACCTTTCTCATGGAGCTTGGTATTATAATCAAACCTCATATGCACATACATATCAACAAAATGGAGTTGCAATAGAAAACATCACCATACAATTGATTTGCTAGAATCTTATTGGTCCATAGCCATGATCCATATAATAATGGGATGATGTTGTTCTTATTTAACTAAATTCTATGCTGCGATCTTCTTCTTTGAAAGCAAGCACCTTTATCTCCGATATTTGCTCAGCAGGCTTTCTTTTCAGTGCATCTTCGTGTTTTTGGTTACGTTGTTGTCTACATTTTGACATGGCTAAAACAAGTTTTCCTTAAATGCAGTTAAATGTTTTTTTTCTAGGATATTATAGCACTTGAAAGGGTTACCGATGCTAAGATCCTTCTCCCAGAGGATATCATGTCAGTTAATGTTACACTTCTTGAGTATGTCACATCCTTCTCTTCCACATGATGCTAAGATCCTTCTCCTAGGGAATATCATGTCAGTTAATGTTACACTTCTTGAGTATGTCACATCCTTCTCTTCTACATGTTCCAAGATGCGCACCTCAAATCTTTACTCTGATATATATCTGCCTACACCTCATACTACGTATGCCAAAGATAGATGGAAAGTGAAAACCTAAGCATCCATCTTTGGATGGAAAGTACAAAAGAGTTCTTAACAAGACTATTAAATATACAATCCTAAAATAGACTAAACATCAATGTCTAAATATAGAAAGCATCGATACTCCCCCTCAAGTTGGAGTGTATCAATAAATCACGCCTAACTAAAAGGTAGACAATGAATTGTGTTTCTTTGGAAGAGATTTAGTGAAAATAATTTGCAAGCTTTAGCTATGTAGAAATGCGAGGAATAAGGAATGACATTTTTTCCTTCACGCACTGCATCCCTGATAAAATGAGAGTATACGTCAATGCACTTGGCGCATTCATAAAAATCATGATTAGTGACCATATAAGTGGCCGATTTGTGGACAATCCAAGTTTTTGTAGAAAGGTAACATGCCAATTAATTTTACAAGTCGTTTAAGCCATGTCCAAAATCTCCAAATACTTTGCTTCTGCATTGGATCTAGAAACAATGTGTTGCTCTTATTGCATCAAGTTACCATATTTCAACTAATAAACATGGCAAAAACCAGTGGTGAAGCATCTGCCTTTTAGGAGAACCAGTATAATATGCATATGCATAGAATGTAATGTAAAGGTGACGTTCGAAGCACAAGATAAACCATTGACTAGAGAATTTTTAAAATTCCTAAGAATGAGAAGCACAACATGCGAATGACTATACCTCGACATTTCCACATACTAGTTGACTATATTTACCACATAAGAGACATCAGGCCTAGTGATTATAAGATACAAAAGTTTCCCCACTAGGCTTCTATATCTCATAATAGGATCCTCAAAGAAGGAGACCGCCGAGGGGGCATGACTTTGAGACTCAACTAGAATAGGGGATGGTTTACAACCAAGTAAACATGCATCTGCAAGAATGCCAAGGCAGTGCTTTCTATAGGATAGATGCACTCCACCAGAGGTACGAGTGACCTCAATCCCACAAAAGTATCGCAGGTGACCTAGATTCTTGGTGACAAATGCCTTTTGTAGAAAGGTCTCCAACAAAACTATACTATTAATACATACTACACGGTTACCTGAAGAACATTTCCGAACAAATACGAAGCAATCGGACATAGTCCTATGAAAACTAAGGGAGATGACTTTCAAAGTGAGCATACCAAACCATGGTCATAGGTTCAGCTTCAGGCCATAAATAACCATGCGCAGAAGGCATATAAACTCCACCTTAACAGACTAGCATGGTAGTTATGCTATACATACCACCCAAAATAATCATTGAGGAAGGTATTTTGATATCTAACTAAAAACTCGACAATTCTTATTGGCAGAATAGAGATGATCGTATGGATAAACCCCACCCCGACCACCGGAGATAAAGTCTCAAATAATTCATGTCATAAGTTTGGGTGAAGCCCATGACCACTGATCGGGCCTTCAGTCTATCTACTAACACATATGGATCATATTTAATTGTAAAGACACATCTACAAGCTATTGGAGAAATACATGTGCGACATGGCACACAATCCCAAGTGTCCTTAGAAACAAGAGAATCCATTTCCTCTTCCACCCTTGATTCTGAAGAGATGTATGATGATCACATGGAAGAGGTGTCGCCATAAGATAATAAGAGCATATGCAAACATCATGTCACAATTAGATAATTCATCAGTAGAGGTAAAGTGACATATAGGGGTGCAAGTACATTAGCAATGAGAAGTTATGCAATGGGAAAGGTATCCATAGCTACATCACGTGATGGATCATATATTTTATTGTCATTAATGAGATAGAATAGGCAAAGAAATCAACTTGTAAGAAAGTGACCAACTAAGCTGACTAGTCGATTCATGGATTGGCCGACTTGACTAGGCCTACTTGGTTTAATGACATTTTTCCTCTATTCTCATTTCATATCATTGTCACTAACTTAGTATTCATCGTTGGTTAGTAGTTAATAACTTAGTATATCATGTTACCTCTCTGTTTTTATGTTATTCATTTGTATCTCATGTTTATATAGTGTATTTATTTCATGCTATCATATTGTATTTTTAGTTTAGGTTGTAAATAGAACTGCATATCAAAAAAAACTCAGGATGTGGGCGTTATCCCCTGCAACCCCCGCAAGGGGAGGACGCATCATGATGCAGCGTGGAACAGAAATATAGGGCCGCATATTTATCTAATTTTTATCCGTTAATTTTATTTACGTTTATTTGATTCGTCGTATTTTCTTTAATTAAATAAACGGGATCACCTGTGATCTCAATTAGTTAGATATTTGAATTTCAAATTAGTCGGTTAGTCGGTTAGAGTCAAATTAGGATAATTAGTTCGAATTTGAATTTGATTTCTATTTTTGTAATCTCATCCCTTATATAAAGGGGTGATGGGCTATTGTTATAATCAATTCAGGGATATGAAAAATTGAGATTTATTCTCTATCTCCCTCTCTCTCTCTTTCTCCCACGCGATCTACGCGTTTCTTTTCTCCAACACCCCTCGTTTTTCCGACGAGCTTCTCTTCTCAACCCCTCCAATTCATTCTTCTACCAAACATCCACAAAAAAAACTATTTTTCCGCCATCGCCGAATTATCTTTTTGCATCAATTGGTATCAAAGCATGGCCTACAAATCGTCCTCACGATCTAACGATCCGTCCAGACGTTCGCGCCGACATGCGACGAAAGACTATCATGCGTTGGAGTGGGAAACGACAAGCCGAAGAAGCTTACAACCAGGACATGGACGCACGGCGTAAGTTCCAAATTGCCCAGTCCAAATGTCGAGAGATTATGGCTAATTTCAAAGCTATGTACACCGCCCTATCAAAGTTGTCTACTACCGAAGCCGTTATCCCGACTTGTGATGAAGAAAAACTCGTCGACAATGACGAACTGCTCATCGTCCAGGCCATTTCAGATCCGCCACCATCGACGATATCGCCCCCGACAACAGTTCCAGACCCGCTGCAGCCCAGCCTTGTCATTCCCCCACCCTCGGGCATGGCCTTAAATTTCAGCGAAATTCGATCGAATTTCTGTCGAAATCGAAATTCGACCGAAATGACCGAAATATGGAGGTCCTAGTACAAAAAATGATCGAAATGACCGAAATTTCGATCGAAATTCCACAGAAATTCTGTTTTGGTCGATACCGAAATGGTGACCGAAACCGACATTTAGGGCCTTGCCCTCGGGTCCCCTTCTCGAAGCACCTGCGGCCCCAGCCAAGCCCTCGCCCCCGCTCCTTGGGCACCCCCTACAGCGAAACCCTCAACCCCTGCACCCCCCGCGCACTTCCCCACCGCCCGTAAATTCCCAGCAGCCCAACCCCCGGCTCCCACTGTTCCCCGCACACCCCTACCAACCCCACATGCTGGCCCTAAGTCTTTGTCGTTGCTCACCCCGCAAAAACCCTCTTCCATCTCTCCAACACCCATCGCCCATCCCGCAACCCTCCCCTCACACCCCCCCCCCGCCGCCGCCGCCACTCTTGGTCGCTTAGCTAGATCTCGATCACCTCTGCGACCCCACGCCCCGTCTTATGCCTCAATCAAGGCTCGCCACTGCAAGCCCCCGCCGGGAGTGCGCAAGCTCCACTGCCCATTGATAGTACTCGAGCCTGGAGATCCATCCCGACAACGGCCATCCTCCTTCTCCGCTGGAGGAGAGCACCTTCTTTGCTGACCATCACTTCAGCCTACCCATGCGTACTTGCGCTGCCCTGTAAGGAACTGCTCAACTGCTTGGGTCCACCTTTATCGTCGCTCCACCACTGAAGTCCTCCCGCATCGACACCTCCGTTGAAGCAGATGCTTGGACCACCGCCCTCAAGATCGCACGCACCGCCTGCACGCTCGCCGCCTAGCCATGGTCGTAGCCGCCACTGTCCGCGTAGCTTACGCGAGAAGAAGGGAGAACCCTAACAAGAGGCCCGATCTTTAAGGGGTTCGAATCCCATGAAATGTGGGATTGGGAGTTACTTTGGGAGAATTACAAGAAAGTTCCCTCATGCAAAAGTTTTATTTCAAAGGGAAAACTCAAGAACTTCTATTACGAGATTTGTTTAATTGAAGGGGTACGAAAATTGCAACCCACCCCCCTGCTACAAAAATATTTAAAGAAGAATGCTGATAAGAAGAAATTTGAGTGGACTCCTTATCCTATTAGGATTAGGATCATAGGTTTCACCTATTTAAGGGGCCCATGGCTTAATTCCCTGGACACATCTCCTCCCCTACTCTTCTTGTGCTATTGCTTCGCTATGGACTCTCCACGGGCCGAGTTGATCGTCATGAAGATGCCCCATCAGTTCTTCGAGCACCACGTCAACGGGACGAAATCCGGATGGACGCCCGCTTATGCGCCACACCTGCTCTTCCACCACGAAGCCCACGTCGCCAACGCCTGCGTCGCACACGTGTGGATTCTGCCATTCGCGCCACACCAATTCTTCTATAGGATGACCGAGACCGCGGATTCAAAATTCTCAACCTCCAAGCCTGTCGATCCAACAATTCGTCGGGAGACGAATTTTTAAAAGCGGAGGAGAGTTGATGCAGCGTGGAACAGAAATATAGGGCCGTATATTTATCTAATTTTTATCCGTTAATTATATTTACATTTATTTGAGTCGTATTTTTTTAATTAAATAAACGGAATCGCATGTGATCTCAATTAGTTAGAGATTTGAATTTCAAATTAGTCGGTTAGTCGGTTAGAGTCAAATTAGGATAATTAGTTTGAATTTGAATTTGATTTATATTTTTGTAATCTCATCCCTCCTATATAAAGGGGTGATGGGCTATTGTTATAATCAGTTCAGTGATATGAAAAATTGAGATTTATTCTCTATCTCCGCCTCTCTCTTTCTCTCTCCCACGTGATCTTCACGTTTCTCTCCTCCAACCCCTCGTGTTCCCAACAAGCTTTCTCTTCTCAACCACTCCAATTTATTCTTCCACCAAAAATCCACGAAAAAAACTATTTTTCTGCCGTCGCCGAATTATCTTTTTACATCACATCAGCGAAACCCTCATGACGGTAGGGTATGGTAGCACGAGGGGGGGCATCATATGGTTCTTCAACTAGGTTCAGCAGAATAGATAGTTAGGATTCAAGGAATATCAATGGTTTAAGTTATTCGATTTTATATTGTTAATATAAATGCTATTGATTACTATAAACATCTACATAGGATTGATATATTTGTATATGGTATTCATTTACTGCTAATTGGTTAGTATATTTATGCTATTCATTTTTATGAACGTAAATTTTTTAATTGATGTATTATTCTTGTTATAATTTAGTGAATGTATTATAGTATTGTAAATGTCTAAATATGTGCAAATATATAAGAATATATGTAAAAAATGATTTATATATTTAAAATATATAAAAAATCAAAATGACTAAAGGTCGGCTATATCCAATTAATCACCCGACTATCAAGCAATCCTTAGCCAGTGACACGACGAACTGACTACCAACTTCTGCAACCTTGATGTCAGGTACTTTTTTCTCCCACCTTTAGTAAACCTCGAGTGGATAAGGGAGCTCCAAAGGAATCCCCAAACACCCTCGACAAAGAAAGTCGTGTTCACAAAAAATGTATGCAATGAAAAAATAATGTTGGCAAACTAGATCATAGCATTTGTATCCCTTTTTGTATTCAAGAATACTCCAACACTAATGCAACCAAAAACACGCATAGCATGAGGGAACCTCGTTAATCAAATAAGGTGCAGTAAATAGGATCACCCCAAAAAGTTTGGAAACCTTCATTTGGTAAGGAGTAAGATCGATACCAAGAAGATGACCAAATTTCCGTTCTGCAATACTGATTTACTGTGAGGTGTAAGGATGTGATGTTTGATGTATAGTCCATTGAGAACTAAAGAAACTGATTTAATCCTTCTACATAAACTCAAGAGCATCATCTGATCGAAATATTTTAATGCATGCAAAAAAAGAAGTCTTAGTCTTTGCAAAGAAGGACTATACAACATAAGTTGATCTCAATCGTTCCTCTATAAGATAGACCCATGAATTCCAATTATAGCCATCAAGACCCATGAATTCCAATTATAGCCATCAATGAAAATAACAACGCATCTAGGTCATACAATAGTGTGTATTGGGCAAGGCCCCCAAGCATCACAACGAACAAGGTCTAACAGAAATGACCTCCGCGGCTTAGTTCTTCGAGGAAAGGCCCTCATGTGATTTTTCTTAAACCAGTAAGACTCATTCAAATGGCTTCAAATGGCTGATTTCTAATAACATCCAAGAGAGAGAGAGAGAACACTAGCAGAAGGATGTCCAAGGCACAGACAAAAGTTTGTAAAAATAACATCTACGAGAGAGCGCCACTAATAGAGAGTTATCGGAAAAATCAAGTTAACAGAATCCATCCTTCGTGTAGAAAACGACAACACATAAACGGAATCAAAGATAGAATGATAAAGAACAAGAAAGAACACTGAAATTTTACGTGGAGCCTACTTCGTAAGGAATGGGATGAAATCACGAGAGAAGGCCTCAAGGGCTGAATATTCTATTCGATTCTCTTAATGAATATAGATGGTGTAGGGCTTCTTGTTTAGCCCAACCAGTAAGACCAAGTCCCCTAGTAGACGATGTGGGACCAAGGAATCAATTTTGTGGTTTATTATTAAAGATTACTTTGATTTTATTCTTCGGACCTCGTGATATTTTGACCAAGGCCCTAATGTCAATTTCAGTCACCATTTCGTTGGCCGACCAAAACAAAATTTCGGTCGAAATTCGATCGCAATTTCGATCATTTCGGTCATTTTTTGTACTAGGGCCCAAAGAAAAGAAAAAGAATAAACTATCATAGATATTTTATGACTCTAAACTCCGAAACCTAGGCATCTCGACGACTAGGTCGACAAAGAATAAAGTAAGGGGAGAAAAGGGTCCAAAATACAATAAAAATCACTTTATTTTATTTATTTATTATGCATTTTTGGGACCTATTTTATTGTCCTCTTTTTAGACTTCAAATAAAGAAACTTTGTACATGAAAGTTGTAGATAATAAAATATAGAAAAATATAAAATTGAGTTTGCACAAAATAGTATACAGTGTACAAATTACAGTCTAAATAAGTTTCCAAAATTCCAATTTCCCAGACCCATACATCTCAGACAAAAATTCAAAATATATCACCTTTAGTTGTATATAATTTTTAATAAGTTGTTTAATGAAGGAGGATTCATATTTTTTTGAGTTAAGGTGTGAAAGTTAGGTTTTGGACCCTATTGTATAGTTTACAACAAACAACAACAACAAAGCCTTTTCCCACAATTAAGTAGGGTCAGCTACATGGATTCTTCGCCTCCATTCAGATCTATCTTGGGTCAATCCCGGGCTTATATCCACAAAACTAAGATCCCTTCGTATTGTCTCTTTCCAACACTTCTTGGGTCGTCCTCACCCTCTCTTAGCCGGCTCAACATCCCAACACTGGCATCTCCTAACTGGCGCATCAGCTGATCTTCTTTGCAAATGTCCAAACCATCTTAAGCGATTTTCTCGCATCTTATCCTCGATCGGAACTACACCAACTTTCTTTCTGATTGCATCATTCCGAATCCGATCTTTACGTGTGTGTCCACACATCCACCTTAGCATTTTCGTTTCTGCTACATTCATTCTCAGCACATGTCTATGGTTCACAGGCCAACATTCAGATCCATAAAGCATAGCAGGTCTCACGGCTGCTTTGTAAAACTTTCCTTTAATCTTTAAAGGAATTTTCTTATCACAGAGAACAGGAGAGGCTCCTCTCCACTTTAGCCAGTTTACATTTATTCTATTAGTAACATCTCCATCAATCTCCTCATCATGTTGCAGAATAGATCCCAGATATCTAAAGGAATCTCTCTTCTGAATGTTATCGTCATCAATCTTTACCTCGATTCATTCACCATTGCTTCTATCAAAGGTGCACTCCATATATTCCGTCTTAGCTCTGCTTATACGAAATCCTTTAGTCTTCAACTTATGTCTCCAGACCTCAAGCTTCTCATTTACTCCATCTCTAGTCTCGTCAATTAACACAATATCATCAACAAATAACATACACCAAGGTAACTCATTCTGAATGTGATTGGACAACTCGTCCATAATCAAAGTAAAAAGAAATGGACTCGAAGCAGAACCTTGATGTAAACTAATGTTGATGTCAAAATATCCAGTCTTCCCAGACGGATCCTTACACAAGATAAAGCCCTGTCATGCATGTCCTTTATGAGGTTAATGTATAGGACAGGTATTTGTCTCTTCTCCAACACTCTCCATAATATCTCTCGTGGGACAGAATCATAAGCCTTCTCCAAATCAATAAAGATCATGTGGAGGTTCTTCCTTTTAGCTTTATAAATCTCCATTGTTCTCCGCAGCAAATGGATGGCTTCAGTCGTTGAGCGACCTAGCATGAATCCGAATTGGTTTTCTTTTACATTGGAAATTTGCCTCAACCTTCTTTCGATCACACGTTCCCAAATTTTCATAGTGTGACACATCAGCTTGATACCTCTATAATTTGAACAATTTTGAATGTCTCCTTTATTTTTATAAAGAGGCACTACGATACTCCTCCTCCAATCTTCAGGCATTTTCTTGCTTCGCCAAATAATATTGAATAGATTCGTAAGCCAAGTTAAATCACGCTCACCTAAAACTCTCCATACTTCTACAGGGATGTCATTATGTCCTACACCTTTTCCAGGTCTCATAACCTTCAAAGCCTCCTCTACTTCCTTTCTTTGTATCCGTCTATAGCATGCACGATTCAAGTAACTTTCACTACAAGCTAGATCACCCAAAATGATATCTCTATTTCCTTCCCCAATGAAAATTTTATGGAAGTACTGCTCCCATCTAGTCTTTATATCCTTCTGAGTAACAAGCACATGACCTTCCTCGTCCTTAATGCATCTCACTTGAGAAAGGTCTTTGATTTTTCTTTCTCTTGCTTTGGCCAACCTGAATATATCCTTCTGTCCCTCCTTAGAGTCGAGATTATTATACAAAACTTCATAAGCTTTTGACTTAGCTTCGCTTCTTTGCTTCCTTCTTCGCTATTTTTAGTTTGTGACAGTTTCCTCTGTTCTATCCTTAGACATAGCTTTAAAGCAAGCTCTTTTTATATTTAGCTTCTCTAGCACCCCTTCACTCCACCACCATGCCTCCTTTTGACATGGAGCTCCTCCCTTTGACTCGCCTAGCATTTCTTTGGCTACGTTTCGGATACAAGATGCTACCGCCTCCCATATCTCGTTTGCACTACCGCTACAATCCCAAGATAAGTCTTCTAAAGCCTTCTCCCTGAAGCTCACTTGCTTCAGTCGAAGATTCCACCATCTAGTTCTAGTTATTTTAGAAACCCTCCTTTTCTTTACCAACCCTTTCATTTGTACATCCAAGACTAACAAACGATGTTGGGTTGTCAAACTCTCTCCTGTGATTACTTTGCAATATGTCTACGATACATACATACAAGATCTCAGAGGGGCAGAACTGATAAAAATCTTATTTAAATAATTGAAAAAATCAAAACCGACTAAATCCTGACTAATTCCACCTGTTGATTAATCCTAGTGACCTAGCGATCGATTATTGACTACAGACTTCTGCAACCTTGGAATAGATGGAGGCACCCTCTCTCCTTGCATGTAAAGACGATAATTATGCTACGCTTAGTTCCGCCTTGACATTGATCAATAATTGTGGCATATCTGGATATCTTTTCTATGCCTTCTCATTGTGTTCATTATCCTTGCATAGCAACCCACAATGATTGTTGTCGTGGCGAAGAAAGCATTGATCAACAAATAAGTAATCTGCAAGCTCTTCTCATCATTACGTAGTTTTCTCCTTTGTTAATCCAATGTGACTAATGCATTCAGATTTTAGACATCGTTGATCACGATGCATGCAATGATTTTTCCATTCTAAGTTATTGTTTTTATTCACATTATGTTAAATAACAAGATTAGTTTGTATTATTTTTCTACAGGAGCTTGTTCTTGACATTCTTTGATATATAGTGGAGATCAAAATGTGCTCAATTTATTTTGTCAATAGTATTCTATCTCTTTAATAAGCATCATAATTAAGTTATATATATTTTTTTCATCAGATGAGAATGAGTAAATTTAGAGTGCAAAAAGCATACAATAGATATAAAATAAGGTGTTTTATGCATAATATATTATCTAGGGCTTTTTTTCAGTTGTGCCCCTCTGAGATATTGTAATATCAGTTATGCCTAAACTTGGCCAATGGACCGGGGACCCACCTGTCCAACCCATTCATACGTCGGGTTTGGACCAAGAGATTTCATGAATGGATCGGCTCAGCCCGCTCTTTGACCCACTCGTCAACTAGGCGAGTCGTAGACATGTGCCACAAAACCCGGCTCTACTCGACCTGCACACATAAAAATATGGGTTTAAAAATTACATTTTAGATACATTTAATATAATATACTTGAATTTTTTTACATTATCAATACATCGTATTTTATAGTTTACATGTCAAGTAACACCTATTATGGTTACTTAGATTTAGAAAGATTAGATGACGCCAAAAAAACTTAATAATCTATATAAATTAGATTAAAAAATTAGGAAAAAAATACTTTACATTCGGCCCATGGCCCAGCCGAGCCCAGATATGGGCCGAGCTTGGGCCTTGGAGTATGACTCGTGAGCCGACACGGTCCGAGCCTTGGATAGGGGGTTTTAGAATCTCGACCCATTCGGCCCAGCCCATGGCCCAGTTCGGCACGCACTTTGGTCAGGTCTACTTATGCTCCATCCTTTTTTGGAATATCAGTTGTGCCCCCAACTTCGTCCAAATTGATCACTTGAACCCCTCGGGTTAGTTGTCATACATCCCCAACGCAAACGGACGTGAACTTTGATGACACAAGGGGAATTAAATTAAAAAAAAAGTTGAAAGGTCAATCCACCAACTCCCCCCTCTCCTTCTCCCAAGCCTCCTCCGTGCTCCTCCTACCTCCTCCAACACCGACCCTCCTCCCACTCCCCAGTCACCTCTGGCTCCTGCTCCTCCTCCCACTCCCCAGCCTCCTTTTCAGTTTTCCCTTCCCCGATCATTACGAAGTTGTCCAACAGATATCTTTCTTTATTGAAATATGCTTTTTATAAGTCCACCCTCTTCCACATGAAATATTTCATCCTTCTTTTATTCTAATATGAGACTATCTTAGTCATTACGAAGTTGTCTGATAGATGTCTTTCTTTACTGAACGTGTACTTAACAAGATTACCACATCTCCCAAAACCCCATATATCCTTAATGTCAGTGTCTTCACAATGATAGGGTAGACATCATTTAAAAAAGTGATCAGTTGGTTGTCCTCTATCTGAATTGGCAACTCCATCTTCAGCAGAAATAAGAGGAAGAATTAGTTCACTTGGTCAAATTTAGAGTTATTCACTAACTTGGTCATCATATGCATGACATCCTGAACTCTTTGTAGAAGAAAACTAAGAAACCATCTGATCCCACTGAACCCCACTTTGAAGTCCCTAGAGTTGCCTTAACTTCATCCATGGTCGGTCTAAGGGGCTCTCCTGTAACCTCATACATGGTTGGTCTAAAGGGTTGTCATGTTTGTCCACCGACAACCTATCACAAAGACTCCTCCCCCACATCTCATCCCCACCTCTTCACTGTGAATCCCCTGAAGTAACATGCTAAAGTTGAGTGGACATCCCATAGCCCCTTTTCCTATAATGTCAACCTTTCAATGGCATTCATCATTTGCCTCTCAAATGTCAACATATAGAAGAACCTTGTATTGGAGTCTACTTCTGCAACCAGTGTTGTTTTGACCTCTTCTTCACTTGGACTTTCTTCTTCACACCCTCCTTCATTGCCTCAAGGAAGTCCATTCTCACCTCTATCCCCTACGTAAATAGAGCGCCCCATCATCCACCTTGCCCAATTAGTACAACCCTTGCAAAGTTTCTCACCTCCTTCTCAATGCATTACTGCATTCAACCAGGAAGGAACACAATGACTTAAGCCTACTCTACAAAATCAAAGTCATGTCATTGGCCTAACCCTCATCTAGTACTCATCATCATCCACTAGTTGTTTGAAACCATGTTTTTGCCATCGAACGCACTCAAACTTGAAGTACATGCAGAGACGACCATGTCAAATATGGACTGTGAAAGAGCAAAATGTGTTAGAGCACCACAACCAACACAAGGAAGCCTCTGCAAACTTATGGAAGCCAAGAAACTGATGATCTTCAATCATTGTTACCAAGTTCCTCCAAGTGAGCATGCCACCTCAGATCTGATAGTCCACCATATCCAACTTTTCCACCACCTTCCCAAGGCCAACAAGCATTGATGAACCATGATGCTCGACCCTCTGTTTCGTTGTCCGATGAACGGAGAGGATCCCCTCCCACCGTGTTCACCTTCATCAAACCCTTCCATAACTCGCCTCTACTTGTACCATGGATTGGGTCATACACCTCCACGACCTAAAAAAGTTTAGGAATAGGTTGTTGTGGAATCATGAAGATAAGGGAATCAAACTAAGAACATGAACATGCACCAGTGAGAACAAAGATGTTGAGTAGAGCACTCTTAAAGGTTTGGAAAATGACCAATTGATTAGTTACAATTACACATTAATGTTAGACCAACTACGTTGAAGTTATCCTACACGATAACAAACAAATCTAGTTATGTCTGCCCTAAAGAGAACCCATATTTCAGTTAACTTCACTGAAATTCTTCATGATATTCGACCTTGCATGGTCCCGGGGATGTCTTATTCCATTTCTTCCACTCTACACAAGAAAATGGTATCCTTCTACCACATGGATCATCCCTTATCTAGTTACCTTACACAAACCAAACAGTCGCGTATTTCACATAAACGCATCCAAATTAAAGATCATGAATTATCAATCCTAAAAGCAACTAAGCGACAATTTTTTTTTGAGTAAGCAAATCCACAAAAACATCCAAACCCCGCACTCGAAATTTCACGTGATGATAGAACCAAAAGCCGCTAGCTTCAGTCAAAAGCAACCCAAAAATCCGAGTCACATGAGACATCAGCATAAGTTCAATTAATCCATCGCAGCATGCAACAACTGCAGTAATACACAAAATGCAACTTCCGATCATATAATTCAAAATTCAAAATAGCTCAACGGTGATTACAAGTTGGATAGTGATAAATAAATATTCAAGAAATCTTTTCAAGCACCACCCAGAGTGGTCTCGGAAGTGATATTCGAGGTTTTTTTATCCATTCAGAAAAAGAGAAAAAGCAAAACGCATCTTCTAATACGTAAAGACTTTAAAAGTCCAATATTACGGTGCCAAACTTTCAGACTAAATATAAACCAAACCCAAGCACATAACCGGATCACCCCCAAAAAAACGCAGCACTTGGAGCCGAATCGATCAAAAAAAGACGTACCGAAATTGCGGCCGACGATACAATGCCACGTGGGGCCGTGGTTCTTGTCGAACTCCTTCTTGATGTGCTCCGCTATGTCCTTCTCCACCCCTTGCTTCTCGAACGCCTAAAATTCGAAATAAAAATCCGAAAATCCAGAGAGAGAGAGGGAGAGAGAGAGAGAGAGAGTAGGAGTATGAGAACAAGAGCGAGAGAGATCGTACGGCAACTGCGCAGTCGATGGCCTCCTTCTGCATACTCTCCTTCATGTCGGCGCTCTTCACAACGATCTTCCTCGCGGAGGCAGAGCCCGCCGCCGCCATCTTCCTGTCCTCAGAGTTGCTCTTGACGAGGGCCCCCGGCGGCTTCCTCATCATCTCCTCCGTCGCCATCGTCGTCCGCTCTCTCTCGCTATCTCTGTGCGTGCTCTGTCGATGGGTTAGATGTGAGATGGGAAGAAGGGAAAGGGGGAGTGGAGAGCAAACGGAGGAGAAGCAGCAGAAAGGTGACGAGGGAGTGGGATCCACGACGAGTGCGGAGCCGTGGGGGTCACGGGAGGGGAGACTGTGAAGAGAGGTCCCTTCCGCTGGGGGGCAAATGATTGGGATTTTGACGGATGTCCCCCTTTTCCTCCCATTTTAAAGTCTGGGTCAATTACCGGATACCCTTTCACTTTACTCCTCTCTCTCCCTCTCTCTCTTTGAGTGAATCTGTCCTTGCAGCTAGGGTGGAGCATTGGGCCGGGCGGCCCGAACCCGACACTGGTCCGACCGCAAAAGTCGGGTCCGGCCCGAGTCCGATGTACAAATGAGCTGATCCGGGTCTTTATTTTTCAAAAATATTATACTCAGGTCGGGTCGAGCGTGAACCCGAAGTACAAATGGGCCACGCCCGGGCCCTCATATCTCAAAATATCATATTGGAACTAAATTAGGGGACACGGATTTATAGTCATAATACATCCAATATTTTCTTCATCCATCAATAGTAATATTATATCGTAACAATACATCCAATATTCATGTGTTATGGATGAATTATATCCATAACAATAAATTGGAATCAAAGTACAACTTTATGGAATCAAAATAAGTGCGGGTTGAGCCCGACCCAAACCCGAGCCCGATCCTGCGGGCCTTGGGCTGGGCCACGGTCCTCAGTTTGCTGAAAAAGCGGACCTCAACCCGGCCCAAAACCCACGGAAAATTAATGAGCTTGGGCCGAGCTTTCTCGGGTTGTGCCGGGTCAAACCCAATGCTCCACCTCTACTTGGAGCTCAACCGCTCTTGAGACTTTATTTTTAACATTTTTAAGAAAATTCTTTCACGAGGTAATTGAAATGGATTTCTTCTCGAGGATACCTAAAAAATGTCTCCCTGAAAAAGTAACAAATCAAAGATACCTTTTGTTTTTGCATTTTTTTGTGAACCCAGGAGACCCTTTTCGAAGATATTTTTAAATTTTAAAAAACAACCAAAAGACCTTTTTCGGGAAGCCCCATTTTCAAAATGCCGCATCTTCTTGCAAAAAAATAATAACATTGGAGGAATTACGTCAGGGTTCAAATTGATTATATTATAATCGTATTAGTAGAAAGACGACTACTATTGATCAGCCAAATTAATAACATGATTAAAATCCGATCATTCTGGTAGGGGTTAGGTCCAAATCTTTCACATATAAGTGAGATTTATCAGGGATGCTTAGGGGTAGGGGCGGCTATTGTTGTTAATAGGATCAACCATGCATTTATTAAACAGTAATCATACGGATTCCAATGGATTGACGGATCAATATTACAGATTATTAAGATTAATAACGTCCAAATCCAATCCATTATCCGATTACAATAAGCAAACAGGAACCGATTAATGACACGGAAACAAACAAACGGACGTGATCCAGACAAGGGTAAGTAATAAACAAATTGCAGCAGGCAAATAAATAAAAAGATCAGTTTAGAATTCACCAAAGCGTCCATGAAATGGACTGTCCTTATAGAGGATTTCGCCCCCACAATACCGGTGCGTAGGGTACTGACGATCCACTCCCAGGAGACGACGGTTCACGGTCGTCGTCCGCGCACACCGACTAGACCGTCCCCGAAAGCACATCCGAGAACTTGCAGCCGAGAAGAAACAGGGTCGCAGGCGCGAGAGAGAGAGAGAGAGAGAGAACAAGAGTGACGGCGGGTTTTTCTTGCGAGTGAAGAAAGACGGCGTCGGGTGAGGGGTATAAAAAGAGGAGCTCGCGTGCCCTAGCGCACGGTCCCTTCGGTTTCCGAAAACGCTCCTCAACGGGCATGTCCTTTCGGATTCCAAAACCGCGGGTAAGTCGAGCCGTTTGGATCAAGTCTGATTTCCAATGTGATCGAAATCCAATTAATCCGTCTGATTAATTTAATCGAACAGCCAAATGAAACCCGCAGCAAAAGTATCGAGATCCGAATTGACTCTCCCGAGTCGGAGCCAGAGCCGGAGACGGAGCGGAGCGCGCATGCGCGTGTGGTCCTCCATTCCTCCTCTCTACTACTGCTACAAGAGCTTGGGGTGTGGACTCATATATAAGTCCATCAGAAGTTTAGATCTCTAAGGTATGGTACTAAACTTCAACCCAAACTCATCAATGTTTCAAATTTGGGAATTCCCAACTTTCCCTCCAAACCATTTGGTTTCCAAATTGAAACCAAATTAATTCTAATTGTAATTACATAGATTTTCCAACTAAAACCTAAATACAATTTTTAATACAACAGCTATTTGGCTGATTTGGGTGGGTCTAGGTTATTTGGTTTGGGTTGAATTCGATTTAACTTGCAAAAATGAAACCCATCACCCAACCAAATTAGATTGGGTTGAAATATTTTGGTGATTGGTTTGGGCCGATTGGGTTGGGTGAAATCAAATTACCCATATAAAAAAACTTGTTAATTGAAGGTCAAGTAATGATGAAGCCATTGATGTATGAAAAAGATATCAAAATAAGCATGCAGTAGGATCAATAGATAAGAAGAAGGTTGGATGAATGTGTTCAACATGGATGAAAAAGGTTGGGATATGTTCAAGTTGATATGGAGTTGTTCGGTTAAAATTAGGAGATTTTCAAGAATAATTTATGTCACCTGAAGTCGATAGAGATTTGAGCATAGTTGTGCGGTTATAAGTCGTGCTCTCAGTAGTTAATAGCATGTAACGATAATATTAAGGACGATAGAGAAAAAATATATTTAGTACAACATAATAACAACCGAAATAATATTTAATAAGAAAAGGTTGTTAACAAGTTGATAACTTGGATTGAAGAATTCGAGTTGTACATTAGAAATATATGAGTTTCGAATTATTAATATTATATATTAAGTACATATTAGTTGGGTTGGGTGGGTTAAACCTTTTATCATTCAAAGAAATAGTTTGGGTTATTTGAGTGGGTTGGGTGGAAGACATTAGACCTACCAACCGACTCAATACCCATTGTAGGAAGATGGTTTGGGTCCAACCCAACCCAAAAGTCGAATGACCCAAATCATTTTGACTCATTTTCAATGATTTGGTTGAATTATATGGGTGGACCCATACAGTGCCCACCCCTTGAGGATGCCTTTCTATTGTTTGAACTGTGATCTCTCTTAAAATAAAAGCATATGTGCTAAACTGTCAGACCATTTGAATATATATATATATATAATATACACACACATGTCATCTTTTCCTCTTTTTACTTATTTTTCCAACTGCATTTATAGAGGTGCTCGTATATTAATTAAAAGGGATCCATGCCAAAGGCTTGAATGCACAAACGTGCTTTTGAAGGAGGGAGAAGGTTCAAGAAGAAAAAGATGGAGGGTATGCATGCAAAAATGCCACACGGATGCCAAGCAGAAGCAGGCGACCCCTTCCTTTCCCTTCATGGTCAGAGAGGCGGCCTTTTGATTAAGTAATTAATTGAATAATTAATGGAAATTTGTCATGCGTCGATCTTCCTCATTTCAAGACCACGCGTACTTTACAGCCCCCCATGCTCGTGCAACCATTTGTGTTTTTTTTTGTTTGTACACCTTTTATTTTTTTTGATGCGCATGTAATCTGTGTATTGCAGAATAAAACATGTACATGGCACAAACGGCTCAATTTACATATTTCGCTATTGGAGCATGATTTGTTTGGTTACATTAGGCCCGAGGAAGCCAAAAAACTCGGAGCCAAATTGGTTACCTCAGAATTTTTCCTATATGGATGAGTCGATCTGTGACCTTCAGGGCGGTGTTCAATTTGTCGGAACTCTAGCGACCATTCCTTTGAGCCCATATACACCAAACAACGGTTGCAAGATTGCAGCAAAGACGGCCGCGAATCCATTGATCGGGGGTCTTTGCAATCCATTCAAGAATCTCTGCCAACGAGTCCGATGAAGTTATCGACAGGTCCAGAGCAGCACAAGAGCCAACCCAAACAGAGTGTGAGAAGGTGATGTTGAATAGAAGATGTTGGTGTGTCTCCATCTCGTAGTGGCAAAGGTAGCAAAAAGTCGGTGCACATATCCCGAATCTGTTGAGTCTGTCGGTAGTCGGCAGCTGCTCCAGAACCGCCCTTTATAGAGTGAACAAGAACTTTCAGGATTCCTTTCGCCCAAACGTAAGGCGCCCATGCCGAGGCCCTAGCTCTAGGCCGAAGAAGGTCGACAACGCTAGCGAATGAGAAACCGGTTGGTGAGTGGATCCAATTGTAGGTCTGGTTATTGTTCGATATCGCTAATCGGATATCATCCCTGCAATTGAGCATAGCCCTCCAAGTTTTGCTCTGGGAGGAGGAGAGGGGGATTTCCCAAAAGGAATGCCTGGATAGGTACCTTTGGCGCGTGTAGGTGGTCCAAATGGAGGATTGGGAAGATATAAGCCTCCATGACCATGATGCGATCATCGCAACACGTAAAGTGGCAAGCGATCTAATACCAAGACCACCTTCAGATTTGGGCAGGCAAAGCGTTGACCAGGCAATATCATGCCTCTTGCGCCCCCAAACAAAATCCGCGCAGATCATGTCAATCTTGTGGACCATTTCTCTTGGAATGAGGGTGCTCGATGTCCAGTAGAGGAGCACACCAGCAATCACGCTTAACAAGCTGAGTTTGGCCGGCCATTGTAAGGGTCGATGCCTTCCAACCTTCAAGCAAGACCTTACTTTATCCTCCAAGCCTCTGAAGATGTGGATGCCCCTAAAGGAAGGCGCAAGGGGAAGGCCCAGTAAGTTATCGGGAGGCCCTGGGTAAGGATGCCAATCCTTAGCGTGGTTGAGAAATCGTCTTTCGCATATTTTGGACGGAAGAGTTTCCTTGCATTCATTTGTAGTCCCGAGATGGAGTTGGATGATCCATGTTAGTTGAGGTCCACCACCTAACCAACAAGCCCGATCTTCCGTAATCTTAAGGATTTAATTGTTAAATCAATCCTATTATAAATATGCATATGCAACTTACACAGATAATTAAAGATATAAATAGCGGGCCTTACATAAAGGACGGGAAGCCCACAACATCCGCATGCAACTCTCCTTTTTATCACCTCACTGTAACGTCCCGGGCTTAGGTCCCCGGTTCGTTATCGAGGAAAACTGGCCCTGACAACTTGTTGGGTTCAGATCCAAAGAGACTCATTGATAACCACCCAAAATGCTTAAGCCCAAGTTGACAAGTAGTAGTCCCCATCACTTATATACCACACCCACACCTTGTGAGTTTTAGGTATGGCACTATGTTTGGGGTTGAGGTGTTACAACCTTCCCCACTTATATTCGCAACGTCCTCGTTACGACATGGCCCATTCACTTATTCCCAGTGACAGTGGCGGTTGCACGCTCCCGGCTTAGGTCCCTTAGGGTAGCCCTTTCCACTATCAGAGGGAACCCGCTCTGATACCATTTGTAACGTCCTGGGCTTAGGTCCCCGGTTCGTTATCGAGGAAAACTGGCCCTGACAACTTGTTGGGTTCGGGCCTAATTGGACCCATTGATAACCACCCAAAATGCTTAAGCCTAAGTTGACATGTAGTAGTCCCCATCACTTATATACTATACCCACACCTTGTGAGTTTTAGGTATGGCACTATGTTTGGGGTTGAGGTGTTACACTCACAACCACTGTTTTGTCTCTAGAAACTAAACTACACATGTTTTCAAGGTAGAGGCTTTGATGGTTATGATTCACGAGACGAAACAACAGTTGATAAAGGCGATGAACATGGAATTTATCCATGTCAACAACATATTCAATTTTTTCACTTATATAATTGTATATAATGACTTGATACTAGATCGTGTCTAATACTACATGATAAAGAATGTCTTTGGTGGTTCTCAAGTTAGTCCGACATCATGTTGTGGTGAGAGTTTGGTGTCTTAGTGGGGCTTTATAAAGAGTTTCGCACCTATTGTCCTTTGAGAAAGATGAACAAAATATTAACCATCTGAGGTGGTTCTCCCGTGGTTTCATCTTCTTCCTTAGTGAATAGGGTTTCATGTATAATCAAAGTCTTCTTTTATTTTGTTCTTGCTTTAATTTGCTTCGATAATATTATTTTTTACATGATATCAGATCTAGTCGATCTTGGATATCTATGTTCTTATTCTTTATCGTTTTGTGATTCGATTTATTAGAGAAAGAGTGTTTTTTTCTGTGTTTGGACGTTCATATTTCATGTGAAGCTGGGAGTTTATTTCTGCAAACATCATTGGGAGTTATCAGATTTGTTGCTCCATTGAAGCTACGATGGTGTTGTCGATCACAGCTATGTGGGCTCTATGGTAAAGAAGAAGAAGAAGACGACGAAGCCTCCTATGTGTCTTCCACTTGTGGAGATCTGCCCACGAGCACCAAATTTGCCCTTCACTTTCCTCTCCATTCTAAGATGTTGATGCCCTATTTGTTGTGAATCTCAAGTACAAAGATGAAGATACAAACCCCATTAATAACCCTAGTCGCGGTGGCTCCAGCAGTTGGTTGTGGCATAAATCTAAAAAGGCACAATGGTGCGAGACATCATCTTGGCACATGCATAAGCGCAAGTATACCCATCTGTATGATGGAAATGATTTAAAGAAATGCAGGGGAGTCGATGAGCAACGCGAGGCTGAGAAGGGTTGATGGGTTGTTACACCTCTTCTTATATGGTGGTGCTGAAGTAGTAGATATGGGTTACAGACTGTGGAACCTGAAATCTGCAGCAATAGAGAAACCCTCGATGCAGCATCAGCAGATGGGTTTCCCATCGAGAAGTTTGATAAAGATGGTGGTGCTAGAGATTTTTTGGCGAGGATGATGGTGTTGAACACGAAATTCGTGGGATGGAAAAATTGTTGATGATAAAGGTGTCGTGTCGTTGCTTTTATCCCCAAAATCCCGCGTCAACAAACAATTATTTTTCTTTATTTTTTGCTACTTATTAACCTGTATAGCGGACATGGTCGAACTCAGGGAGGCTACAATTCCCGAGAGTTATTTAATTAATCAGAAACCAATTAAAAGAAAACAGGAATCTCAAAGGACAACCATCCCTGGTTTTGTGAATTTTTTTTTATTTTTTTATTTCAAAGATTTTCAAATTTTTAGTGATTTGATTTTGCAATTTTTTTTAACTTTTCGAAAATAACAAACAATATGAACAAGGTCAAGAATACGCACACCAACTTTTTGTAATTTTTCAATTTGCCAAAATGCTCAAAAAATCCAAAAAAATATTTTTGGGTTTTAAAAGTTTTGAAATTTTTTTGAAATTTTTTGTGTAATTTTCAGATGTTTTTGTATTTTTCTAAAAATCAAACAGTGAGAAAATAAGAAAATGTGCACATCCTGGAGTAATTTGCAACTTAAAAATATTTTAAGTACCCAAAACTCCTGGCAATTATTTTTAAGACAAACTAGAAGCAATTATCTACAAACAGGAACTGAAATCACTATTTTGGGATTTTTGTAGAATTTTCTATGCTTTTTATAAGATTTTTATGTTTTTCAATTTGTTTGATTTTTATAAATAATTATTACGTGAAAATTGGTCAGAAATTAAAAGGCAATGAAAGAGACCTACTCTAAATTTTTTGGAATTTTTAAGCAATTTTTTGAATTTTTATGAATTTTGGAATTTCAAACAAGGAAAAATGACATGTTTTAGATTTTTTAATAATGATAAATGAAGGTAAAATGGAATGAAAAGTTTATGCTAATAAGATAATCACATCAGGAGCATAGCACAATTTTCTAAGAATTTTTGGATCATGAATAACATTTATTTCATTAAAAGAACACACAAATGTTTGTTCTGCAGTTCAGGGACTACTTTGCAATTAGTTTAATATTTTGCATAAAATAGATAACAAACATAAACAGAGAGAAAAAGAATGCAATTGACCCAGATATCACATGACTCGCATGTGCTCTTATGAAGGCGGAGACATATTCGTAATTTATGAAAACCTTGGGGATGAAGATGCAAATGTCCCCTTTTTTAATTAAATCCAAACCCTAGAGGGGGTTTCGTTCTTTGCTTTCCAACCAAGAGAGGCTCAAGGGCGCCACCCCTCTTCTTCCTCCCCACGCGGGGGCGGCGGGCTGGAGGAGATGGATCGAGCGGGGCGCGAGCAGCGCCGGCCAAGGACGAAGGCGCGGCTTGTGGCGGTGTGATGGAGGCAACGAATGAAGGGTGCGGCGGCGCGGGGCCGCGCGAGCGTGCGCTGAGAGGCGCGGAGGACGGTGGTCACAGCGGGGGCGCTGGGTGGAGGGTTGCGCGTTGGAGGAGGAGACGCTGGTGAAGGAGGGCGACTGGACTGGGCGGCGCTGTCGGCGCGGCTGGTGAGCGGTGTTGGCGCTACCGCGCGCTGTGGAGGGGGGCGCTGGCAGCGCCAGCCAAGGACGAAGGCGCAGCTGTGGAGAGGGGGCGACGGCTCTACTAGCTGCCGTTCTCTATTCCAGCCGATTTTTTTGTTTTTTTAATTATTTTTTATTGTAAACAGTGAATAAAAGAAGGGGGAAATCTTTTTTCTTTTTTTTTCGTAAATCTGAAAAACAAGAAATAGAAGAAATAAAGAAATTCCTTTTTTATTTTTTTATTATTTTTTTGTTTTTTATATGATCCTGTAAAACAAACGTTAGAGTAAAAGAACAAATAAAATTTTTTATTTATTTACAAGTCGGAAAAATGAACGAGGATCCGACGGACATGAGAGATTCGAATCCGATTCTCCGACCACCGTGCGTGGTCGGAGTTGATAGATCGTGGGAGATAGAAATCGAAGGCGGAGAGATCGAGAAAGTGAGATGAAAAATCGAGTCGGTGGCGGATCAAATCGAGATGGAGATTTTTAAGATCTAGAGAAATAAAAATATCAACGAGATAAAAATACAAGAAATAAACTATGATTAATCTAGATAAAAGCACGAAAAATGTGGATCTCACCTTAGGAGCGGAAAATGGATCGTGATCGCCTCGACAAGGCCGACTCGCTGTCATCGGATGGCTCGGAGGCTAGGCATCTTTCTCGACGAAATTGTTTTCTCGGAGATCGGGCTCCTCTCGCTAAAGATTGATCAAGTTGGAATGAGGGTGGGTGAAAATCAAAGTCCTCCGACTCCTGAAATAATGGGTTAGGCGGATATGCACAAACATCAGGAGGAAGATCCTCCTGGAAAAGGGAAGGTGGATCGTCTGGAGAGTACGAGGTATCTGTGAAGATCGGATTAAAATAATTCCAGTCGACCATCTTCGAAACAAAGATGAGAAAGAACGAGGGTCAAGCCAAAAGATATGGAGAAAAAGGCGCAAATGCACAACAGGATCTAGTATGCACACAAGCAATCAAACACAATACAAACCCCCAATTCACCAACTCAACGCAATGTGAAGACCGTGAAGGTTCGGTCTCTTAATCTTGTCTGTTTTAGAGTTAGGTGATAATCACAAAGTTGTACAAACACTTAGGTTGAATTGTGGCATTTGGACACTAACCTTAGTGTGTACGCGAGCAAGTTAAAACGAATACAATGAGGGGGTTACTCTCCCCAAAACAATGATTTTTCCTTGTGTTTTTTAGGGTCGAGTTTTCTTTAGCAGTCCCAAATTTTAAGCAATTATCACTTGGTTTAAGTATATTCAACGAATCGCCTACCGTGTCCAATTTCCTTTTTAACTTATGTGAGTGAAAATAAGGAAGGAGATCGGAAATGTCAATGCGCGATTAAAAATGATGATGCATGCTGGGGTTAGAGATGCGTACCTTGTCGCCAGCACTCTACATGCAAGTGATCCGCGCAGAATTTAAATAAGAAAATAAACTAACCTATATGCAAATGCAAGTGAACCGTCCTAGATGATAACTTCTATTAACGGGCAAGAACAAGTTAATTTGAATAAGTCTAAATTACGATCTACTCTATAGGCAAAAAAATTCTTGTTTAGGGTGTTCAGACCTAATTAATTACCTGGCTCAAGCAAATTAATTAAAGCAATCAATAGGTGGCTCACGAAATCTGCGGAAAATAAAGAAAGATAAAGGCGATGAAAACAAAACCGGTGAGGTCCCCCAAGTGCACCGACACTTGGCGAAACAGACCCCGCAACAAATGAATGTCCGCTTACAGAGTTCAAATGCTAAAAGAAATCTCTCTCTCTCTCTCTCTTTTTCTTTTTCTTTTCTCTTTTTTTTTTCGTCTCCTTCACTTCTTCTTCTTCTCCTCTTCTCACGCTATCATGCGGCTTGGTAAAGAATCAAGTCGCCTCCACGTCGCTTGGGTGCTTTGGCTCTCGTAGGATCACCTCCTTCGCTCCGCGGGCCCTTGCAATAAAAAGAAAAGAGAATGTGTAAGAAACAATTTTCAAATATGAGAAAATGATGTAATGAATGCAATGATTATGAACAATGGAATGAATGACAAGAATGTAAACAGTTATTTACAACCAAGAATAGCATGTCAAAAGAGAAACCTAACTACCCTCGCCGTGCCTCCCCGGCAACACGCCATTTTGTTGAACGCAAAATTCGTGGGATGGGAAAAAATTGATGGAAAATAAGGTGTTGTGATCGTTGTTTATCCCCAAAATCCCGCGTCAATAAAAATTTATTTTTTTTTCTTTTTTGCTTCTTATTAACCTGTATAGCGGACATGGTCAAACTCAGGGAGGCTACAATTCCTGAGGGTTATTCAATTAATTAAAACTAATTAAAAGAAAACATGAATCTCAAAGGACAACTATCCTTGGTTTCTGTGAAATTTTTTTCTATTTTTTTATTTTCAAAGTTTTTTTCAAATTTTTACTGATTTTGATTTTGCAATTTTTTATTTTCAAAAATAATACGAAGCAATATAAACAAGATCAAGAATTTACACACCAACTCTTTTTGTAATTTTTCAATTAGTAAAAAATAATCAGAAAAATCCAAAGAAAATATTTTTAAGTTTTAAAAGTTTTAAAATATTTTTTGAGAAATTTTGTAGATTATTCAGATGTTTATTGTATTTTCTAAAAATCAAACAGTGAGAAATTAAGAAAATGTGCACACCCTGAAGTAATTTTCAATTTAAAATCTTTTAAATGCCCAAAACTCTTGGAAAATACTTTTATGACAAACTACATGCAAATATCTACAAACAAGAAATGAAATCACAATTTTTGGATTTTTGTAGAATTTTTTATGATTTTTATAAGATATTTGATGTTTTCAATTTTTTGGGTTTTATAAATAATTAATGCGTGAAAATTGGTTAGAAATTAAAATACAATGAAATTTTTGAATTTCAGGAAGACAAAATGACACTGTTTTTATTTTTATAATAATAATAAATGAAGGCAAAATGCAATGAAATTTTTATGCTAAGAAGGTAATCACATCAGGAGCATAGCACAATTTTATCAAATTTTTTGAGCACAAATAACATTTATTTCATTGAAAAGCACAATCAAATTAAAGTTCTGGAATTCAGGGACTAAAATGTAAATAATTCAATGTTTTAGCACCAGAAATTAACAAAAGTAAAGGATAGAATAAGACTCACAATTTACCCAACTTTGGAGACTGGCAGGGGCTTTTCTGTAGATTTGAGAACTTCTGGGATCTATTGCAAATCTTCCAATAAATAATTCAAAAATAAGCCCCCAATCCTAGGGCTTCTTTGTTTCTTGCAAAAGGGGCACCAACAAGGGGGTCGGCTTCCCCTTCAAACAGGAGGATCGAGGGACAGCCGCCGTCCCTCTCTTCTTCGGAGGACAACGGCGGCGCAAGGAGGGCGCACGCGGGCTTGGAGGTTGGAGGTCGGCCGCCAGCAGTGGGGCAACGTTTGAAGGGTCGTCGAGGTGCGGGGTCGAGCTCGGCGTGGAGCTGCGAGGATTGAAGGCGGCAGCCTCGCGCGGCGATTGGCGCGCGGAGCACTGGAGGGCTGTCGAAGGCGGTGCGGCGACCGAGGACGCGGGGAGCCGGTGGAGGATGCTGGGCCAGCTCGCAGAGATGCGGCCCTGGGTGGAGTGCGTCGCCCTCGCGCGGCGGCGATGGGCGATGATGCTGAAGGAGCCGCTCACAACGGCGGCTGGTGTGGCTGGAAAGGGCGGCGGGGGGGGGGGTGATGTCCTCGCAGCCGTGACAAGTTTTTTTTGTAATTTTATTGTTTATTTTATAAACAGAAAACAAAAATGATTAATTTTTTTTATTTTTTTGTAAATCCGAAAAATAGGAAATAGAAGGGATAAAGAAATTCTTTTTTTTATTTTTTTTGTTTTTTTATATGACACTGTAAAACAAACGTTAGAGACGAAAAAGAAATAATTTTTTTATTTATTTACAAATCGGAAAAATGAATGGGGATTCGATGAAAGTGAAAGATTGAATCTGATTCTCCGACCATCGTGTGTGGTCGGAGTTGATAGATCGTGGGAGATAGAAATCGAAGGCGGAGAGATCGAGAAGATGAGATGAAAAATCGAGTCGGTGGTAGAATAAATCGAGATGGATTGTTTTAAGATCTAGAGAAAATAAAAATGATAACGAGATAAAAATGCAAGAAATAAACTACGATTAACCTAGATAAAAGTACGAAGAAAAATTTGGATCTCACCTTAGGAGTGGAAAATGAACCGTGATCGCCTCGACAAGGCCGACTCGCTGTCACCGGACGGCTTGGAGGCTAGGCAACTTTCTCGACGAAATTGTTCTCTTGGAGATCGGGCTCCTCTCTTTAAAGATTAATCAAGTTGGAATGAGGGAGAAGGAGCCATATAAATAGAAAAGAGATGACATTTGAATTTTTGAATTTTTTTTGGATAAGAAGATAAGAGAGATGAAAATTGAAATGGATTTTTGAAAATTTTTGGTGGAAGAGATAAGAGAGATGAAATGAGAGATGAGATAAAATAGAAGAGAGATACAATTATTTACAAAATTAACTAATTTTTTTGAATTTTCGTCACTTTATTTATTGGAATATAAAAATGTTAATTTTTTATTTTTTATGATGGTTAGTTAAAAATAGCAAATATATATATACTATATACATATAGGCATTATATACAAGGGTAGATGAGGAAATTAGCCTTTTTTGTTTTAAGAATTATTATTTTTTATTTTTATTTTAAATAATTAGTAAAAAAATATTTACAAGTATATACAAATACAATATACACAAAATACATGTGAAAATTGCACAACCTCCCCAGAAACCGACTTTTCAACCGTACTCCAAAAATTATGAATCACAACCATTTTGAAGATAATTTAATTTTAGAATTCAATAGAAGTGATATTGGTTCAATTTGAGATCATATGGAGCCAGAATTGATCTTTCAATTTAGTGCTTAGTGGCTTTTTCCAAGTGTGGATACTTTTATTATGTACATGATTTAATTGTGCAATCATTTTTATTAATTAGGATACATTTTACATTTTATTTTACAACTTTGGTTTTGAAAATTATTTGATTTGGGGTCAATTAAGGAACAAATAAATTAGTGTCAATTTTATACAGATATACACAGAATAAGTGAGAAATATTTACAACAACATACATAATTTTTTTTTGATTTTCTACTTAAGGACTCTATCTCCCCCTACTTTATTCCCGGTCGATCAGGTCAAGTCTTGACCTTCTCTCGGAGTTCGGGTTAGCCTGTATACAGTCTTCCTTTTTTTCTTTCTTTTCTTTATTTTTCCTTTCTTTCTTTCTTTATTTATTTTAGATTAAAATTAGTAAGAAGTATACAATATTTAAACACAAATGTAAGTTAGTAGAACATGGAGTTAGTGTTAGATGCAGGTGTTTCGTAAGGGATTTTAAGCTAAAATAAATGAATAAAGATGATGAATCGCAGATTCATCAGATAGAAATGAGAAATGACGATAGCGATTGCTGCAACTATTAAATGGTTCGTCTACATACACTGAGAACCCTATGTAGTAGAAAGGGCAAAGATGCACGATTCTCTACTGGGCAGTTGTGATTAAGTCCGTTTTAGCTTTAAAGAATTTTTTATTTTTATGTAAATGGTTTGTTGTAGTATTTTAAAAAATACAAGGCGTCTGAAATTAATCAAAATAATGTGAACGGGTGTGAAAAGAAAAGATTGAAAAAATGAGGGGTTGAAGCTTCAGCTATTTAAAAATCCAATGGAGAAAAATGAAGAAAAAAGAATGTGAAGATGAAAAGAAAATTTAGAGCAGTTGAAAGATCAACAACAGAAAAAATGTGAGAAAACTGTGTTGAATGACTAAAGAATGAAAGCAGCCATAAAAAATCCAAAATGAATGAAGGGTAAAAAAAAGTGAATAACCTATGAAAAAGAGGAAAATGAAGAAGATTGTTTCATGTTTGTCTTCTCCTCTACATTTGTTCTCTCAAATAGGTCATCTCCGACAAGTTTGGGAGAAAGGGAATATTTTTGGGTAACGGTGTCAAGAACCTACAATTATTTGTCTATTGTTTGAGGCATTCTAGTTAGAGTGACCCGGTGTTTCAAAGTTTCCCCCATGGGAGTCCTATTTCATTTTGAGCTAGTTCACACTCCAACCTCCAGTTCCTCCTCACCTACATGGCATGAGAAGCAACATCGTCAACGACAATAGATAGTATATGCATTGATTTGATGTTGTCTATAGTGTCATATAGTTTGTATGTGAGTGACTGTTTTCCGTATGTTTGTCCAAGCTGAGCATTGCATGCTTCGGCTTGAGAGGGAGTGTAGAAGAACGTCTTTGACCGCTCTCGAGTTTAGTCCCATGTCTTATTATTGTGGGAGTTTGATATTTTGGTGGGGCTATATAAATAGCCCCACAACCATTGTATCCTTTGAGAAAGATGAATACAACCATTTGAGGCGGTTCTCTCATGGTTTCATCCTGCTTCTTATAGAGAAGGGCTCCACAAAAAAATCAAAGTCTTCTTTTATTTTGTTCTTGATTTGATGTGGCCTCCGCGGTATTATTTACTACACCACGAATATGAACCAGTGTGTCCATTGAGTTCATATTTAGTACGATCAAAACTCAATCAATTTCTAGTTGTGAAACCATTGAAATCTATTGTCTTCTGTCATTGTCTTAAAGTGTGAGAATCATGAAATGCAATATATTATGATTAAATAAACCTCAAGTATTCTCAATATTAGTGTATCATGAAATAGCAATATATTATGATTAAATAAACCTCAAGTATTCTCAATATTAGTGTACAGAAAATGCAATATATTATGATTAAATAAACCTCAAGTATTCTCAATATAGTCTATCGTTCATACTAGAAAACATGAAAAAAATATGAAATATGCTTTCCCAAATTTGTTGTCTTCTTCGAGGATTTAGCATAATATAGTAATATTATTTGATCTTTTCTACTAAAATAAGAAGTGGTTAATAATGTATGATAAAGAAACATGCAAAAACACTAATTATAATATTTTAAGAATATCAAAGAACAAGATAAATTCCAAGTAGCTTCTCAAACATGCATCTAATAAGGATCTAGTAGCAAAGTTCCAAATAACTTCTTAAACATGCATCTAATCAAGAGCTAGAGACGTTAATTTGTGTTTCCTAAAAAATATTAGTATGTACCAAATAATTCCAAACTAAGAAAAGATTAATTCATTTTTGTTTTGAAATAAAGATCGAATTAAAATAATCCAAATCATAAATTGTAACCCTTGATCAAGGATAAGCACAAATAAATTGGAAAATTATAGAAATATTGAATGATGGAATATAGTTTTCGAAACAACATAAAACATCAATGTATTTGATGAATATTCTTAAAGTAGCAAACATCTACGAACAAAAAAGCCTTCTCCAACGTTAAGTAGGGTCAGCTAAATAGATTCTTTACCTCCATTAGATCTAATTTGGATCATTCTTAAACTTAGATCTAAATAATTAAGATCTAATAAAAATACTAGAAATAATGCTCAAAATTCTATTGCAAAATCTATTGAACCATATTAAGAAGAAAATGGTAAGTGAGTGCAATTTGCTTTGGCAAGAGGGTTGTGTTAGGCTGGAGTAACCTCCTCAGAGGGTCAGCCAGATGGGTAACCATTCTTTAATAGTAGTAGTTCGGATGGTTAGTGTCACAGGTGTAAAATAGCAAGAGTTATTTTGAGACTAACATGGGTGGCATTAGCTTCTCGCAGCAAACCAACCCTCCCTTATGTGTGAAGATGTACACCAGCACGTCGAATAACCATACTACTTGAACACATCGAATACAACAAGCACTCAAGTATAGAAGGACACAAGAGCGATGCCACTAAA